>JAPKLW010000398.1:190245-251053 GCA_026898455.1 Plectranthus barbatus | reverse complement strand
AACCTAGCAATCATGTTGCTAGTGTATAACTGTGAAGAAACTTAACCCATTTCTGAGCTTAACTAATATTTAAAAGAGAAGACATAAAGTGTAAGTGATGACGATTTATTCCGCTGCATTTCGTGTTTCTGTTTAAACACGACGACTCTGATATTTAAGGACCAACAAGTGGTATCAGAGCAGGAGGTTGAAAAACCGACTGCTTCTGAGTCGCTTAAGACCAGATCTACATTTTCCTTGCACTTTTATCTGCTTCTCTGTGTTTTGCCTATCTAGCTCAGGAGACAAGATGTTGACTCATCATGCACTCGGGAAGTACTCCAAGGAGAACTTCAAGTCTTGGAAGAAGTTGGCTCTCATAAATCTGCAAAGCATCCATCCTGAGATGGAGGACGTTCTGACTAAAGGTCCAATAAAGATTATGAAACCTAACATTTTTGTAGGTGCTCCTGCTGCTGGTGAAGAACCAAGACCACAGATGATTCCAAAGCCCTGTGAAGAGTATACCACGGAAGACAAAAAGAGGGCTCAGTTGGAACATGTAGCCAAGAAGCTAATTTATGATTGCTTACCAAAACTAATGGCTAACAAATCTCTTGACTTTGAAACTGCTAAAGAAATGTGGGATTATGTGTGTGAAGCATCGCGAGAAACCTATCAAATGAAAAGAAATAAACTACAAATAGTTGTTGATAAGTACGAATCATTTTCTATGATTGCAGGCGAATCCATACAGGATATGGAAGAGCGCTTCAACACAATAATCGGTTAACTCAATAATCTTGGAAAAGAGTATGAAAAAGGAGAGATGAACAACAAAATCATCTCCAAACTATATCCAAGAGATGACTGGTTTGCAAAAGTGACGAGTTTGAGTGAAAAAGATCTCAACAACATGACTACATCTGAGGTATTTGCTCAACTCAAAGCTCACGAGTTTATTATACAGCAGTCAAAGAAGAATGAAACAGCGGTAGCACAAGCAACATCAAACTTCTCTGGAAACTCTAAGGATTTAGCATACTTCGCTAAGAAGGACTTCAGCAAATTTAAGACGAAGAAGCCTTTCTATAAGCAAGAAAGATCTGCTCCAGCATCACCCGCAAAGGAAGTTATTTCCAGTGCAGGCACACAATCTATTGTTCTGAAGATCAATGAACTGGAAGAACAGATGAAAAAGATGCAGAAAATGCTAAATGAAGCAAAAGCTGAGAAAGCGGAGAAAGAAAGTGAACCATCATCATCTAACCGCTCAGTAGAGCGAAAAATTAGAACTTGTTTTGAATGTGGTTCCCCAGATCATTTGAAGCATGACTGCCCGAAGGTCAGCAGAGAGGAAAGAGAACGCCTGAAGCAAAGATTTGAAAGACGTGCTGCTAAAGTAGTGACCAAGGCATTGCTGACCAAGACGGAGAATGCTGATATCCCTGAAAATGACGAGGAGTTCTACTATTCCTCAGAAGAAGAAGATAGCGAGGAAGCATTGTTCGTGCTGATGGCAAACATCGTTGAAGATCGGTTTGCTGATGCAGATAATGATGCTGAGCAAAACAATGAATCAGCTCTCGTTGCTGAGGAAAGTGAGGTATTATCTACAAACCCAACCAGCATTCCTATCATAGATGAATCGGAGAAATCATTTTTCGATTCTGAGGAAGATTACTTGACAAAATTGTCAATTGAGTTTTCAAAAATGTATGAGATCAAAAACGAAATCATAGGTGAAAATCTCTCACTTCAACAAAATATTCAATCCCTAACCGAGGAAGTTGAGAAACTGAGGTTAGAAAGTGAGAAATTCTTGAAATAAAAAGAGGATTTCTCTCAACTAACTGACAAATGTCAAACTCTAGAGAAAGAAAATCTTGCTTTGAAAAATCATCCACGAGAGGACTGCATTTGCATGTACGCATCCAGCAAGGCTGCTCTTGATGCCCTTGTAAGCCAACAAAGACATCATAAGGATAAGTCTGGGCTTGGATACGAGTCCTCAAAAAGGATATCAAAATCCTATGATGATTCTTCTAAGAAGAATCCAATCGTGTTTGTGTCTCCTAAAAATATTTCTGCTGAAAAAGGAAAAGGAGTCGTAGTTGCTGAATCATCCAGTGCTAAGCCAGTCGCTAAGCAAAAGAATGGACGATCACAAAATACGCATAACGAATCTCCGCAGAAGGTCTGTACAGAGACTGCTAGGTATTCGTCTGCTAGACCTCAGCAGAGGGCTAAGTCAGAATCTGCTAAACATACAACTCGTGGACCTCAGCAGAGGAATCCTAAGTTGAATGATGTGCATGAATTGACTATACCTCAGCAGAGGAACAACAGAGCGAATGCTAAGCATGTGTCGGTCAGACCTCAGCAGAATCCAAGAGCATACACTAAATCGTATTCTACACGACCTGGGTATGCTGAGCGTTATGTTCCAAACGCAAGGACAGCTAAACCTACCTTTCAGCAAAGAAGGCCATATTTTTACAATGCTATAAAACCAACATTTCAGGAAAATACTTCACATAGGAGGAACACCTATGTAGGTCCTGAGCCCAATTCATATGTTATTTCAAGGGCAAGGAAGGCCAAGTACACCACTGCACATAGTTATAAACATGTCAAACATGTTATGCCAAAGGGTAAAGAAACGGTAAACAGTGAGTTCAAGAAGAAAATCTTGAAAATCACTAAAATGTGGGTACCAAAGGGAACCATGGTCAATGCTAATCCTGCAGGACCCGATGATAAACGGGGACCTAAAACTACCTGATTTAATTGCAGGAACAGGACTCAACAACAGAAGGAACTTGCATATCCGTTGAGTGGGTCCTGGATAGCGGCTGCTCCGCCCATATGACCGGGAACGAAGGATTATTCTCAGACTTAAGAAGACTGTTCAACGGTCCCAAGGTCAAGTTCGGAGACAACAGTGAGGGAGAAGTCATTGGAAGAGGGTGCATTGAACGGAACGGTTTAAGGATCATCAATGTGTCACTCGTCTCCAACTTAAAGCATAATCTACTCAGCATAAGCCAATTGTGTGAAAACGGGTACATCGTATCTTTTAAAAATACTGGTTGTACCATTGCTGATGCTATTTCAGGAGAAGTAAAACTAAGAGGCATCCGCAAGGGTGGACTATATATTGTTGATTGGCAAAGTGGTCAACAACACTCCTGTTTTCTAGCTTTAAACAAGGAAGAAACAACATGGCTATGGCACAAGAGGTTCAATCATTTGAATTTCAAAACTATTAACTACCTCGCCAAAAACAAGCTTGTTGTAGGTTTGCCCAATGAGACTTTCCGCAAGGAAGGGATATGCAAAGCTTGTCAACAAGGGAAACAGATCAAATCATCCTTCAAGACAAATCCAGAAAAAGAGACATCTCAAAGGATCCTAGAATTACTTCATATGGATCTCTTTGGTCCGGTCACTCCACCCACTGTAAGTAAACACTTATATACACTTGTGGTGGTTGATGACTTTTCCAGGTACAAATGGGTACGTCTTCTAAAAACCAAGGATGAGGTGAAACTTGTCCTACCGGAGCTGATTCTCAAGGAGCAGAATAGTAAAGAAGTTACTGTAAAGAGAATTCGCTCTGACAATGGAACAGAGTTTTGTAATGGAGTGCTGATGGATTTCTGTGCTGAAGCTGGAATATCACACGAAAGATCCACAGCTAGGACTCCTCAGCAGAATGGTCTAGTAGAAAGGAGGAATCGGACGTTGAAAGAAGTCGTTCGTTCGATGCTAGCAGATTCCAAACTTCCTGCTAAGTACTGGGGGGATGCAGTTATGACGGCTTGTTATACACAGAATAGGAGTGCTATCACGAGTAGATTCAACAAGACTCCCTACGAAGTGTACAACGGTCGTAAGCCCTCTATAACTCATCTCCGTGCATTCGGTTCTACATGTTATATTCACAATAATGGAAAGTCTAAACTCAATACTTTCTCACCTAAGTAAGATGAGGGTGTACTTCTTGGTTATGGACACCCCACTCACAAAGGTTATAGAGTATTGAACAAGACTACCGGTATTGTGGAAATAACATGCAATGTTATTTTTGATGAGTCTACCTTAGTGCGCAGAGAAAACAAGAGAAAAGAGGATAACAATCATGAGACTAATGATGTCAATGATCAAACATTTTTGAATTCTTTCGAGAACATGCATGTTGATCCGACTAAGTCTATGAGTGACTGTAATCCGAACCAGACGCACTCAGCAGGGGACCAAACTGCTGACCAGGCCAGTGATGCTAATGATCATGCTGAGGCCACAACTACAAACACCTTAATTGAAACAGTCATTCTAGAGGTGCTTGATGATGAAGAAGAGGAGATTGCTAAGGATATTCCTTTTGGGGAAGGCACAGCCACTCATGAAGATCTTGGCAGAGGCGCTGCTGAGACTCCAGTTGCTGAAAGAGTTGCTGAAGAGATTCACATACCAGGAAATTCCGCAGCAGTTATCCCGGTTGAAGCCAATCCAGTTGCTGAGCACCAGGAGGGTGCTATGGAGAATAATGTGCAAAACGATGGTCTCGCAGGGGAAGGAAATGTGGTCAGACCAATCAGACCAACATGGTTGCGCGCCCATCCTCTTGAAGATATCATAGGAGATGTCAATGATCCCATAATGACGAGACAAGGCAACGCTATGCTAGCTTGCTATATCTCCAGCGAAGAACCCAAAAAGATTGAAGAAGCTCTGATGGATCCGGATTGGGTGAATGCAATGCATGAAGAACTCGCAGAATTCACACGGAACAATGTGTGGGAGCTGGTAGACAGACCTGAACATCAAAGCGTTATAGGCACAAAATGGGTGTTCAAAAACAAGAAGGATGAATCTGGATCAGTTGTCAGAAATAAGGCGAGACTCGTATCTAAAGGCTACAGGCAATGCGAAGGAATAGATTATGACGAAACATTTGCTCCTGTAGCAAGGCTGGAGGCCATTCGCTTATTTCTTGCGTACGCTGCTCATCATGAGTTCGATGTAATGCAAATGGTTGTAAAGAGTGCCTTTTTAAATGGCGAACTGAAGGAAGAAGTCTATGTCGAGCAACCTCCAGGGTTCGAGCATGGTAATCAAGTGTACAGACTCAAGAAGGCTCTCTATGGATTGAAACAAGCACCAAGGGCTTGGTATGGAACTCTATCCAATTTTTTGCTGAAGAACGGTTTTCAGAAATGGAGGATTGATCAGACTCTCTTTCGCATTGAAGATGAAGGAGATATTTTGCTGGTACAAATATACGTTGATGACATTATCTTTGGCTCTAGGAATCAAGGATTATGTGACAAGTTTTCAGAGCTCATGACCAGCAACTTCCAGATGAGTATGATGGGAAAGATGTCATACTTTCTCGGATTACAAGTTCAACAATCCAGAGAAGGAATTTTCATCCACCAGAAGAAGTACACTCGCGATTTAATTGCGAAATATTGTCCAGAAAAGACTAAGAGTCTAAGAATTCCGATAAGTACGACGTGCATAGCCGCACTTGAGAAAGAAGGAGATGTTGTGAATCCTACTCTTTACAGAGGAATTATAGGCTCACTTCTGTATCTCACCGCCAGCAGACCTGACATAGCCTACGCAGTCGGATTGTGTGCCAGATATCAGGCAAATCCAAAGAAAACACATCTAGACACTGCTAAGCGGATTGTACGCTACCTAAAGTGCACAGAAGGTCTCGGAATTTGGTATCCAAGAGAAGATAGTCTTGCTCTGAGTGGATATTCGGATTCTAATTTTGGAGGATGCAAGATTGACAGAAAAAGCACGAGTGGTACGTGTCAATTTCTTGGACACAAACTCATTAGCTGGTTCAGCAAAAAGCAGCACTATGTTGCTACCTCCACCACTGAAGCAGAGTATGTGGCGGCTGCTAGCTGTTGTTCGCAAATTCTATGGATAAGGTAACAATTGCAAGACTACAGGATTTCTCCCGAATGTGTGCCTATTTACTGCAACAACAATAGTGCCATGTGCATTACAAAGAATCCTGTCCATCATTCCAAGACAAAGCACATTGATATTCGACACCACTTCATTCGAGATCATCAGGAGAAGAAGGATATCGATGTTCGGTACTTATGCACTGAAGATCAGATAGCAGACATATTTACGAAGCCGCTAGCCGAATCCAGATTCAAGGAACTATGTATCAAACTAGGTCTTATGGAGCTGGATGGAACTTTGGATGAATGAAATGTTACTTTCATTCTTTCTGGATTTCTTATTTTTCTTAAAAGACGCTATGCATATTATTGTTGGTGATTTCAAAGAGAAGTTGCTGAGCAGACGTGTTCACATAAACAGTAGCAGTTGTTATACGGATAGCACATCATTATGAAAGGAAAATGTTGATTCATTAATATTTAGCATTGATACTTGCTACATTCCAAAACAACGAAAAGATATTACAATCTACTTGATTGATGGATAAAAGTCAGATTCAAGAAGGCGAGAAGGTCCTTCTGCTAGCTCTGGAAAGGTTTGCTCCATTAACCAGCTTAGCTACATGCTGTAAAGCAAGGGAGCGGCTGGATATAGGCGAACGCAATCACGGACGTCTTTGAACACGAGGCCTGCCCAATCTGCCTCAACAAGTTCCACGTCCATGGCTAGCATGACCTGCCAGATTTCTTTTGTAAGACAGAAGTCATTGGGATTTCCACCCAAGATCATGTTATTGGCAACATGAAACAGCTCACGATATGAGCATTTAAGACCAGTTGCCGCTGGAGTTGGTGTGAAACTAAACCATAGAGAGAGACGCCATTTTCTCCATGCCGTCCACTCTGACGCTGGCTTCATGGATCGATAAGCCATCACTGATATAGGACCCCGGGGAAGCCCAAAGTCACAAGCAAAGGAATCTCATGACCATAGTATCAGTCTTCCTCGGAAGGCTCCATATATGGCATCCTTTTCGGTCTTGCAGTCCTTGAGGAAATCCCGAAGGAGATCTTCATGGAAGTGCTTGGGAGTGGTTGTCACAAATTGTTTCAACCCTGCCCCATTGGTCTTAGCCACGACCTTGTCTGCTACGGAAGGTCGATCCTGATAATAGAGACGAAGGGCCGCTTCGTCAAGTATTTGGTTTCGTGAGATATCAAGGATATTGCTAGGAGATCTCATGATTTCAAAGGATTTTCTTTATAAAAAAAAGGAAGTTGTGGTGATATTCATAAGTATCCCAAGGAGTCTCTTTTATAGACGAGAAAATCTTCTCGCAATTATGATTTCGTGAGAAACTTTAAAGGACGAGATGATTCACCTTCTGAAAGCTGAATAGTCACAAGAAGAGAGAACAGCGTGATGACGTGGGAAATCTAATCAAATCAATAGTGACGATTGGCAGTCAGTTCGACGTTTGGCTCGAGGAGATTATCATCATTGATTCGATACGTCGACACAATTAAATAGAAACTATCATTTCTTTGCCACATCATACACAAGGAAAGGAAATAATAATTGAAGGGGGAGAGAGAATAGAATCAACAACAACATATTTTCTATTCTAAAGAGAACGAGGTTTGAACGGGAAGAAGTCCGTGTCCAGGAGGTTCGATCGTCCTTCTGCTATCCAAGGAAAGCTTTGCTCCAGCAGCCAACTGAGTTGCATTCCATTCAGCAAAGGCACAGAAGGGTAAAATCGGACACAGTCCCGAACACTGTCGAAGATGTATTTCGCCCAATCAACTTCGACCTCATCATCAATGGCCATCATGGTCTGCCATGTCTCTTTTGAGAAGGAATGATCATCAACATCTTCTCCCAACAACATATTGTGGACAACGCGGAAGATCACCCAGTAAGGAGTCTGTAGATCGTATGTGAAATAGAAAGGGAAAATTCTGACAAAGGCGATCTTCTCCATTTCTGCCACGATGACCATTCTGGGGCTACTTCCGTCAAATGATAGTTCAACACTGACCCAGGACCTCTGGGAAGGCCGAATTGTCGAGAAAAGAAGCCTGGTGACCAACAGACTAGCTTGCCACGGAAGGAACCATAAATGATTCCTTCCTCCTCAGAGCAGCTCTCAATAAATTCTCGAAGAATGTCACCATGGAATAACCGTGGGGTGGCCGTGACAAATTGAGTCAATCCACTTCGGTTGAGTTTTGACATAACAGTCTCCGCCACGATGCAGTCATTATCATACAGAGAATACAAGCCAGACTCATGGAGAATCTGGTTACGACGCACTTCCCGAGATTGACCTGGCGAATCCATTTTTTTTTAAGATTATTTTGGAAAGAAGCAATGACGGAGAATTCAGTCAATGGCACTTATGTTGATAGGTTCCTCACAAGAAGGGTATTTATAAAGGGGATAATAAAAATTGATTGAAGTCGTAGTTGGTCATCTGCTATGTGTTTAATACACATAAACGGCTGCGGCGTTTTGTCAAATGCCACGTCAGGGCACTCAAGTGTGTCTTGGAAAAACAACCGATGGATGAAAGGACGTATGCATTCAAGGCCATCGATTCATCTGACAGGAGTCCCCCAACTGTTAGATCTCGCATCTAGAATTTGGAAAGTTTGCTAGACTTTTGAGCGTTTGGGTGTTTACTGAGCAGTCAACAAATGGTTTGGATTTGCTAAGTTAACATATCTGCTAGGAAGTTTGCAACATTGTAAACGGAGGTTTACTCAGCAAACTAACAAAGTTGCATTCTTGCTATATACCACTAATGCTCAGGCACGTGGATGATGTTGCATATTTTGTCAAGAGGATGAGAAATGAAAATTTCATCATTTCAATATATTTGATCATCTACAAAAATTATTTACACAACGAGAAAGGATTACAGATAAGGTGGCAAAGGACTAAAAGGATAAAAATCAATCTCTCGAAGGTTCGAGGGAACGAGAGTGAGATCCTGGAATCTCTGCTCTAGCAGCCAACTTAATGGCATTTCGTAGGGAAGATGAAGATGTGGGCAGTTCTGGACACTTTGCTGCACTCTTTGAAAGACGAAGGCCGCCCAGTCGACCTCCGAACGATCACCGATCGCCATCATGGATTTCCATATCTCGCGAGAGAAGATCATGTCATCAGGATTTTCTCCGACGATCATGCCACAGACAATTTCAAAGAGAACCTTGTATTGAGTTTGCAAGCGATATACTGAGGGAGTTGGAGAGAAGTCAAACTCAGGAGAAGCTCTCCACTTCATCCACGACGTCCACTCAGGGGCTATCTCATCACTACGATAATTCATAACAGAAATAGGACCTCTTGGCAAGCCAAACTCTGAAGCGAAGGTGTCAGCAGTCCACCTCACTAACTGGTTTCTGAAGACACCAACAATGGAGTCTCCAATAGACTCACTAGATCGGATGAAGCACCGAAGATGCTCTCTCTGGAATATATGAGGAGTAAGAGACACAAATCTACCCAAACCGCTGGCATGTAGACGTGTCATCGTCATTTCAGCTACTTGGTATTCTGCTTCATATTCATCGTATAAACCAGAATCACACAGGATTCTATGTCTGGGAACAAAGAGCGCATGGGCTGGTTCCATATTTGTTTCTAGAGAAAAAGTTTTTTTGAAAATGAGAAGAGAAGGCAAAGTTCACAAGAAGGCATATCAAATATATCTCAAGATCATGCTATTTATAGAGATAATTATATTTACTGTTCATCTCGAAATTTGAACGGTTGCTCTGCTGAAGATCTCATCCAGACGCGGGAGATTGCGTCGTGTAAAGAGATGCATTTAATGTGGTAGACGGCGGCGACGAATGAGGTCTTAACACGTCGCCAGCACTCGAGTTCTGGAGAACGTGCGTACTCGCACGATTTGACTACTTTCCCCAACCGTTGATTGCAATTGAAAAGATGCAATCTTCACCGTTGATTTCATCTCGTGTTCCGAAATCTCCTATGCACTAGATTGATTTCAAATCTCTATCATTTTGAAACCCTTTGCCTTTTTCTTCTTCTCAAAACTCTCTTCAGAAATTCCTAAATCTCTGAATTCTCAACAATGGCGTCAAATCCCAACTCTCCAAATACTCTAAACACAGAACCAAATCACCCTGAATCACCTCAAGCCATTAACCCAGAAGACTTCATTTCATCATCCCCACTGCAACCACCCACCTTTATCTATCCACAAATCGTCGGTACTCCACTGCATGCCCGACATGCACCTGAGTTCACTGGCATAGAAAAGAAAGAGGATATCGATGAATCCATCCCCTATAGCAAACTTGTCTTTTTGGCCCGGAAGAAGGAGTTATCAGGCCATACAAGGGAGCAAAGGCGTCTGGCGCAAATTATGAAGGACAGAATTCTATATATGCCTCTCGCCACCAAACATATTCCAAAGTGGATCTTAGATCTACTTAACTCCGAACTGTTGGTAAAATACCTCTCCGCTGAACCTATTCGATTTCACCCTCATATGGTTTCAGAATTTTATGCTAGGGCTGTTATGAGCGATGATAAAAAATCTTTCAAAACTAGCATTTATGGAAATATTGTGGAAGTTAGTGCTGATTTACTGTCTAGAATATTTGGTCTTCGAAATTATGGACCCAAGATATCTCACTACAAGATGAATGACCTTGCCGAAATGGAGAGACGGTGGAATCTTTGGAAGAAACCAGGGGAATTGAAAGCCAAGAAAGGACAGGCGATTGCCTTCAATGTTGCTACACCTATCAATACTCTGTCTGATGAGTACAAACTTCTGGCGGAGATAGTAATCAAAATGCTTCAATGTGATGCTGGTTCGTACTCCGAACTATCTGCCAAGAAGTACTCTGTTATGATGGCGCTGGTCGATAACATTAAGGGAAATTGGGCGGAATTCTTTTTCGAGCGATGGGCTGGACATGCTCGGAAGAATGACCACATGGCAGTAGACGGAACGTTCTCGTCAAACGTGAATTTTGGGCTGAAGATTAGTAAATACTTAGAGATGTTATTCACCAATACGAGAGTTGATCGTGGTGAAAGTCTACTTCCTACAGACTACATTCCTGCAACACGGAAGGAGCCCAAGCCTGTGAGTAGTCGACACCCTCGGAAGTTGACAGGGAAGTCTAATGTGGACAAAGACAAACCCACATCTCCTGAAGAGCCTGATGCTTCTACATTAGCTCCTCAAATCTTACAGTCTGCCATTCCCATGTCTGCTGAAGAGATTGCTCTTTTAAAGACAAACGCTGAGACAGACCACTGCTTCAAAAATCTCGAGGAGATTGAGAAATTGGGAAATTTACCAGTTGATCAAATCAATGAGATAATGTCTGCAAAGGAAGCCGAACAACTTCCACCTACTATTGGGGCTATGGCTATACCAATTCCGACAAAGAAGAGAACCAAAGTCACCTCTCCTGCACCGAAAGCAAAGAAGAAGACCAGGAGAAAGTTGGAGCTACACTCTGATAAGGAAGAATTAGCAAAGGCTGAAGAAGAAAAGACGAATGTTGAAGCCACTGCTAAAGAAGCTGCTAACTTTGTGGCAGAGAAGGTGTCTGCTCAAGACACAACAGAGGACCCTGCTGAAAGTGATCCAGAATACATTCCCAGATCTTCCAGAACCAAAGAAGAGCGCCCTCAGGGAGGAAGAAAAACTAAGAGACAGCGCTTGGCTGAACTTAAAGAGCGTGAGAAGAAAGAATACATGAAATTCATTACTGAAATGACGTTCGAATGAAGAGACAGGAATTACGAACGAGTCAAGTCAGCCGCTGAAGAATTTAAGGCTCAGAAGAAAGCCGCTCAACAGGCACTAATGGAAGAACAAGCTGCCAAGAAAGGGAAAGGCATTGAAAACGAAAGAATCTCTGTTCCCATTCCCCCAGTCAGCAGTGAAGGAGCTATCATATCCTCACAAGATGCCATGTCAGATGAAGAACTTGATAAGGCTATTCATGAAGGCAGATTCAATGAAGTAAGGTCGATTGTGGACTTAAACAGCAGTTCTGATGAAGAACATCATGCAACATTCAGACGACTTCCAGGGAACCCAGATGCAGGCCCTTCTGGAATTGAAGAAAAGGAAAGTAATGACCAAAATGAATCTGCTGAGCAGATTGAACACATGACTGCTGTTGAAGAATCATCCACCAGATGTAAGGAAGTGATTCCTGATGAAATATCTCACACAGAAGACAAAGAGTCCACGGGCATATATGATGCTAAAACTCTGACGTTGATTTCATCAAAAGGCGTGGATCCACTTCGATTAACAGTCACGAGAAGTAAAGCAAATCCTGAATTTGATTTGCTAGGTCAGGAAATTGATAAATTCGTGTCCCTGATGGTTGAGGAAGACATAAATGGCGTATTTGCTGGCGTATTGAAAGAAGATACTCCTGAAGGAAAGATATTGGGAGAAGAGTTCAGACGATGGAAGAAGTATGACTACATCTCTCACGAACTTGGTATGGAAGAAAGAGAGATTATAATGGCTTGGAAAGGATTGAAATTTTGGAGGCATGAAGAATTGTGGGCGAACGAATGGATGGATCAATGTCCATGCACAAAGCAGTACCCTGATAAGGCGGTCAGCGAAAGACTTCAATTAATTGAAGCTCATCGGAGAACGTCCTCTCCTCGTTCCCTGTCGCAATCAACTTTCGCTCCCGACGAATCATCTATTGGACACATACAACTTTCAAAACGACAAGCCGAAGCTGCTGCTGCATACAAGAAATACCAAGCAGAACTCCCTATGCTCGAAGAATTACGGCATCACGCACGGTTGGCTGAAGCACTAGAGTACAAATTTCAAACGTCCGAGATTGTCGCCTATCAGGACAGATAGGAGGAATTGCAAGCCTACATGTTAGCATTCTCTCTACCAGAAGCACGAAAACTCGAGGAAGCTGAGAACGCTGCTGCTGAAGTAGAATTTCAAAGCGGCATCGAGAAGGACATACATTTGCTAGTCACCTCTGATCAATGAGCAATTGCTAATACAGAAAGGACAGAGGTAGTCATGGAGGAAATCTCCACCTCCACTGCTAGGAGTCAAGCAGTCATCATTCCCACTACCTCATCCTTCCTTGCTACTCCGATTAGCACGCTACATCTTCCAACATATCTAGACTCTGTTGTTCAAATGGTCGTTCAAAGCGCGGTGTCTACTATATCTGAGAGAATGGTGATTGAAGCCACAGATATACGAAGGGAAATTGCGGAAGTCAAATCTAATGTTGATACCATGACGGCCAGGGTGGACACAGTCGAGTCCAACATTTCCTCTGTCAAGGACTCTGTACAAGAAATAAAGACAGACGTAGCAGAGCACAAACAGCGAGTGGATTCCAAGGTGAACTCTTTTTCTTCCAGACTTTTGGATGCAATCAAAGAGGGGGAAGAAAGAAGGGCTGCTGAAGCCGTTGAGAGGAAGAAAGCGAAGGAAGCCAGAGCCGCTACAAAAGAAGAACAAAGGAGAATTCTTGAAGCTGCAAAAGAAGAACAGAGGAGAATTCATGAAGAATTCAAACGGAAAGAAGATGAGCTCAAACAGAAAGAAACAGAAGCGAAAATCAAGATGCTCGAAGAAGAGAATGAGCGGTTAGCCAAGGATCTGGAAACAGAGGCTGCTGAACATGCATCTGCTAAGGAGCTTCTAGACAAATTCGTGGAGCTAGCCTCAAACAAATTCGATGAATTTGACAAGATGAAGAAACCTGCTCCAGACTCCTGAGTTCATACGTTCCTCTGGTATTATTTTTTTCTCTTGCTAACTCTTATTTTGTCTCCGTCTAATCATTTTTCATTGTACTTGTAATTGATATATCATATGAATGAAAATTGATCAGACAGAGACAACCTCTCATTGTCAATATCTGATTTTCACCGTGTTTCTTAGTTGAAATACACTATTTGTGTATTCAACACATCTGAAAATAATTGGATTGAAATTGAAAAAGTAATATGTCTGCTAATTTCATTTGGGTGCTAGGATACCTAGCATATTACCTCTGCAGCATTTACTTATGTGTTTAATCGAGAAATATTTCCCAGCACTTGTTGAGGGGGAATTTCATTTTTTTTTGCTTTGCTTGAACTAAGGTGGATGAACTCTGTGTTAGTTTGCTAGAATAGTTTAGTATTTTGTAAACACAGACATTCTTCTTCTTAGCTTCAGCAAATGATAGTAAGCTTTGATCGCACCAAAAAGGGGGAAATTGTTGGGAAATTATTCCTAAAATCTCCCTTAGGATTTATTTGTAAAAGGTTTTGTTGTATCAAACCTTAGCATTTGGTTGATCATTTGCTGAATTCTAGATGGTCTAGCATATCATGTAATGTCCTGTATAGGTTATCTATTGAGTTGTAATAGACTAGCAGACATCAAAGGAAAGCGTTTGCTAGAAGACACGCGCTATCCCTAGCAGACATCAAAGGAAAGCGTTTGCTAGAAGACATGCGCTATTCCTAGCAGACATCAAAGGAAAGCGTTTGCTAGAAGACTTACGCAATTCCTAGCAGATACCGAAGGACAGCGTCTGCTAGAAGACATGTGTTAGCAGAATGCTAAGGCTTTAGCATTTGCTAATAAATCCTGAAGGATACTAGCAGAATAGAAGTCAAAGGTTTGAGTGTCAACGGAAATATTCAGCAAATCAAGATAAATAGCATAGCAGAATGTCAAAGGATGAAGCCTTACTGCCGTTCTGACAAAAAGTACACACAAAGGACGAAACTTTCCCTAAGAAGCTCGGAAAGTACAGATCGAGAACAAAAAGTGACTGAACAAGTCTTATCACTCTCGGACAAAAAGAAACGTTGTGTCTAACGGACATGGAGATTCAAGATTTGAATCTCCACCTATAAAAGGAAGGTCCAAAAGAGAAAATCGATAACAACGACTACTACTACTGCTTTTCTCACTTCAGATACTCAAAGCAAAAAGATTCATTTGACAAAGTGAACAAAGAAAAAGTAGTCTGTTGAGAGCATTGTGAAAGGATATTAAAAGCTCTCAACAACCAGGAGTGTCGCTCATTGATTTACTGACACTCCATTGAAGATATTCTTGATTGTATTCAAGAGTTCTCAATCATTGGGATTCCTTTCTTTTCAGAAAGAATCTAACAATCGAACACCTGATAAGGTTTAGACTCAGACGGGCACTTAGCCATATTCAAGGAAAGTCAGGAAGTGACTATAAAACTTCCAAATCAGGCAAGGCAGGAGTTTCGAAGGTGTGCCCTTGACCCAGCCGAACCAACATCTGAGGAGTCCAGATTATTGGAGGATAGCTGTCAAGTAGCCAGGCCGAAAGCTCACTGCCTACTTAACTGTAAAAGGCGAATCCTTGTAATCTATATACTTACTTAGTGAATTCTTAGCGTATCGGCTAAGGAGTGGACGTAGATCTTGTTGGATCGAACCACTATAAATCCTGTGTTATTTTACTGTTTTATTACACACGTGATTTGAAACCTAGCAATCATGTTGCTAGTGTATAACTGTGAAGAAACTTAACCTATTTCTGAGCTTAACTAATATTTAAAAGAGAAGACATAAAGTGTAAGTGACGATGATTTATTCCGCTGCATTTCGTGGTTCTGTTTAAACACGACGACTCTGATATTTAAGGACCAACACCGCAGATATTCGCGGACCTAAAGCTTAAATTTGTGATAGCAGGAACAAGATCATGCACCACAGCTTCAGGAGAAGAGTGAGTGGTTCCTCGACAGTGGATGTTTGGCGCACATGACCGGAAAGAAGGATCTTTTCAGCGAGCTCAAAATGATCAGAGGACCACCGGTGCTATTTGGTGACAACTCAAAAGTAATAGTCATTGGAAGAGGATGCATCGAGCAGATTGGACTCAGAATCGTTAACCTATCTCTCGTCACCAACTTGAAGCATAATCTACTCAGTGTCAGTCAACTCACCTAGAATGGATATGTTGTCTCCTTCGAAGAATCAGAATGTCAGATCAAGGACAAAGCCACAAGAGATATCAAGCTGAGGGGAGTTCGCAAAGATGGACTCTACGTTATAGACTAGCTAAGCGAGCATACTGATTTGTGTTTCATAGCTACCAACTTGATTGAGATGAACTATTTGTGGCACAAGAGACTTAGCCACTTGAACTTCAAGACGATCAGGTAGAAGGTCTACCAAAAGGAGTGTTCAAGAAGGAAGGAGTATGCAAAGTCTGCCAACAAGGGAAACAAACCAAGGCCTCCTTCAATCTAGTGTAATCAACAAGCTTCAGCTTTCGCTCAATACTTAAGATTTTTTTTTTTGCTATGAACATACTTGAAATTATTAATCCAGCAATATCTCTCCCAATTTGAGGGGGAACATTTCTTAAGTTTATAGATTGATAGTTCTTTACTTGCACAAACTCGGAAAGTTTTTTTCGCTCCTCATCAGCTTAGTTTAAAGATGGCTTTGACCACACCAAAAAGGGGAAATTGTTAGGAAATTTAAATTTCCTTATTTTATTTTGTTTTGGTGGGTCAAAGCATATAAAAGCCATCTCAGTTTATCTCTAGATTAGTTTCAGTTAGGTCCAAAAATATAAAGTCCTGTATAGGATATTTATCAAGTTGCAGACTGAAGTTGATTTGAAGACAAGACTGATAAGTCAATCTGGAAGTGCAAGACTCGAACAGACTAAGGTTCCACCGAACTTACAAGTTTGGTATACATGAGTCTGGACTAAGTTTGGACTACACCAAATATGGGACTAATCAATATGGTCTTTTTAAGTCCATGTTACCAAACTTACCAGAATGGGACAACGCGTATACTTATTGATGATGTCACCAAGTATGGACTAGCAAGTATGGCGACATCAGTATAAATTTCCCAGTTCCAGTCCCGGGTGTAAAGAGACAAAGCGAATGTCTAGAGAAATGTACTGACAAGTACAAACTTAAGGATTGGAGATTCTTTAAAGTCTTCAAGCTCAAGACCCCAGTCTTGATACCTTGGACTTACCAGTCCAGGATTCCTCGGACTGACAGACTGTTGTTTAGACAAAAAGAGGAACAATCGTTGTTCATATAAAAAAAATAAAGTAGGTGCAGAATCTTTCGAAAAAGTACCACGTACCGACAGTGTGCAACAGTCGACAGAGACACCGATTGGACATCCTCCAATCTATTTCTAACGGATATTAATTTCAAACCATCAACCTCACGGCTATATATATCGAAGGATTTCATTAGAACAAGGTTACGAACTCGAACTGTCCATCCAAGCATACCGAACATGAACCAAGCTTACGCTTTTCAAGTGTAAAAACACTAATGTTCAAGGCTATTAAGCTTTTTTATGTGTCACTCTAGTGAACACGAGAGTTAAAACTTTCAATTCTTGAGTTATCTCTTGGTAATCTTTATTGGACTTGGTAATCTTTCTCTCCAAGAAAGATTACAACAATAAAGTACATCTAGTATTTTGACTCTTACGGGCTTATTGCCGCCAAACTGATAGTTTTGGGGAAACTATAAATACCCCATTCTAGCGATGAGGAGGCTCCGTGGTGTGCCTGTAGGGTTTTCACGTGAACCGAATCACAAAAACCAAACTGAACCGGATCGATTTATGGATATTGCACATAATCTAAATTCACAAAACCCTAGCATGCTCCTATGAATTTAATATTCAGATTTATGGATTGAGAGATTACCGTAAATCCGTCGAGTCTGAACCGATCTTTTGCGTTTGAATTTCCAACTTGAATTCAACCACGCAATCCGATTTTATCTGCGGAATTAGAAATTAGAAATCTAATTTCTAAGATAAAATCGAAATAAAGAAAAGGGAAAAAGAAATCTGTTGTTCTCCAGATTAGATCTTCAGATCTGTATCCCAATGTTGTTCAGAACTACTACTGGTGAGGACTCCGTAGATCTGTGGCTTGAGCAGGACCAGAATCGAAATTCTCCTCCTCTCTCCCTTGAAATCGGCGCCCCTCTCTCACTCTCTAGATCTAGGGTTTTTCAAATTGTGTTATGAAGTGGCTAGGGTTTCAGAGAGTGAGAGGTCTATTTATAGACCTAGGGTTATAATCCCTATTGGGTTCCTGGGCTCAATTCAGCATATATATTTGGGCCAGACCTGGGACCTAATGCAAATAATAAAGTGGGCCTATAAATTAATTAATTCTCATGTCCACAACCCAGGACACAATTAATTAATTAATATTAATTCTTTTTCACCACAGAATTAATACTGACCTACCCCTTTATTACCACGTTATGAGAACGGGCTGCATTAATTGAGAATCCCCATATTTAAGGTTACCGGACATCCATTAATTAATCGGAGCCTCTGAAAAGCTCTAACTACAATTAATTAATATCTTATTATTCCTGAGTAGTACCACTCAAACCTTATCACTCGTGCCTGAAATTAATCAGCCTGCAGGACTTTGGCACGATGAATGTTATTGAGCTCCTCAGGGAATGTCCCCATCTTATTACTCGGATATGGTTACCTAAATCCAGTCTCAGGCGGTACTACATGAACTGCTGTTACCCAAGATGCGGATATACGAGCACGTTACTTAGGCTCTCCACCATGGCAAGTCAAAGCAACAGACAACCCGTGCAAACCCCTGAACCTTCGTTAGGGTTTGGACTCAATCAATATAACGAGATCTTGTATTTGCTGATGTCAGACAGACGAATATATCTCACTGCGGTCCATCAATACGCCACCTCTGCGTACCAGCATGTCAAGTAACCAAGACAGACTACTTATTCCGACAATGCCGCAGCCATCCGAACAGACGTATCCTCATACGTTGTCTCGGCTGTGATCAGGTTTATGTCTCACTAGGTCAAGAGATCATACTGTCTTCTGCGATCTACAACACGCCGTATGATCGTCCCTATCGGTGAGACAAGAGGATACCATTGTTCATACATGTACGATTGTTAACAGATAGGAGAAATAAACCGTTGTATACTCATTATAATAAATGCTTTCATTATACAAAACCCATCAGTGCCCACGCTCCTAGAAGTTGTGAAGAGAAGGAGGAGCAAAGACCATGCGAGTGAGCTTGTGGATCAGTGGACAAGGCATTCACCGATAAGCGATATATCGTAGGGGCACTTGTGTAATTCTTATCTTAGTGGATTTCCAGACTTTGTGTCTAAAAAGTGAACGTAGGACCTTTTGAGTCCGAACCACTATAACCTTTGTTTTTTCATTGCTTTCATTTTTGTTAGCTTGCTTATATTTCATACTCCACACTCAAGTGATGTAGTATATACTGAAAACTAACATTAAGCATACTTAGACTTAAATACAGAAACAAGATTTGACAAATCAAACTGACTCGTCACTATCAGTTTTGATAGGTGCAAGTTTATCGAATCAAAAACTAATTTTTTCGATGTGCAACTAAGTGTACTTTGATAAAACTGGGACCAACATTAATGATGGATTCAAATTGTAAATTTGATAAATATATTGGTAGGATTTGAAATGTATAAAAAGTAGTGAAAAAATGAATATGCAGAGAATGTTCTTTTAAGTTTGAGTTTATAGTTTTCGCTTGTAGATGAATTACATTTTGATGTGACTACTGCATTTTTTGTTTGAGTTTTGTGTTTTCGATTTGGAGATGATTTTAGTATTGTGTTACTAAGAAATAAAATACTACTCCAGGAGTAGAACTTTATTAGTCCCACTCCTCTAAAAAAACTTTATTAGTCCCATTTTTTTTTCGTATGTCTCATTTATTAATCTCATAATAAAAAAAAAAAAATAATTCACACTTATTAATATTCTCTCTGTCCCACTTATTTTTTTGTATGTCCTATTTATTAGTCTCATTTCCTAAAATAGTAATTTTCTTTTAACTCATCAATAAAATATTGATTTCACTACTCTTCTATATATTGGTTTTTGTGTCTTTTGAATTTGCGATTAATAATAACGGACGAACAGAGTATTTTTTATCTATATTATGCTTGTGGAATAAGGAAGGGAGTATAAAATTTCGCTTAAATAACGGGTGCTTCAATAGGAGTGATGTGAAATTGATTAGACACGAAACATCATGATTAGGGGTGTACACGGTCCGGTTTGGCTGGTTTGAAGGTCGAAGTATGGACCAAACCAAATAATACGGTTTGAAAAATTCTCAAACCGAACTGGCCAAATTAATTTTTCAAACCAAACCAAACCAAACCAAATAAAACGGTTTGGTTCGGCCGGTTTAACGGTTTGGAACATGACATTAACGAGCAAAGTCAAAACATTAAAAAATTCTATTTTTAGCAATAATTTATTTGAGAAATTAAAAAAAAAAAATAATGGTTCTCATCGACAAAGTACAAGACAATCATAATAGAAACAAACAATTTATGACATCAATATATAATAGTTCATATCTCATTCTCAAACATAATAGTTCGTAAAAGGTCACATTATTACGATGCGACAATGGTGAAGCCGACCAATGCTTGAATTAAATTGTGAGATTGTAATATTGGATAGTTTAAGGTTTATTTTAAATTTCAATAAATAAATAAAAATGTAGGAGAAAAATAAAAATTCTATGATTTTGCACAGTATAAGATTCATACTTATTCCGAGAAGATAATAAGGGTAAAAGGAGAGACGTTTACAAATAAATAAATAAAAATTTGTAAATAAAAATGTAGGAGAAAATAAAATATATGATGTTGCGTAAAGGATTTGAACTTGTACATTTTAAAATTCAAAGTATAGCTTGAACCACTACACTAAATGTACTACATTAATATTTTTAGTACAATATATAATTTAAATATTTATTAAAATTATAAACGGTCCGGTCCGGTCCAAACGGCCGGTTTCTGTACTCAAACCATGGACCAAACCAAATTATACGGTTTGAAATTTACGGTCCGGCCGGCCGATTAATTCACTTGCCAAACCGGCCATATCATTTCGGTTCGGCCGGTTTGGCCGGTTTGGACCAAACCGTGTACACCCCTAATCATGATCCATTATTAAATTGAAATGCGACAGGTTAGCATGATTTTATTAAATTGTTCACAATCACAATCATCTTCATCTATAAAGTGGTGGTGTTACTCATCATAATTCTTTTCACAACAAATTAATTATTAGACATATCATTACTTTACCGAGCATATTTTAGCTCATTTCAAATTAGCAACGACATTACTACTTATTATTATTATTATTATTATATAGATTTATTACAACGAAATTTAGGTGACCACTAGATAATGTTAGAGTGAAATATGTATATAATTATTGTTAAGGCAATATCTTTTGTTCACGGTATAGTAATCAAAATATCTAGCACATAATCAAGAGATTATGAAATTCGAGCTTTTCGGAAGCATGTGGGCATAAGTTTAAATTAATCCACCGTTATTCCAAAAAATGCTAAGAACTTCACGGTTTTTGCGGGCCTCTTATGTAGTGCAGCCCAATAAAAACGGGCCAGATGATACTCGGGCTGGGCCTGCAATGTTTTTTTAATTTGCGATGAGAAAATGAAGTGTGAAAAGAATATTTTGTTATGAAACCATTTTGTTTGCATTTGTGCCTCAGACAAAAAGTACTGTGTACTAATTTTCTCAATTTTGAACGAATTTTTACCATTCATAGTTAGTGAATTGTTTCATATTTTACTGTCTCTGTCAAAGTGGGATTTGATGTAAGAGTCACAAAATGAGAGCCTTATTATCATGGAAGGAAATCTTATTACAGGCAAGCAGATTCATGTGTTTTTTTCAAATGAAGTTTAGATATTGCACACATACAAAACTTGTGTTTACAAACAAACTTTGTTTGATTGTGTCGAAATAGTAACGGGACGTTCCATTCCATTATATTTCACAAGTGTTACTGTTCTCATCAATAATTCCCGATTCTCTCTCATCAGATAAAATGAAGAACTGCTTCACCGTCTCCAGCAGCAGCGATGAAGAGCCGAATGGAGGCCCCAAGCCGCCGTCTTACTGGTGGAGAGCTTCCCCAGAATTTGATGAAGATGGGCATCTCAGAGCCGACGTTTCCGGCCCTTCAAGCTCCACTCCAAGACTCAAGCTTTTGACAGAATTGGAGAGGCTGGCTTTCATTGCTGCTCATGGCATCAATGGTTTGAGGCACAAGATTCTGAGCTACAGAGCTGGGGATTTCTGGCTCCCAATTGGTGGGATTCAGAAACAAGATTTGGATATCCCACCCTCCATCACGATTCTGCTCACCGGGCTCACTAGCTCTGGCAAAAGCTCCTTCATCAATCTCATGTATGGAGTTCTTGGGAGGTTTGGCCTCACCACTTTTGCTCAAACATCAGGTAATTAAGATCTTGATGCATACATATTCTCTCATGAGTTTGTAAAAACATAGTGACTGATATCTGATTTGCGTTGAATGCTTGTTGTATTGGATCTGGGAAGATGAATCTTCAAGTTTCACCACGATGTATCTTGAAGAACACAACGTTTTGAGGTCAGGCAGGAGCGGGTTCTGCGTGTATGACACGAGGGGGTTGGACCAGAGCCGGATGGAGGAAGGATTGGACGAGGTTTCGACGTGGATGTCGGAGGGCGTCCGGCACCAGCAGCCTTGTTACAGAGCAGGGGATGAGAATGTGAAGGGCTTAGCTGAACTCAATGAATCAATGGAAATAAGTAGTTCGAGATACATCAACAGAAGGGTCAATTTTGTTATGGTTGTTGCTGATCTATCACAGATTCACAGAGCTTTCAAAAGTGGTGATTTGGAGCCTGTTGTGGCATTGAAAGCCCTCTTCCATCTGCCAGCCATCAAGAACTGCAGTGAGTCTGAATCGTCATCCATCTCATCTTACTCTTGAATTTGATTCAAGATTCTAACATACTCAATTTTCTTTGACAGATGGGAATCCGATCTTGATCCTAACTCATGGAGACACACTGAGCTGGGAAGATAGGTTGAAGGGGAGGGTGCAGATATGTGAATACTTGGGGATAGTAGAGACGAATGGGGCGTACGACATACCATGTGTGGCGGAGAAATGGGTGGTGGATGAAGAATCGGACCCGGTGACGACGTACGCGGTCACAGAAGCCGTGTACAGGGCGTTGGTTCAGTCGGATAGAGGCCACGTTCCAAAGTGGAAGTTGAAGGAGTGGATCACCTTCATCTTCACATGGATAATGTGGTGCCTTGCTTCACTCTTCACAATTCTTGCTCATTTCTTTCGAAGATATGCTCACCCTGATGGCAGGCTCAGGATGTGAACCACCAGTTTTTAGTGCTCTAACATTCATATTGTGGATAACTCATGATTCTTCTAGAACGTTTGAGCGTGTAGTGTTATTGTTTAAGATTTGCTCCTTATAATAAGTAGTAGTATGATTGAAGGGACTAAGAGTTGTTTCAGTATCAAGCAACAAGCAGGCAAATATACACAAAAACATATTTAACTTATCCATCATCATCAAACACAAGTACCCTCTTACAGACAACAAAGACAAGACTTGCATCGCCAATCTCATCTGGAAAAACCATTTCATGTATGATAGATTTTCCCCTACACAACTCAACCATACAGGGGAAAATGACTGAATACGACCTGACCTGACCACCCGTCTCCGTCCATGCTGAAACCCCTTACTCTTCTTATTGACCGGCACAGCACAGCGCGACACATACTAGGAGCCACCATGACCTGACTCTTGACCTGACTCACCAAACTCTTTGGGGTGCTGCAACCCCGATGCTCACCGACTCCTCGGTGTCACCACCAACCAGAGATACTTCAGTGTACCATGCTGAAATATATATAGATGGGTTATTAGCCTGATGATTCTCAGAGCATTAAATTAAGCATTATACAAGAAAAATAAAATACCTTCAGTTAAAACTGAATCCACCAGGTGGAACTTGATAGCCATTTCCTCCAAAGTTAAATCCAGGCTGGCTTTCATCAACGGCAGGTAATGTCTCGTCCTCCTCTAGCCAGTAGGTCTCTAGTATTTTCACAGCCTTCTCATAGATTTCGTTGTTGTCGTGACTCTGCAAGTTCTCAATCTTCTCTAGCCCCTCAGCTTCATCTATTAATTGGGCAAAATAGTTGACATCTCCAGTATTACCCTTCTCTGCTTCCCCAACTTTCAGTATGTTTTCCAGTCCCTCCAAACACACAGTCACAATTCTTGGGTCAGGGCAGATCAGGAGATCACATAAAGGTTTTATACAGTTCTGATTCACCAAGTACCTAAACATAGGAAATGCATGGTATTAGTTCAAGGGTAATTGAGATCAAATAATACACAAAAACTCGAGAAACTTTGAAAATACAGGATTTGCTCATTGGATCCTCCAGATGTAGCATTTGAAATAGCCCATGCAGCCTCTTTCTTTATATCAAATTCAGCAGTCTGGAGTAGATTGATCAAGGGACTTATCAAGCCAGCATCTATCACAGCCTGCCATCGAAACATTATTACAATACTGACAAAGTTGACAAAAAAATACTAACTGATACAGGGGCAAACAATGCTTTTCCATATGAGAAAGCATAAAATGCACATTCAATGATCCAGCAAGTCACAGTAAACTCTGCAACACACAATCATTACACAGTTGAAGTACACATCAAGATTAACCATTCTAGTAAGTGAAAATGCCGGTCATTCGAAGGAAGAGGAGAAGGTAAATCAATTTGATGTACTCCGTAGTTACAACAATTGAATTCCAGATTATTAGGGAGATTAAGATACTATGATGTATTTAACAATTGAACTCTGGACTACTGGAGAAGATTAAGGCAGAAAATTATCATACAGTTGAGACTTCATCCGTCAAATTGCAGATCATGACTACCTGAATTTGTTCTCTGTTTCCAGCAGTGATGTTTGAAATAGTCCAGCAGGCTTCTTTCTTGATGCTCTTTTTGTGATGGTGAGTTAACAAACTAAACAGGCAAGGAAGCGCACCATGCTCGATGATAAACTGGAAGAAAGAGAATGGAATCAAAAGAGCAGATACATGTATTATCTTTAGGTACCGGACCCCTTCACATACACTATTCAACAACCATAAAGGCCTTCAGATGGCATGCTAAAAGCTACTTAAATGATATTTATCAAATCCGAATAGTTGTGAATGAATGGAGAAGGAATTCATACCTGAGTTTGAACATCATCACCAGTCACAATATTTCCGACTGTGCGAAGTGCAGGAATAAGCACTGAAGGAGAGGGATGGCTGCTAAAAGAAACAAGAGAAGTCATACATTACAGACAGATGTACAGAAACCAATCAAACCATAATGTAAATGTCACTCACAGCAGAAGCTCAACAAGGCGCCGGCAGACGCCTGCCTCAATCACAGCTTGAATTTTGTCATTTGTACCATCAGAGAGGTATGAGAGAGCCCAACATGCATCAGTAAGTACCTCTTCATCATCCGAATGAACAAGGCGCTCAAGCGCTGGAAGAGCTGGCCTTACCTGGTTAAGCAATTTTGCAGCAAAGAAGAGGAATACCAGATTTCATCAGCCAAAGAAATACAGAAAAAAAAAAGGTATAATTTGCTCCATGTGAACAAAGAAAATCCAGAACCTGCTCGAAGGGAGGTTGTGGTTTGCCTCTGCAGAAGTTCGACAGAGTCCATGTAGCATTTCTCAGCATTGACAGCTTTGTAGAATCATTCAACTGGGCCAACAAAGGGATCAGAGCCCCATTACTAAGGACAAGGTCACGACATTTAGGAGAATCGCCAGCCACATTTCCCAATGCCCATACAGCCTACAGGTACAAAATTAGAAAATCAAACACTTTTTGTTAACTACGTTATTGTATAGAGAAGGTAGGTAAATAAGCTGATGTTGTAAAATAAGGCCATATGTGGCAGGTTTCACTGGACGGAAGAATTTTATGGAGACAGAACCAGACCCAGACCCAGAAACTGTGAGCACATAGAGCCATTTAAGTTGAATAGGAAAAAAAAAAGATAACAATTATATTAAACTGAGTACAACACCAAATATATGTACAAAATAGTCATTTTATTAAATAAATGGGGCTGCCTCAAGTTGGGATGAGTCCAAAATGCCAGAGCTGATAGCATTAACCTCTAAATGTTTTACAAATCCGCACATGATGAGTAAGGTTTGAGTTCCCATTTATTGCCATTCAGGTTTGAGTTCTCATTTATTGCCATTCTTGATTTAGATCAAATGTAAAGGGAGTACCTGCTCACGGACATCATCACTTGGTGAAGCTAAAAGCTTTACAAAAATTGGTACAGCATTATGATCAATAACCACCCTGGTGTTCTCCGATGTACCAGAGGCAATATTAGTCAGTGCCCAAGCAGCCTCAAACTGTAAGAGATCATAAGATGAATAAAAACACAAGGCACCAATGTCAAGACATATAGTAACCCTTTCATGCTAAATCTTGCCACATACATACCTGGAGCTGGGGGAAGTCCTCCCGCATAAGGAATTGAACAAACCGAGGAACAACACCAGATTGGATAACCTCTTCAATAGGAGGGCTTCTTTCTGTTATTTTATTTCAAGAAGTGCACTGTCAGCAATCATCATCAAAACAAATATTAGAGTAACCAAATATATAAACAAGATATAAATTCTGACCAATCGACAGTAATTTGCGAAACTGTGTAGTTGATTCAAGCTGCAAGTTGTTGTCATCAGTCCAGATGCCAGCAACCAAAGAAGGAAGGCTCTCCAACTGAATACGGAGAAAAGAAAATAATAAGAATAATAAGCACAATCACACTAAAATTAAAACCATCAAGAAGGCTACTTAGCCAACCAAAATAAATAATCAAAAAGGAATGATCACTCTTGCAACATATAAATAAAAGGGATCGACAAGAAAAAAACAAAAACATATATGTTGAGACTTTTAGTTTAATTATCGAAATAAAACAGTTTCCATTTTGGTACAACCTCCAAAGTGAAATTCAGATTCAGCGAAAAAGACTGAAAACCACATTCCGAAAATTATTTAATACATATGGATGAATAATGCTGGTAACCGTATAGTGAGTCAGAAAAAACAAACCACATCTTTCAGAAATAATGATACTATTTTGTTATAGAAAACTGTATCGACTTGAGGACAAGTCTCTTCCAGCATCAGTCATGCTCCAAAACGAATCTCATCACACAAATCAAACAAAATCAAATATCAAGCAAAATTAAAAAACCAAGTGATTCTTGAATCCATTAAGAACTCACAACTAGTTACGTGTAAGAGAAAATAATAAAGAAATATCAGGCGCATAGTTAAAAAAGATTTTCAAAAATAGGCAAAACCCAAAACCCTACTCCGAAAAAAAACTCCAACCAATTACTAAAATATCGACCTTTTTCTCCAGGGCGGAAGAGTGAAGCGATGTTGTGAACTGCTGCTGCTGCAGTCCTTCTCTGCGCTTCTTAAGCAAACTCTCCTCGCGCTTGTTTTTTCGGATCTCCACCAAATTGTCCTCCCTCCTTCTACGGCCCTCATCGGCATCCACCGCCACTTTGTAGCGGCTGCGCCGCACCTCAGCCCTAGCGCCCGGCCTCAAGGACATCGTATCTGTACAGAAGCCGATAAACAACTGGCGAGCGATGAATACATGTATACATACACCAAATACGTATAAACCCTCAAATACACGCTTACCTGATTGATTGTAAGAAATAAGAGAAAGAGAGACAAGGGTTTGAACCACGAGAATTTCTTTCTAACAATTTTCAGCCGCATGAAGGCAAAATGTCGGTCCCGCCCCTTTTGCTATCTAGTCCTTCGAATTATCATTTATTAGTTTTCAGCATAAATTTGTTCTTTTTAAGTAATGGCAATGGAGGTAGGGCGAGCAAAACCGTATCACAAATCGTAAACTAAACCGAATCGTCAGGTTTTGGGTTGGTTTAAAATATATGCGGTTTAGGTTTGAATTGAATTTTAGAAAATTTTTGGATTATCGGTTCGGTTCGGTTCAATTTGGGTGAGGTTATAACTGAACCGAAATTATATACATATATTAACATTTTTATTTATTATATTAATATTATATATATATATATATATATATATATCTAAAGGAGGGACCATGTAAAAAAAAATTCCCCTGTGAGAAAAAAAAATGAATCGTGTCCATCAGATCCAAAAAAATCAATGATTGATATTGAATCAAGCAACAACTAAACGCAATCAAGCAACAAAATAATCAAGCAACAACTAAAGCACAATCAAGCAACATTGCAATCAAGCAACAACCTGAATACAATCAAGCAATGTCGTAAATGCAATCAAGCATCTTTCTCACTTTCTCACGTTAAGAGTTTTCTCACTGGATCCGCTCCCTATATATCTATATTCTACATAAAATATAAGATTTATTTTCTACAAATTACAAACTATAAATGTAACAAACCTAACCTTATTATATTACCCTAACTATGAAATTGTGGATTTGAATTTTTGGATTGTGATTTTTTTATTGCATTAATTTGTGTTAAGTTAATAATTTTTGAAAAAATACTGATAATTTTCGGTTAAAACCGTATATGAACCGAAATTGATGATTCGGTATGGGCTGAATTTTTAGAAATTTGCGAATTTGGTGCGGTTTCAACCCGGACCGCCCGTTGCTCACTCTTAATTGGACGGGTTTTGAATGCGATTTTATATATATATATATATATATATATATATATATTAAATTGAATTAACACACACACACTCACTTAGATATTTTCGAGGAAGCTCGAACCCATAAACTCTCGATCTCAAGTAAGATACTTTGATCATTACACTTCAAAATAACTTGAATGCAACTTTTTAAAATAGAAATGTGAGAGATGGGTATTGACTTTTTTATTTATATGTTTGTTTAAAATGTTTTATATTAGAATATATATATATATATATATATATATATATATATATATATATTTTGTAGAATGTTAATTAAGAATCTATCAAAATTCTGAATAAAGAGAATTTTATGCCTTTTTAGAATAAATGGAACAATTGATATTTCTACCAAATCTTCTATTTTTGTAAATCTATAATATATATATATATAAAGTTTTCTTTATTTATGAAAAATTTCATTTTCCCTCCAAAACAACAATTAATTTTATTCTTAATTATTTTATTTATTTATCTAAAACTATTATAAATATATAATTTATGTATAATATATAAAACAAGATGTTCTATACAAGATTATGATAATTTTATTTTCCCTCCAAATCTATTACATCACTATACAGATTAATTTTCTTTAAAATTTTGCTTTTTTCAATAATAATAATATAATATTACTCCATCCGTCCCACTTCAATTATCCATCTTTCCCTTTTCGTCCGTCCTATTTAATTGTCCACTTACCTAAAATGAAAAATTAATACGCACTCACTAATAAAATACTATTTTTCTATATCTCTACTCGTATTGGTTATTGTGTCAATTTCCTTGTGGATAATTGATAAGGGACGAAGGGAGTATAATGTATCTAAATAACAAATTCAACAAAATACATTTTAATCACTTTTATTTTAAGTTGTGACATCTTTCACAAATTTAATTTTTTATTTAAATCTATTTCAAAAAATTTAGTATATTTTTCTCTTCTCATTAAAGTTAGATTAATTTTATATATTAGAGTACAATTTCAGTATATTTTGTTTTTGCTTTATTCCTTTTTGTTATTTCATAGATTTATGTATGAAATAGATGTATATATATAATAACCTAAATGTATTAAAAATTAAGTTATACTTTTATATCCGTTGAACATAATAAAAAAGTACTCCCTTCGTCCCACTTTATTAGTCTCATTTTCTTTTTTTGTACGTCCCATTTATTAGTTTCATTATCAAAAATGGTAGATTAAACTATATTCATCAATAAAATACTAATATTTTTATCTCTGTGTTATTGGTTATTGTGTCGAAAGCAAACGAGACTAATATAGACGAAAAAGTATATAAAGTTTAGATTTAGGCACACATAAATTATTCATTTTATTTTAAGGTAGATTAACTTTATATATTATAAATTAGAGTTCTATTTTTATTAATTTTGTAATACATTAATTTAAACTGACACACCTATTTTAATTTAAACTTTTATTACATTAATTTAAACACACACACCCTAGTCATTACCTTTGGTTATAAGAAAGATAATTTCACCTGTAATACCCCGTGTATCATTTTCGACCTTGTATTAATTATTCAGAATCAATAAAGAAGATTTCATTAAATTGAGAACATCGATATTACTTAATCTCAATTGGGAAGAATTATCAAGCTTGGTTTAGTGGAATTAATCGAGAAATTATGATATATATTCATTTTATTGTAAGGTGGAGTAATTCATGAATTATATTAAATTCATGAAATGGAATTATCATATTACCTTGGTGAACTCATATGATTTTAAGGGAATTGTTATCATATTAGATACATGTATATTTATATGTATATGTATAGTTATGATATATTACATGTTTGGAAGAGGGAGTATATATAGGGGAGAGAGGCATAATGCAAACTTTTCCACCTTATGCTATATCATAGAGAGAGAAAGTGTTGAGAGAAAACCCACCCCCAACTCAAAACCCGTCACATATCCAGCCAATTTCTGGCCAACACTGACGACCTCCGACCGAGCCAACTCCACCACCGTGTAGCTCTCATTCCTAGCTTCGATTTGATATAAGGTGGCCACCGTGGAGTGAAGTGTGGACGGAGATATTGAAGAGAGAAGGTGAGGTGGGTATATTAATCGATTTTGAAGGTTTATACTTGAAACTCGTTTATATGGCTTTGAATCCGTGTTTTGACGATTGAATCATGTTCCCCATCATGTAGAGAACGTTCGGGTAGCCTGAGAAGTGGATTTAACCGCCGGAAATCGTCGCCGCCGCCATCCATAACCATTTCCGGTGAGCTCCATTCAAACCCCTCATTTCGTGTTTTAATCGGTGTTTTGAGGCTAGAAACATGTTCTAGAGTGTCTAGGGAGTTAGTATGTGTAATTGCATGCGTGATCGGACGGCCGGAGTGGCCAGAATCGGAAGTTGCAGGTCCTGTTTTCCGGCGAACCCGTGAGGAAGACGACTCCTGTCGATCGACAGGAATGCTGTCAATCGATAAGGAGGCCTTCTGTCGGATAGTCGATCGAGCACTCCTGTCAGTCGACAGGAAGTGTTTCGATCGATACAGATGTTCGACAAAGGATATGCCTAGCATTTCTGTCGGTCGACAGGGTGTGTGTCGACCGACAGGGACGCCAGCCAGGGGATTAAATCGACATACTTCTGTCGGTCGACAAGAGTATGTCGATCGACAGGGTTGGTCGATTTAATTGTGTCGACAAAAGAGCTGTTGATCTGGAAATTGTGTCGACCAAGGGCTGTGTCGACCGACACAGAGCCCTGTCGGTCAACACTGAGGCATGAAAGGAGGATTCAATTTATAATTTTACCCAATCCTAATTCTATCAAGTCTCGATTAATTATGGTTAAGATATTATTATCCTAGATCATTCATTCTGACTTGGATATCCCTAATTGATTGTAGGAGATTGAAAGCGAGGGTCAGTAAGCTCATAATAGCCAGAAGCATTTTTACCTAAAAGCCGATTATCAGGTGGGAAACTATTTGAGTATAAAAGAAAATGCGTATTTTCCTTTCACAATGTGTTAAATGTTTTGTTTTGAATTGAGATGCTATGCTTGTTTTTGTGCTATTATATTTGTCCTTTGTTGAATGCTAACAACAGAGAGGTATTAATAAGACAAGAACCATGTACTATTAGTGCATGCACTACTCTTATTAACTGCGAAGGTTAGCTACCTAAAATTGCAAGTTGGGTGAAATGGTAGTGACCTTAAACCCTGGTATGAATTATAAAGGGTGAAATGGTGGTGACCTTAAACCCTGTGAGAAAGTGATTGATTATTAAATACGATCGGATCTCGAAGTGTGTTCCGAGATTAGTGCACTTAGATGATAGTGAGTTGAATGTTAAGTCATTCCTAACTAGTCATCGTAACTGGGAAGTGGGCCAGCTTCCAGTTACAAAAACAATAACAGATATAATAACATGTTTGAATGCACATAAAATAAAATGTTTTAGATAGCACGGTTCCTTTCAACAAAACCCCGTGTCTATCTGTGTGAGTTGCATAGCACTTCTCTTATATAATGTATGTTTTCGGGCATGTTTCTCATTGGGTACATTAGTACTCAGCCCCTCATATTATTTCTAAAATACGCAGGTTGAGCAGTAAGGATGGGCGAGCAGGGGTGTAAACAGAGCAACTGAATTTTGCGAACTCATAGATCCTGAGATATGCATCTTCATATGCATATCTCCGCCACGTTACACACACGCTGCTACACTCTCTGATTATTCCTTCCCATCTTTTGACATGTTGAATGTGTGAATTTCTGTTTTAGTTAAACTTATGACTCAGAGTACAATTTCTTTTGTTTCTGAATCTCTTTTATATTAATTAAATCTTCTACTTATTTATTTAATTGATTGAAGAAATGTTTGACAAAACCTGAAACATCAATTTGACGCGACCCCAAATTGGGAAGGTCAGTTGGGGGCGTTACATCACCGCTACACCCTGAGCATAAGACTAATGTTAACTTTAAAAAAAAAAAATAGGAATACATGCTTTAACCACTACACCCCGAGCGAGGGGACTTAAATACATTAATCAAGACTTAAATGTATAAATACATATAATATTATAACTTAGTGCAATATTTTCATAATGTCGGCTAACGTTGAGTTATACGGAAGAGGACGAGGTTGTGGCCAAGGTCGTGGATGCGATCGAAGGTGTGGTCGTGGTTGGGCTAACCCGCAACTGGCCAACGATGCCCCGGGGTTCGAAGATCCCCAGTTCATGGAGTCGTCCCAATATTTGAAACTCCGTCTGAAGAAGATACTGCATCTATTCAGGGACCTGGAAGATGGCATCAACCAGAGCCCGTGCCACCTCCCCCACCCTTTCTCCTAGTTGAGACATTTCAAAAGAAACAACCACCCATATTCAACGGAACGAGAAGTCCATCTAACGCGCAAGAGTGGGTCCGTGCTCTGGAGAAGATCTTCAGACACATGCATTATTTTGAAGCTGAGAAAATCAACTGCACGACATATCAGTTGGTTGGACAAATGGACCGATGGTGGGAGACGTATGTCAAGTCTCCCTCCGGAGGGGCACCGACAACTTACGTGGGAAGATTTCAAGAAGGCACTATTTGAGAAATATGTGCCAAAGCAATATCGAAAAGACAAGGAAGTTAAGTTTTTCTTTCTCGACCAAGGGAAGATGACAATTGGTGAATACGACCTAAAATTCTACAAATTGTTCCGCACGCCCCTGATCGCGTATATTTTTAACCCGCGACTTAGCAAAGCTAATAATATAGCGGCAAATTAAATTATCGATCCCACGAGGAAAGGAACAACGAAAAATCCTAAGTACTAACTTAAGAGTTCTTAAATTACTGGATAGGTAAAATCGAGTTTTGAAATTTAATTACCTCAAGAAAACAATTTTGAAAATAAATTTACTTTGAAAAACCTGAAGGATAAGAAGTACAGATTCTAGGCTTTTCTCCCTATCAAGTATGACATGCATAAACAAATTAATTATTTTCCAATTTTAATTCCTCTACACAGTGGAACATCAGAAAGTTATTATGAACTTCTTTGTTGGATAATTCATAAAGTAGATTAATTAATTATCTATCTCCTGTCGGTCTCAAGATTAATTAACTAACTCCTAAAGTTCTACGGATTTATTCCTACAATCTATTTCCTTCAGTTACGACAAGAAATCAAATTATATTGTGAAAATCTCTTTCGATTGAAAACTAATATAGTTACGTCTCTAATTTCCAACTAGTAATCCTAAGTTAGTGGCCAACATACTCAAGATTAAGAATAAAACCAGATTTCACAAACTGTGAGGGAAAGGAAAAATAACTTCAATTAATCAAAACATGCATACATTGATAGTTTGAAAACCTAGAATCTGAGAAGACAATTAGTTGCACATAATTCTAATCTTAATCATCATAGACAATGAATAAGAAAAGAAAAGATGAAAAGGAAAGCTGAATCTTCCCAAAGATTCAATCTCAAACCCAATGATCTTCTTCTTCTTCCTTGTGATGTTTCTCTCAATTTAATTCTCTTCTTTCTTGCTCTCTTGCTCTTGATCTCCTCTCTGATTTTCGAATTCTTCATCCTTTTTATAGATGTTGTGGATGAATTCTACCATACCTAGGAGTTAGATATGTGTTTATCTTCAGAAAATAGAAAAGATATGGTCTGCCCCGCGATACTCCGTCGATCGACGGCCAATCCTTCGTTGATCGACGGGAAGGACAAAGCAGCATCGATCGATGGCCGGTTGGCGTCGATCGATGGTGGTCCTGCTTCAGCACTCCTGCGTCGATCTCTTCGAGTTCTTTCGTCGATCTTCTCTGAAGCTGTGGCAAACAAGTTTCCAAAATCCTCCGATTTTCATCCAAAAACCTGCATGATTCATCAAACACACCATAAAAAGCACAAAAGCCAATGTATGCTCAAAGAGACACTAAAAACGATTCAAACATCACCAAAATAGACAAAGAAACAATAGATAAGTCGGTAAAAATATCAACTTATCAGCCCCTCGCCTAGTGGTCACACCTAAGAAGCTAGAGGAAAAATTCTGTGATGGCCTGAAAGAGGAAATTCGGGCCCAACTATCTACAATTATCAGAATGAACAACCAGAAATCTCTGAGGATGGCCTTAGATGTGGAGGCTACAATGACGAATAAAAAGATGCCTCTGTGGATCGCTCAAGAGTCGAACCCACCGTCTCTAATGCCAAAAAAGAAATGGGAGGACAATCAGCAACCTCAGTATGAAGGATCTAGAAACCAGAAGAGGCATGACAAAGGAAACAACTACAACCAGCCAAGGCAAAATTATGAACAAACATACAAAAGGTATGAGGCGCCGGTTGCTCCCAAATCCGAGCAGTGAGAAGCAGCGCCACCGTATTGCAATAAATACGGAAAGGGACATCACAGGAAGTGTCACTTGTGGAGAAACTAGACACTTCGCCTGTCAGTGCTTGTTGTGTTCTATAGTGATACTACAGGACTAATGTGCAAGTATACACAAATCACAAGTAATATAGTCAAGAGAGACCAGATATCGTACCCAATGGAGTGGGTTTCTAAATCGTGCACTATGAATTGTTTGCAATTTAAGAAGGAAGTTTTATCTAAGTCTATTCAAAACATAAAATGCGCAACAATTATAATTCCAAACAAAGCTAAGATCAGTAGTATTTCTTCACTCCACAAAATAAGCATAAGAGTTATGGTAAGTTTCACAAATACTAGAAAGCACACTCGGGTTATGGAATACAACTCACCACTGCCATCCTATATGCTAGAGTTTATATCTCGCAAACCCCTGAACCTTAGAACTTTTTCTAATCTTGCCTAGTGAACTGTCATCCTACTAGATCTTCACCCTCTCACTAGAATTCATATGTCTATGCCTTTCTTAGTGATCAGACGATGACAAAATAAAACTAAGCTCGATTAAGTTGCATTGTCACACGTGTCTATGAAATCAACACAATTATCTAAAATCCCCTCGGCCTACTTCTCCTTTCGGTTTCCATAGGTGATGGGTTTCTATTCACTGTCGTGCTCAAGAAACAATTGAAAAACAAGATCAAAGATAAGTTCAGTTATGCGAAACTCAATTCTAATATATATTCAAGCAGATGGTGTTTTGCTCCACAACCCAAGTGTTAAATAGAGTTAGCTCATATTAGAAAATAAAGGAAATAAAATCATAAGATCATTCATCATCCTAATACAACTTGAAAATCTATCAACAAACTATAGACGATGATCCCTTGCGTGCTCCGATTACTTCCTTTCCAAGCTCGATCCCCAAGCACCTCTGCTCTCCGTTCGTGTGTTGTTGTTGTAAAAATTATCTCTCCAAAAACTGTTGAGCCTCTTTGTTGATATACTCTTTCCCTCAGCCGTTGATCTCCTTCTCCCTTCCAAGATACATCCACGTGTACAAATGTCACTGTTTCCTTCAGACAAAGGATCGGCTTCCTTTAGTGCCACCTGTTTCCCCAGCAGACAAGATCAAAAAGGACCTTTATTCTTGTCTCTGAGTGGTCCCAGAGAGAGAAAGTCTTCAGTCTTCTTGTTCATGCATTTCCTATGCTCAAGCATATTTCTCAATCAGCATGCGGCGAGTAAGCTCTAGCATTCCGAACCTGGTCAAGACTTCACCAAATGCTTGCAAAAACTTATTAAAACTTGCACAATTTAAAATACTAAAACTTAATTGCAAATAAGCATAAACAAGCAAAAAGGACTTTGATTGCTAAGCATCTTATTCAAAACAACATCTAAAGTTCATGAAAAGAGATCAAAAGATAACTCTTTATGAGAGTTATCAGTGCTCTTATGGCTTTCAGAGGCCCACCAACCAGTAATTGTAAACAATCATAAAAGAACGCCAGCTTAGATCGAGAGTTGCATAGAATTATAGAGGAGGTAGACAAGACAAACAATCACCGCCTGACAGCCCTCTCGAGGACCGTGAGAAGAGAGAGCAACCACGTAGGGGAGCCAGAGCCTATGTCATGGATGGAAATCATGATGAAGAAACATTGACAGGTATGCGAATTATGAATAATGTGTATGTTATGGTTTTATTTGATACTGGAGCACCACAGTCCTTCATTTCATCTGTATGCATTGCAACTCTAGGCCTTGAGATAGAAAAAGGTAAGTCAAATCTGAGGGTAGACGACTGCTACTACCTTAGTATGCTCTAACCTAGAAACTCAGTTTAAACATCCAAAGGGGGACGCTGAAAGGATTTAATGTTATGGAGACGTATAATGTAGATATAATCCTAAGAATGGACTAATTGTCAGAAGACAAGGCTACCATTTTGTGTAGAGAAAGAAAGTTATCTTTCAACAATCAGAGGCCGAGCGGATCTACATCTACAAAGTCCGTTGAGATGACTCTAGATTTGACCTTGTATGAGACCATTTTTATGTCTTTGGTTTAGTGTTTTAGTCTATTTGTGTATTAGAGTCGGGGGTGTTTAGCTTAATTATTTCAGGATGGAGAAAGATGAGGAATTGACCATTTCTAGACGAATTTAGGATTGTTGAGGGGAATTGCCCAAGTGAGCTACTCCGAGAACTGAATCAGCATATCCAGATGCAGTGGAAGACACCTCCTTGTATTGGGCAATTCGACATAAAGACTAGAAATGGAAAGTGTTGAAGTTGCTGCGGGGATCACTATGAACGAATTCAGAGCTAAGATCAAGACAAAATTTGTGGGATCGAGTTGGGAAATAGAAGGAAATAAGCTAAATATGGAAAGAACGCATCAACTAGAATCTGGGCATATTCCCTGCGTGGAATTAGTAGTTGTCGCTTATGGTGAATAAGGCTAGTATATAAGCCATAAACAACATTTATTTTGCATCTTATCAACTAGTTTTAAATAGTTTATGTTCCAACACTTTTATATTTTCCAGTGAAGAACCGAACCATTATAATATTGAAGGTTTCTATTGCTTCAATAATTGGTAACTCATTTATCTTTGATTTTTTTATTTACTTTATGTCTAGCTAAATGCCTAGTTCGGGGTGAATGGATTGATGTGTTGAGGAGTTGATATGCAGAAGTGCGAGGTTTCGAATTTTCTAACTTGGTCAAGATAAGTCTGTCTCAGTTGATCATCCTTCTTCCTTGATTTATTCCTAGGGTGTCTCATTTCCTAGAGTTGTTAATATTTCTAGAGACCGAAAGGATATAGGAAATTGATTGGTTCAGACTTGATTTTGACCAGGTCGGATCCGGGTCGTAACCGGGTTGGAATCAGGTGTGAACCGATCTGTATCGAGTCAAAATCTAGACCCAATTTAGACCTAATTCTTACCTCATTCCTACCTTATTTATTATTTATGTTTCATACCAACAAATACTTTAAATTTATTTTTATTGCTCTTATTAATATTTTTTTTCAAAAAATCATAAAAATACATTTTTGGTAATGATATCATCATCATAATACCAATAATTACATTGGTTTCCACATAAAACAAATTCTCATGTAAAATTTTGTACTTTTGGGTTTTTTGGTGATGTGTTATAAGAAGTGGGTATTTTCAAAATGTGTTTTATAAAATTAAGAGTTTGCAAAGTACTGTTCACCGGAAATTTTGTCAACAGTACTAGAGCACGGTTTATGCCAAAATACATTCGGTGGAATAATATAGCCATGGTCACGGGAGAAACATCACGGGTACAACAAGGGAGCAGTTCATTCCAGTACCCGCAACTGATTCACATGAACTACACTAGTTGGGTGATTCGTGTTCAGGCGATGATGGAAGACCAAGGAGTGTGGGAAGCAGTTGAGCCAGCAGAAGACGCATAAATTGATGCCCGGCTCGACAAGAGGGTGAGGTCACACTTGTTCCAAGCACTTTCGGAGGATCTCCTCATGCGAGTGGCCAAGAAGGCGATAGCGAATGAGGTTGGAATACCCTCAAGATGAGGTTCGTCGGGGCAGAAAGAGTAAAGAATGCAAGGTTATAAACACTCAAGAGTGAGTTCGATTTGATGAAAATGAGTGACAATGAGTCCCTCAACCAGTATGCAGGTCGTCTCACTGCTATGTCTGTAAATAACTCTAATATTGGGGAAACACTCGGTGATGTTGTGTTAGTAAAAAAGCTATTCGATACGGTGCCAGAAAGGTTTATCAATGTGATAGCCGACATTGAATAGTTTTGTGATCTCGGAGCGCTCACTTTCAAAGAGGCTATCGGAAGACTAAAAGCATTCGAAGAATGCACCCGTAAGAAGAGTGCGAGTGCAGTCAGAAACAAAGGGCAGGTGCTCCTCACTCACACTGAGTGGGAAGCAAAGTTTAAGAAAGATGGAGGAGACTCGTCAACCCAATGGAAAAGGTTCTCCTTAGATGGAGGGAACCGTGGTCGAGGAGGAAGAAAACCAGGTAGAGGTCGTGGAAGAGGTGGCCGAGGAGGACCACCAAGAAGAGACAGAGCAGGTAGCTCCAGCAGAGGTGGTCGGGACAAAAGTCACATCCGTTGCTATAATTGCAATAAGATGGGGCATTATTCGACACAATGTCGTGCACCAAAGAGGAGAGAAGAAGCACATCTTGCGCACACTGAAAATATTGAACCAACATTGCTAATGGCAATTTCGGAAGAGACGCACCGTGCCGAGACACTAACACATGTTTGGTTTTTAGACAATGGTTCCAGCAATCACATGACCGGAAATAAAGGGAGGTTCGTTGAACTAGATGAAGCAATCACTGAGAATGTAATGTTCGGTGAAGATTCGATTGTACGAATTCAAGGAAAAGGATCTATGCTCTTCGCTTGCAAAAATGGTGAATAGTGGCTGCTCGAAGAGTTATATTATATTCCTCAACTTCGGAGCAGTATGATTAGTATCATACAGCTTACCAAGTCAGGCCATCAAGTTGTGATTGATAACAAAGCGCACAAAGTTTTCTCGAAGGACCCTCTTTGGTTAATTGATCACTGTAAAATCTACAGATAAATTGTAGAACAGTGGAAAATAAATTTATAACTCAAGTCGAACCCAAGGGAATTGTGTGTGGAAATTACCTCATGTACTAATTATGATTCTAAAATTCATTGTTTGAGTAAACAAAAAATCAGGGTTTTGATTTGGAAAATAAAGATGACAATACTAAAATTAAAGGGTTTTGAGAAGCAAATTTAAATAACACAGACTCTAGGGCGAACAATCAATCAGAATACATGTAAAGTCAATTAACTCGCATTGGTGGAAAATCAGAAAAATACTTTAACTTTTTGGTCAAACAATTATAGCCTAGGTTACTATTATGTGAATGTAAATGCTTGGTCGGCCTCAATAACACAATAATAATCAATCTTATTGATGATGGATTTATATACTGAAAGCATTATGATTGGTATATTATGTACAAGGTCGATTGGTTAATATACTGGGAATCATAAATGTTGTATGTTCATCTCCTGTCTGAATTAACAAACATGTGTCGCAAACGCAATTATCCTCTTATCTCGTCGATAGGGAGATCATACGGTGTGTAGAAGATCATGGAAGATCGTATGGATCGTTTGACCTAGCGAGATATAAATAGTTATCACAGCTGAGACAGTTCCAGGATAAACTGTCGGTGTAGGCTGCAACATACGCAGTAATAAGCATCTTATCTTGGATGGCTTGGTATGCTGGTGTGGGGCACACATTGATAAGGACCTAAGTCGAGATTGATTCTTTTATCTATCATTAAAAGAATCTCGATCTCTATGGCTTGACGAGATCCTAAGCCTAAATGAAGGTACAGAAGTATATGCAGATTGTGTATTACTTTGAGTTGCAGTGAAAGGCTCTAGTTGAGCTTGTATATCTGTATCTTGGGTAATAGCAGTTTGTGTATGACTGTCTGGTACTGGAACTAGGTAACCACATCCAGTATAGGATGGTGACATTCCCTGAACAGCTCAAAAGGTTCGTTATGCTAAGTCCTGCAGGCTAATTAAGTTCAAGCATAAGTGAAAAGGTTTGAGTGGATTGATTCAGGAATATAAGATGTTAATTAATTAAATAGCTTGTCAGAGCTTAAATTAATTAATGAATGTCTGTAACCTTAAATGTGGGGATATACCGAGCCCATGCAACCCGTACCTCAAAACGTGGTAGCAAATAGGTAGGACAGTATTGAATCTCTGGTGGAATGAATCAATATTAATTAATTAATTATATTCTGGGTTGAATATGGGAATTAATTAATTGATAGGCCTTATTTGCTATTTGCATTTTGGTCCCTGGTCTGGCCCATGAAACTCAAGCCCAATAGGAGTCCAGTATTTTCCTATAAATAGGCCTCAGTTCCTCAGATCTCAACACACCACAAGATCATAAGTTGCACACAGCAAACCAGTTTTGGGAGCTGTGGTGATCGACTAAGATCTGAGAACGAGGAGGAAATTCTGCTTCTCAACCGGGCAAGGGATCTGATAAAGAATCTTCACCAGATTTTCAGATCGAGTTGGGATACAGATCAGAAGATCAAATCAGGAGGATTTTTCTTCTTCTATCTCTCCTTGTTTTTTCGAAAATATTATTATTATTTTCATAGATTTATTTCCTCAATCTGTTAGGAATTAAATCTTTGTGCGTGGGAAAGATCAAAGGGAATCTCCGCGCACACGTTCTTCAAGTTTCATCAATCCAGGTATTCCGCATAAACCTTCTTATGCATAATAATATAGGAGCATGCTAGGATTGTTCATAGGCATAGCAATTTATTTTTAATATTCCAAATAACGATCCTTGGCAAACGGACTTCGTGATTCAGTTCACGAATCCCTTCAGTTGAATCAACAGATCTAATCCCTACAATTAATTATCTTCCCTTAAGACATAAAATAATTGTATTCAAATTCCTTTTCCTATTGTCAATCTTTCCCTCACGGTCTTTGATTAACAAATGTAAACCTAGAATTAATTTTATCTCTCAATCTTAAATCAATTCTAGACTCTAAAAAGTAAATCAAGAATTCAAAACCATGCAGTTTGAGTTAATTAATTAAACATGCATTCAAGATCAATCATTCATTGCCCTAGAACCCGCTAGGGTTTCTAGGCACTCATAGCAGATAGAAATCCAAAAGAAAACATATTAAATTGCATTAAAGTATAGAACTTACAAGAAAATAAAGGGTTTCATGTTTCCCAAACTCCCAAAACTCTAAAACTTGATTGCAGAATGAAAAGATAATTAAAAAGTCGAATTTACATGAGTATATATAGAGGTGGATGTGTATCTAATCAAATATAGGGCTAAAAATATGATATAATTCGAATAAATTGAATTTCTCTCTCCAGTTTTTTCGCGTCGGTCAATATGGCTTTCGCGTCAGTCGATACAGGCATCCACGTCGGACAATATGCATCCAAGTCGGTCGATGGTCGATGCGTCCTTTCACGTCGGTCGATACCGAGACCTCCACTTTTCCAGACTTGGTCGTTTCTCATCCCTTCTGCGCAGTCTCACGATTTTGGCCATAACTTTCGCTCCCGAACTCCGATTGACCCGATTCTAGTTGCATTGGAAAGCTAATTCGAAGATCTTTATATTTCCATGCTCCATTATCTTGAATTACATGTTTGGAAGAAGTCGTGACTGTTTCTTTCGAAAATCTACTGCTTTCGGTACGAGTTTCCAATGAATTTGGCCTAAAACCTGTAAAAAACACTATGACAAGCATAATACCTCATAATATCGACTCATGCATAAAATATACTAAAAAAATCAATAAAATTAAATAAAATAATAGAAAATAATATAGATAAGTGAGTCAAATTATGGGCTTATCATTAATCATGAAAGTAAAATGAACATAGAACCAACTTTACCGTATTGAGTTGCAGGTAGCAACTCTGACAAGTTGTCTAGCAAGTCTTGATGATCCGGTGTGGCTATGGCATACACGCCTAGGCCATGTAAATTTTCAAGACTTAAAGTCTCTTGCAGAGAAGAAAATGGCAGCAGGGGTTCCATTAACTTCTCCCCCGAAACAGCTTTACGGAAACTATTTAGTGGCAAAGCAAACAAGACATCCATTTGCAGCGGAGGCAAAGTTTCGCGCAAAGAAGCCGCTCGAACTACTGCACATAGATTTGTGTGGTCTAATCACGCCAATTACTCATGGAGGTAACCGTTATTTCATGCTAATAGTTGATGTTTATTCTCGTTGGATGTGGTTACATGAGATGAAAATGAACGATGAGGCATTTTCTGTGTTTCAAAAGACCAAGCAGTTGGCTGAGAATTTGAGTGGTCATCGTATCAAAGTGATCAGATCTGACAGAGGTGGTGAATTTCTTTCGGGCGAGCTTGCAAAGGTGTGTGAGCAAGCATGGATCGAACGACATCTCACCACACCATATTCTCCGCAACAGAATGGTGTGGTGGAGAGGCGTAATCAAACGGTGATGGCGATGGCTCGCTCACTTATCAAGAACATGAGTGTGCCAAGCAAGTATTGGGGGGAGGCCGTTCGACATGTAGTCTATTCTCAATCGACTGCCAACTAAAGCAATCAAGGATCGTACACCATTCAAAGTCTGGACTGGAAGAAAGCCACACCTAGAACATTTACGTGTGTTTGGTTGCACAACACATGCTAAGGTTACTACGCCACATCTGAAGAAGCTTGACGACCAAAGTATGTCCTTTGTATACTTGGGTTTCGAGGAAGGAAGCAAGGTGCATCGCCTACTTGATTCAATTCGCGGGAAAATCCATATTAGCCATGATGTAGTGTTTGAAGAAAGTGTGGAGTGGAAATGGTCTGAAGTAGAAGGGGTTAATGAGCCTCCCAAAGTTCTCGAGGTGCGGCCAGATTATGAGGAGAGAGGATTTAGTGTGACGCCGCTTGTGGATCATTCGACAGACTCTTTCAAACCGATTGCCTCGACCACTTCCCAGATCGAGCCAATCCTTGAAGTTGTTAATGGGAGATTGCCCACTCCATGGTCAGGTGGACCCATTTTTAGTAACAGAGGACCAGTCCAGTATAGAAATATGAGCGACATCTTGGAAGAAGCAGCTCGAAGAGTGCTGGAGTTTGACGAAGAGGTGATGCTTGCAGAGACAAAGGAGCCGTCTTGCTATAGTAAAGCTACAGGTAATCCAACGTGGGAGAAAGCAATGACTAATGTGATTGAAGCCATTGAGAAGAACCAGACTTGGTCTCTCGTCACATTGCCTGTTGGTCACAAGGCAATTGGGCTCAAATGGGTATTCAAGCTGAAGAAGAATTTAAATAGCGAGGTGACCCAACACAAAGCTCGGTTGGTTGCAAAAAGATATGTGCAACGACAAGGGATCAACTTCAAGGAGGTATTTTCTCCAGTAGAACGACTTGACACAGTTCGTGTTATCCTTGCCATCGCAGCAAATCATGGCTGGCAAGTACATCATCTCGATGTGAAGTCAGCCTTTCTAAATGGAGAGCTCGAGGAGGAAGTTTATGTGGCTCAGTCGGAGGGCTTCGTTGTAAAGGGAAGTTAGCACTTGGTGCTCAGGTTGAACAAAGCTCTCTATGAACTTCGACAAGCACCTCGAGCGTGGAATTTGAAGCTCGACAAAAGTTTGAAGCAACTCGGCTTCAAGAGGTGTTCACAGGATCAAGCTGTGTACACGAGAGGTGACACTAACACCAGAATTATTGTAGGTGTTTTTGTGGATGACTTAATCGTGATAGGAGAAGATTGATAACTCTTGAAAAAGAGTTATATTCTCTTAATTTTAGTTTGTTTTAGAGAGTCTTTCGTCTATGTTTAACCAAATAAATGTTGTTTTGGTCTTGTATTTAGTTGTTCGAGTCCTTTCGTGTTTATTTCGTGATTTGGAGTAAATAACGATGTTTTTGGAGGATTTGGAGTGAAAATGTCGTGCAGGAATTCGCTTTGTTTTGAAGCCTGTGCTGGAGCAAAAGGAAACAGATGCTGTAGCATGCCGAGCTGAACTAACTCCCAGTCAGCTTGGTCAAAATTCAGGCATGACGTGGATAAAGCTATTTTTGCTGATGTGGGAGTGCGAAAACAACTGGATTTCACCCAATTTCCCCAAGGACAATTTGGGAATATTACCAAAAGGGGAAACCTAGAATTAGGGAGGGATATAAAAAGCCCAAGGGAGAGAGAAAGAACACATCATCCACACTTTTCCATTACCACACAATCGAGCTGGGGGGAAGATTTCCGAGCTGGGACTGGGACGCGCCTGAGGTAGAGGAAGGAAACGAGCTGCAGCTTCACCGCCGACGAGAGGCCAGCTTGGGACTGAGGAATCGTCCCTTGTTGCAGCTAATCGAAGGGGGATTCTTCCTCTTGTCTTCTTTATCTTTAATTTCTTATTTTTAATTATAAATTTCAGCTTCCAAAACATGAATCTAGCTCCTACCCTTGAAAATATGAGCTAATTTAGTTGACCATGGCTATGGATGAACTTGCTTGAGTTGAATGGATTGTTATGCATTGTGAATGGAATGGAGTTTTGAATATTTTGGTGGTTTAATTCTTAAAATTACAACTCTTGTGGGAGCTTGAATGTTTGTGATTCATGCTTAGCTTAGATTTGGAAAAATTGAGGCTAAGAGTAGAAACCCCAAATATTGCACACTTCATGCATAGGAATATGTGGTTTGTGTTTGTAAAAATGCCTAGGAGAGTGATAATTGGTGCTGAATCTAAATTGAATTGGGCATAGGAATATGTTAGTTTAATTTAGAAAAGGTTATCTCACCTATTTTGGAAAATCTAGTTGAGAACCTTAGTTGGCAGCAACTTTACTCTGTGTTGTTTGCAGTGCTGTAGCAAAATATCTGTAGCAAGTGATTCCATAGCCTAGGTCGTTTATTAAAAAGAATTTGTCTGATCCAATTTTTCCCTTGTTTTTCACCATCCCCTGTTTTATGTTTATTGTTTATTTCCCATTTAATTCATGCCTAGATTAATTAAACAAACCAAATCATTTTCCCCATCAATTAAACCGAGTTGAGTGTTTGTGCACCTTTAATCCTTCCCTGTGGATCGATACTCGGAGAATACTCCGTTTTATATTACTTGTGATAGTGTGCGCTTGCACTAGTGTGTCACACACACGAACAAAGATCCAAGGGAAGTTCAGATATTCAAGAAACAAATGATGGGGTAGTTCGAGATGAGCGATCTCAGACTTCTCTTGTTTTACCTCGGCATCAAAGTGGACCAGTTCGTTGGTGGAATCTTGCTGAAGCAGACTGCTTATGCGAAGAAGGTGTTGACTTAGTTTGAAATGATGGAGTGCAATACAATAAAGATCCCGATGGAGCCTAGAGCTCAGTTACATAAGGATCCTGAAGGAAAGCCGGTCGACGAAACTGAATATCGACGACTTATTAGGTGCCTTTGTTATCTCCTTCATACAAGACTTGACCTATCTTATGCTGTTGGAGTTGCCAGCAGATTCACGGATAAGCCAATTGAAATGCATCACAAGGCGTTGAAGCATGTTCTACGATATCTTTGAGGAACCCTTGACTATGGGTTGGTTTATCAAAGCAAAGGAGGTGAAGAAAATATAGTGGGCTACTCAGATATTGATCTAGCCGGAGACCTGGATGATCGAAAGAGCACAAGTGGTATGGTATTCTACGTGAATGACTGTCTTGTTTCATGGAGCTCTCAGAAACAAAAGACAGTCGCTCTTTCTTCTTGTGAAGCAGAGTTTATGGCAACATCTACAGCAGCATGCCAGGCTCTCTGGCTGAAGAATCTGTTGTTCGAACTGACTAGTTTGAAATCGAAGAGTGTGAAGTTGTTGGTTGATAATAAGTCCGCGATCACTCTTATGAAAAATCCAGTCTTCCAAGGTCGAAGCAAGCACATCAACACAAAGTATCACTTCATTCGAGAATGTGTCGAAGGAGGTCAGATCGAGGTGGAGTTTGTTCAAACTGATGAACAACGAGCCGACGCACTCACAAATGCATTGTCGATAGTAAAGTTAGTAACTATACGGCATCTGCTCAGTATCCACAAATTCGCACCACGTTAGGACTACGGGGGAGAATGTTAATTGGTAGCTCTGACGGTGGTTTTTAAACCACATCTATATATATAACTAAAAGAAGGACCCCTAGCCAAAATCTTTTTCCCGCCTAAACGAAGATTCCAAAAATAGATGATTAATATATTAGGTAATAGTAAGTAATTAAATAAAAAAATTATGGAAAGTATATTACAACTAAGAATTAAAATAATTAATTTCCAAAACAGCATTGATGTTCAATTCATTAGCATAATTAATGGATAAATTTGTGTAGGTTATAATTACATAATTGGCGTTAATTAAGTCAAATGGTTAGTATAAATAGATAACCAATGTAAAGCTAGGTTGCTATTAAGAAATCTTTTTTTGTTTTCATATATTTTAATTTTCATACATTTAGCAGTATAATTGATAATTGATTGTGTACATATATTCATATGTTGTTCATTAGATTTGTTGAATTGTTTTTTTATTGTAGATTTTGAATGTACAATATATAGATATACAATGATAAAGTTTAATATCAATATAGATTTTAGAATGGAGCGTTCAACATATTTATCGCATCGAGAAGATAATCGAGATCGTCGCCAAAGCCTCGAACATTGCTTGCATGTCGCTGGCAAAGATGTGATTCATCAAATCAAAATAGCTAGCTTTTGCCATTTATCTCATTTGCCTGAAACTTTGGTAAAATATTTATATTTTTTTCTAACAAATAGTTTTTATAAATACATTCTAAATATAAATTACTATCCTTCAATTTTATGTCACACAGTGAAGAGATAGTTTAAATTATTATATGTTCAATTTTATCGCTCTTTTGCCTCATTCTGGGTGTTTGTTAGAGTGTTTATTTTTTTACTCTTTTTATTTTTTATTAATATATCTATAGTTCCTTTGTAAATTGATGTATTTGAATTAACTCCATTTACGTATAATCAGAGTTCTTTTTTTGATTTTATCAAATATTGTAACCAATTTAGAAATCAAATTCATAATGGTTGAATCCTATTGTGTGCAATTTAATTTATTTTCTAATTAATATATTTAAACCTGTAATTTACGCATATGATATGTTAATTCATAAATTTATGAACATGCTATTTTATTATTAGCTATTCACCTAATATGTTTTATATAATTAATTGTGATTTTTATGTAAGAAATTAATTTGTTGGATACGGTTCTTATAGTTGAATTCATCTATGAATTGCATAATGGTATTACATCATATAAACTAATTCATTTACCCTTAAATAATTTAACAATTCTATCAACTAAAATACATATTTTATTTAAATACATAATTAATTAACATATATAAACAAGATTCAAACAATAAAATTATATTCAAATAATATATTTTCTCTTATATTTATTTTAATTTATTTAACGCTGTCAACAAATGAAAAGCCATTTTAATCATATATAAACATAATCATTCTCGAAAAGATGTGATTTCATATAATTACTCATATGCGTAATTTCTTGAACTTTAAAAAATTAGATCGATCAATATATTGGGAAAAAAAATCTTTGTATTCAATGATGGCATAATTAGGGAGAAAATGTTCATAATTTATTAATTGAAAAGTATGTATGACCAACACATAAATACATAATCACCTTCACAAGGTTGATTGAAAAGTACAATGGTAATATCTATGGTTTGGAGTTTAAGTAAGTGCATTTAATTATATATATCTTCATATATTAGAGGTATAAAAAATAGCAATAAAATGTGTTGGTATGGATAAAGGAAATTATTGTGCTTGTGCTGCAAGGATTATTCTCAAGCGATCGACTATACCTAAGCTTCTTGACAAATATATGGTGGGAGTCTTTGATGTCATTCAATATTATTAGTTTTGTAATGGACTATGTATATTTTTATTTTATAACATTGTAAATAAAAAATATATATTTTTAAGTTTTGTTTCGAGAAAATCTCAAATTCTTTACTACATACGGGAGGTGGAAAACTCAAAATAAAAGATCTTATTTAATTCCTCTTTAACCGAAACCAATTAATTATATAACCTCAATTAATTATATAACCTCAAATTTTTAGGATTCAATTCCGTGTTATTTTTATCCTCTTTAATCGAAAATTCTCAAATAAAAGTAAGCAATTCAAAAATTAAGATTATGGTATGTTATGTTATTTTCAAAAATTCATATTTTATGAAATTAAGTATTTTCATATAATGAAAACACATTATAATTATATACATAGATTATTATTTATACATTACTTTTCTTATGTTTCCAAAAAAAAAAAAAGTAAACATATCACTTATATAATTAATTGATTTGCATTTGATTTCAAGTATAGTAAGTCTTGAGACATAAAATAAGTTGGAGGCTATTGACAGCGACGGTATATATTAAATTTTACGAAGTTTATAATTTTAAAAACTTAAATGCATAATAAGCAAGAGTCTCAAATACAAAACAATCATATCAATGCTAAAAATCTGGAAATTTGACAGACCCAAATAATTAAAGCTAGAGAATGAAACTTATCTCTAAATAGAATTATAAGCAAGCAAGCAGATAAGAGTAGTTTCAAGCTCAATAAAAAAATATAAATTCAGAGCTCAAATCAATTGAGCTTAATATTTGAATGTATTATACCATATAAGAACATGCACTATAATTTTTATGTTCTAAAGTTAGAGTGATTTTGATTTGATAATATTTTAAATTAAATATTAATAATATTGTTGCTTGATGGTAAAATTACCATTTTCTTTTGATGTGACAATTTTGGGTGACAAAAATTCGAAAATCTTTTAGTATATTTTATAAATTTTATACAAATATGTTGGAATGGCAATGGAGTATATGACTAGAATATAAATATAAACATAGATTTTACATAAATACTGAACTGTGTGTAAGATAAAAAGAATGGTGAGCGGTAAAAACAAAAAAAAGGATAATAATTGATCGAGTAAATGAAAGATAGTTTAATTATCATTTCAGTACCCTAAAGATAGTTTAATTATTAATTTAGAAATCAAAAGATAAATTTTTAATTTAGGACCTAATATCGAGGTCCTTGGTCGAAATTTTTTGGGATCCTTCAAATCCTGAATTGATAATTAAACTAAATTTAAAATACTCCTAAAAAAATTAAATTGTGTTTTGTGTAGATATAGAGAAACGAGGAGATAAACACAACAAATATGGATTCAAACAAATCGACAATATTGTAATAGTTTCATGTTCAAACTTAAGATCAATTGAAAACCTTATATTCTCAACTCAATTATATTGTGTTATGATATTATGCAATTGCGAAACTCAAAATTGAAGTGTATGAACATCCACTGAAAAATATAACATGAAGGTAATTTATTTAATATTTATAATAAACATATATCTCTTGTGATATAAATGTTCAATAATACTAATATTGCTGAGAGAGACAAAAAAAATAAAAAAATAAGATAAAACACATCTAAATGTATGTGAAATGTGAAATGTGGAGAGAAATAAGAGAAGACAAATAAGAAATTTAAAGCATGTGTTTTAACTCACTTGAGATTCGCTAATTCATATTTTATGTTCCACTTTATATTCACTTTTTAAAATTAATAATTTTAATGTAGATTAATTTTCTAAGTTTAACATTGAGCCCCACACAATTAGAGTATCATATTTAACTAAAATCTTATTATTAAAATTGATTTCATAGCCATAATTTGTGTTCTTACAAAATTTAATTTTTTTTCTTAAAATAAATTAAAGTATAGTGAATTATACTTATTTTTGTTTTCGTAATAAGAATTGTTAAAATAAATAAGGCAGTGGAACATCATTGTGGAATAGAGAATTTGATATGATCTGAACTTGACTAACAAATTCACAATTCACTTAAACTCGATTGAGGTTTAATATTTAAATTATAAATCTACACAATAAATAAAATTAATATAATTTGATGATAAATTATGATAAAGTTGTAAACACGCTGCGCAACGTGCAGGGGTCAATCTAGTTTTGCACTCAAGGTGTAGAAGTTATCAACAAGGCTGAAATGAGGCAGTCATTTTCAACACACTCTTACAATTTTAAATAATAAATTGATGGTTGGCATTTAATGTTTGTGTGCGTTTTTTACCTATAAATAGCATATTGAATTCTTGTATTCCAACATATATATATTAAAAAAAAAATGTAGTTTCCTTTAGATTAAAGAAAAACTTGCTCCAGGTTTCTTCTTGTGTTTAATTTAGTTTATTTCTTCTCTGTTGTTTCTTTATCCATTCGAGTGTATAAGGTGTGTGATCCTATTTTTACTTGAAATACCCAACATTATAGACTACGCGAAATGCCGTGTAATCTATCATCGTGAACTTGTAGACTACACCGTCAAAGACTGCGCAAAAATTCCATATAGACTGCGCACTGTTCCGCGTAGTCTATCTTCAAATAGACTACGCGGGATGCCGCGTAATTTATAACTGAAATCCTATACACTACACTTTAAAGACTACGAAAAAAATGAGTAATACACTACGCGGAATCCGCGTAGTACTTAACCTGAATTCTTGTAGTGTTATGTACTCACCTACTCAATTTGGCAGCGTAAATACAGCTTATTCTAATTAGTTTGTCTAAACTTTCAAAGCAATTTACGGGAGAATTAAGAATTCCACAATTATAAAAATTAACTAATTTATTTATTACAAACCCTAATTTGATAGAATCTACTCCATTTGCATCATAACTATAAAACTAATCTAAATTATAAGAAACTTAAAAAGTAATAATAAAATGTTATAATTTATACTGAAGTTGGGGTGGCTTGTTTCGTAATTAAATAACGTAGCTAATTATATTAATATATATAAACCTTGGATTTTAGTATGTTGTTATCTTGTACAGTGCAGTATATATATGGCCGACATCGTCAAGAACAAGAGTTGCATCTCGATTACCAAAGCAGAAAATGCATGCATCTGTCGCTCATGATGAATAACAAATGAAAAATAGGTGGCTGATTTGCAGTATACTGCAGCTTCCTATCAGGGGCGGCCCTAAGGCCGTGTGCGAGGTGCACTGCACCGGGGCCCAAAAATATTGGGGTACCTTTTTTATAGTACATGCTAGTATTAATATATTATTAAATTATATTAATATTGAATTTACAAAATTATGTTCATCCCAAAATAAATAAATTCATTTTAACTCAATTAAGATAAAATAGTAGATGTTTTAAATTCATATTTTGTCTTATATAGATTTAAAAATTCAAATAAAATATATGATAAGATATCAATATACACTTCTTCAAAATATTTTATTAAATTAAAAAATGTGATTAGTCTAATTAAAAGAATTTGAAAAATTGTTCTTGAATTGAAAAAATGATCTAATAGATTGTTAGTTATTTTTTCTTAAGAAATAGATGGTGAAATTCTTAGTGGTGAGTTTGTTTAAAATATAAAAGATGATTAAGAGATTATTTTAAATGAAAGTTTTGCATTTTACTTTAATTATATCATATTTAAAGTTTTTATTTTATTTAATATTGTTTATTTATGTATATAATCAAAACTCGCATGATATCCAAGTAAAAGAACATGAAATTTTTGCTATATATAGATTTTGAACAATTTTAATTAAAAATGATATGAGTCATATTTTATAATACTTATATTAAGTTTTGTTGATTTTTTCTTTATAATTATAATATTAAAATTGGGGCACCATCTATACTCATTGCACAGGGTCCCCCGAAATCACAGGGCCAACCCTGCTTCCTATATATGTTAAATGCAATACCAGTGAAAATAGGTCGGGTCAGGTTCGACTTTGATAGGTTTGGGCTTGTTATAATTGGAATAGGTTCGAGTTTGGCCTGTTGTTTACTATAGGCTTTTTTTCGAGCCGAAGTCTGACCTTTTAAGTTAAAAAGACTTGATTCTTAGCCTATTAAAAGCTTATTTGAGCCTATTTTATATTTATAATTATTTTTATTTATTAAATTATAAATATATCACATAATTTCAACATCAAATATGTATATAGTATTTATATTATGCTATTATTTGGTAATAAATAAATTATTCAATATATATTTTTTTTTAAATTATATATATATATATAGTTCTTAATATTAAATAATAAATATATTGTATTAATTATATAATATATGATTATTTAAATAAGCTGGCCTGTTAGGCTTCGTAGGTCTATTTTAAAGTCTGAACCTGAACCTACTTAACTAAATATACTATACAAATAGCTTAAGTCTCATCTATTTACAAAATAAATTCGATATTTCCTAACTTAACTTATGATAGGCTAAGTCATAGGCCTTTGTCGGGGAGCCCAACCTATTCTCACCACCCCTAAATACCAGTTTCAAGAATATCGACATGCAATGCAAGTCCTCGATCTGCTATACTACCTTTTTTTTGTTTTCAAATGTTTATTGCAAGATTTGGATAAGATTTAAGTGGTGTTTTGAATCATACATGGAAAACTAACTCATGTATGATTTAATATTAATCTTAATCTATATATCTATAACAAAAGATTTAAATATATATAGAGAGTGGTGATTATATGTTACCCACCTCTCAAATATTATATGAGACCAAATTTCATTCTTTGATTCTTTTTATTATGTGACGCAGATCAAATTGACAATTATAAAATTTTATATTTTTTTAATAATCAGTTACTAGGGATCATTTAGTAAATATATAATTAATAATTTAGGAATAAATTAATATTGTTAACCAAAATCATTCCACCCAACAAATTTCTAATTCGTATACTCCATCTTTTTTTCCTCTCTCCTCTCTCACTCTCTCTCTCCCATGAATGTGCAGTTTACTTCATTTTTTTCTCTCTCCTCTCCAAGTCCCTCTCTCTCATGAATATGCGGACTTTTTTTTGCTGCATTTTTCCTTTTTCATTTTTTTATATTAAATATTAATTCAAGAAAACTGATGCTCTCGTCAACCTATCTCTAAAGTATTGAAAAAGTTTTAGCAGATTTAAAGGTAGAAGAGCTGGACTTTTCAAAACGTTCACTACCAGTTTCTTTTTTCATTTTTTTTTGTATGCACGGTTTTTTTTGGTGTGTTGGTAAAATTATTGGTCTGCATTCTCAACTTGTTTTATTGTCGCTGAAGTCAGTGGCTGCACAAGCGAGAGACCACAGGCGGTGCATTCTCCGCTCCTCACGTATCTCTAACAACGGCAGTGGTCGTGGTGGCAAGGTGCAGTGCGGTCGCCAACAGTCGCGAGGAAGGGTGGCGTGCAATTCTCGGAGGTTGGGGACAGAGGCGATGTATAACAATTGCAAGAGAAGTTATCCATAGAAATTTGACGCCGCATCTTTTATTTTGAGTTACAATTTTTAACCATGTAAATGTTACATTATTTATATAATAGTTGATGCATTATTTATTATTTATTTACTACATTTTTTCTTATAGCGTGTTTTATTTTATTTTTTAAATATGACTTCGGGTTTTGGTATAATATTGAAATCGTAAACAAATAATGTACTACCTCCGTCCCTTCCTATTAGTCCCATAGGAAGGGACACACAAACCAATGCAAGTAAATGTTTGTGAGTGGAGTGAAATTAATATTTTATTGATGAGTGTGAAAAAGTTTGCTATTTTAGGAAATGGGACTAATAGAGTGGGACGGACCAAAAAGGCAAATGGGACTAATAGAGTGGGACGGAGGGAGTAGTATATTTGTCGTAGATAATGTAACACTCAAAACTTAAATAATGTTCTAATTTGTCTATTATTGTGCTCACATCATATACTTGTATCAAAGACAAGATGAGTTGAGAGGAAAATACATAACAAATTCCATAATGTACCGTTCAATGGACAAATAATGTACGAATAATACTACATTTAATGTACCATTAAGAACAAAATAATGATACAATACTTTTAAATATATCATTACATTATCCTTTGAATTATATTACATTATTCAATTTTAGCTATTACATTATTTACTTTTACTATGAATATATTATTTCGAACATATGTAATAGGAATTTCGTTTGAAAGATAATTAAATTATCTTTAATTTGATATATTATACGTGAAAAAATAATTTAAACTGAGTGAGTTATGATTAATTAAAATTTTATAAAAACTTTAGAAGAGAGAGAAAAATGCAATTTAGGAGATTTGGTCAATGTTGCACGTTTACAAAATCCTAGGTGTAAAAACTACTACTCCCTCCGTTCCTTATAAGTAGTCCCTTTTCTTTTCGGCACAGAGATTAAGAGTTGTGAGTGTAGTGAAATTAATATTTTATTGATGAGTGTATAAAAGTTTACCATTTTAGGAAAGTGGGACTAATTTATGGGACAAACAAAAATGGGAATTGGGACTACTTCAACGGGACAGAGGGAGTATTATACTTAAATAATGTAATAAGTTTCATTACATAATGCACCGAAAGTTTTTAATTTTCAAATTGAATCTATATCGCCAAAATTCTAATTTAATTATTGGATTTTGACCTCACATAACATATTGAGAGGATAGGACTATATAAAAGTTCATGTTGAAATTGATGATGCATCATTGTCATAAATGAACACACCCAAAATGGGAATTTCCACGAAGCCACTTTTGTAATGTTTGTCTGACAAATTTCACATGGAAATGTTGTGTGCTCATCTACGTACTCATCCATCATCAAACTCATGAAATGTCACAACTTTTTTTCCCCTTCTTTTTGCTTTTATGCACTTTGTGCATTATCTTAATGTACTAAATAAAAGATGCCACACAAAATAATTTCATATATATAATTGTCCGTGCACATAATCATTCATTACTTCAGAATGAAAATTGTAAGAAATTTCCGCCAATATAATTACACACACATAATTTTAATAAGATTTATAAATGAAATATTTCATTCTTGAATATTTAAAATTGAAAAACTAACTATTACTTCACAGTCGAAACAATGTTAGCAAAACACGTTGATGTAAAAATCGGAGTCTTCACTTAAAAATTGTAATCTCACACCCTTTTCAAGATTGTAACTTCCATTTATTATGTAACTACATTTTAGTTATTAAGCATGTTTTTTACATAAATATTATATATAATGTATTTATACGGAAATGCACATTAACTTGATACAATCATAAACAATATTTAATATATTTTATAATATTTAAAATGTAATAATCACAATTGAATTACTAGTAGTAACACGTATGGTGTAATCACATTTCCATGCAAATTCTGGGCATAATTTATATACCAAAAGTAAATTATCATGTAATTATATATGAATTATGGTTTAAAAGACAATAAAAATGAGAAAGAAAATGACAATTAATTAATTGATGAGATTTAAAAATGAATGATTGAAGTACGGACATCTTGATATTGTTAGCACGCCCTCAATAATGCTTTGCTAGGCCAAGGGTCATGTTACTACGCCCCCACACCCAAACATGAAGACGACAATGTGAGAAGCGATCCGCATTAATCCACAAGATTAACAACTCACGGTGAAAGAAAAATGGAGAGACAAAGGGGGCCTTCACTCGTGCAAATCATCATGCACCGGCCTAGCTAGAGTTGTTCTGCACCTTAAAACATCTCAATTAAAACTTATCTTGCTATTAATTATACATCACTCCCACCTACTATACACTTTTGGAGTCATATCGATCTTGGCCATGGGTATCTAGCTTGGCGCTAGGCCAGCCACGCGGCACATCACTCACTAGTTAATCATCAAGAACATGCATGAGATGTGTGCATTCTTATAAGTGTATTGGATATATTCAGTTGGGATCAATGGCGGAGAGGGTTGAGGTGACTGCTTTATGTATGTATGTGGACCATGACTTGGATTCTGCAATCTTGTGATTGAGCAGAAATCATGTGGTGATAAAAGCAAACAATTCCTCCACTAAATATCTTGCCTACAGCAGATATATCTTGTATGGGGTCCCTGCGCTTCTAACTTCTACGGCTCTAACCATGCAGCACATATATATATATAATATATATATATATATACTGGTTAAGTGGGTGATTCCGTTGATGAAAAGCGTAAGTACTAGTTGGGAGCACTAGGAAGGAATTAAAGTGATGATGAATGGACATGGTTCGTCAACCTTGAGGTCACGTCGGCAGCACTATTCCTCGGTTTAGGCCGTTCGCCACAACTCTGTGTCTCCCTTTCCTATGTTTCGTCGTATGCAAGCAACAAATGTCGTCTTGTCGACCCACACCTGATGTGCCATCATCCATCACGCAGACGCTTGCTTATGGGATATTTATAAATTAAACCAAGATGCCTATGCCCTACTACTCTAATTCTTCAATCTAAACTTGGTGGGACAACTTCTTGTGCACACATGTACTTAACTAACAGAGAGAGAGGGGTTCTTCAACTAACACAAATATTTGTACTTGTTGATTACATGAAGATTTTTTGTACCGCAGAATAAGATATTGCATGCAAAATTAAAGAAGCTCCAATGCAACGAGTCTTGATGTTTACCTTGCTCCTACTTTCACCTGTACTTGCTATCTATAGTATAAGACGACAACACGACGTGGTCCGACCCCATACTTTCACATGCTTTGGCAAAGAGACACAAGCATTGTCATCATCAAACCTGAAATCATGTGCACCATTTCTTTTAATTTGCTTCACTCGGTCATGACTCAAGCTTCATTTGAGTCGAAAATGTTTGTGTGCATGTGTGGGTGGAGCTCATCTCGGAGAGAGTTGCCAACCATTTTTACTAGTCTTTTTCTCATTCACACATCCAATCAGCAGGTGATGAATATATCAGTTATGTATATATATATAACTTCCTATAATATTTAATAGGTGGAGAAGCATAGGATAACACTGCCAAAAAGCTTGGATTTTGCACAAGATTTGGTCATCATCATCTGTAGACATGATAGGCCCAACCGCATGTTTAGTGTTTTGTTTTCGCACTCGTCTTTTTAAAATCATTGAAACTTTTCTTCATTTTTACTCCCCATACTTATAAATTTTACTCTGCCCACTTAAAATCTTTCAGCTTCACACTTTATATATTTTATTCCATCAACAATTCTTGAAAAATATTGCTTGGCTTTAGTAGTCACCATCTTTGATCCTCATAAAAATCACAAAAGAGAAAGCCAATGCGCACAACACACCCATACAATGGCAGCCACGTTCCCTAATAGAAGAGGTGCTTAGCCTAGGATCAGATGAACTAGAGAAAAAAAAAAAAATTACAATGCCACTCAAAATCTTGATGTTTTCTTTTACAGGTATATTTAGGTCTTGATTCTTGATCTGACTAACTTTTTACAATGTGTGTTTGCCTTTTCATGTAGGGCTAATAGTGTCTGTCCCATATGCATACTACTATATACATCTCTCTCTCTCTCTCTCTCTCCATATATATATATATATGGCTCTCCTACAAGATTATGCATCAAATTAACCTCCCCCCTCAAAGAAGTACTGAATAAATATCTTGATATGGAAGAGCATTCATCATCATCTGCATGCGAGGCTGATCATCAAGTGATGAAGATCTTCGGGTTTCCGGTGGAAAACTACGAAAAGGTCCCCGTCCTACACCAGCAGCTGGACTTAGACAGCAAGAGATTCGAGTGCCAACATTGCCACAGAAAATTCGCCAACTCTCAAGCATTAGGTGGCCATCAAAATGCACACAAGAAGGAGCGGCAGAGGGCGAAGCGGGCCCACTTCGCGGCTGATCACCGTCGCCTAGGAGCGCCGGTGCACATGATCACTCCGCATGGGACTCGACCTAGTAGTACTACTAGTAGTCATGTGTATGGGCCAGGTGCGAGGTTCCTCCTCCCACCACCACCTGTTGTACCTCACGTTTTATCAGGGGTTCCTATGAGGTACCCCGGAAGTGTCCAGGTTGCGGCGGCGGCGGCTGGCCGCCCGAAACCGGCGGCGTTGAGAGATGTTAATGAGGGATTAGATGTTGATCTACATCTTTGATAACTTGTATTTAATGTGATGTCATTTCATTTCATCGTTTCTTTCATGATTCAAACCTCACAAATCTAATCTCGATTCCACCCTTTGATTCATTTTTTTTCCAAATTTCCATTGACGCATTGACCTCAAATATTCCAACCACACTAAATAAAGTAGGTGAATTTAAAAACGAGAAATTTAAGGTTGTCCTCTCCAATACCAGAAATTAATTTCTACATTTTGTATCTGTCCACTACTAAAAACTAGTCAAAGAATTCCAATATTTTAACCCAAACACGTCCACTTTCAATCCATAGTTGCAAAAGAAAGAGCAAAATTTCTTCTCACTTTTCTTCCCCACCGCCATCTCTCTCATCTCATCATATTATTGATCTTGATTTATATATACGTCGATGGGAGAGATGGGCGGCTACCGTTCAACCCTTGATTGGGAATCTCTCTCAGATCAAAGATCGGAACCCACCGGAATCAGGATTGTTTCCGCTTCCGGCATGAGCGCCGCCGTCAAAGTCTATAATCCCAACCTCGTTCATCGCCGGTGTAAGGTTGCGCGTCCGACTACATACATGCTGTCGACGGGAGAATTCGGAAGAATTTCAGAGAAGAAACAAAAAGAGAGAATTGCTGCGTATAATTCGTACGGCGCCGAAGGCAAAATGAAGACCTCCATTCGTAGCAGTTTTCGATGGGTGAAGAGTAAATACTCAACGTTTGTGCATGGTTATTATTAATGATCATCGCATATAGTTGTACCCTTCGCTTAGAAAGCTTGTACCTTTTATACCTTATATGCCCTTCGCACAACCTTTTTGTTATGTCAATTGTCTAGATTTTTAGGGTTGCTCATTCGAATTAATTTTTTGATGCCTTTTTTGTGATTTGTTTTTGCCCATATATATATTTATATATTGATATTATTTTTAATGGAAAATCAAGAATCTCATCAATGTGCATTCACTACTTTTTGGTTGTATGGCATTTATTTTTTTAGAATAATCATAACCGATTTGTTTTATTCAAATTTAACTTGTTTATTATTGAGACGAGTTATGAGTTTTATTACAAATATTTGATACTAATGAATTTACTGGAACCTAAACGAATTATCTAGATTTAAATTTATGAATATTGAGAATCAATTACTTTAATTTAAGAATAAATTTATCTATATTCTTGCATATAAAGACATTCTAATGAGAAGGTTTAGAAGCAAACTATTAAAAGGAATTGAAGCATGTGTATAAATTTGAATAATTAATGAATAATTAATATTTTGGAGGCCAGTACTGCAGTTGAGATGAACATCGACATTGTTTAATTAAGAAATAAACTTATTTTTTTGTATATATATATTATTGATCATAAATACCCTTTAATTAAGTGACGCTTCTTCAATTCTTTAATACCACACTTTTAACTCTTCATAATTTTTTTAAATTACTTTAATTAACTTGTCTTTTGGGCTGCTAAAAAATTTTACTTGTCATGCAAGAGAATCATTTTTTATTATTAGTATCATGTTCTTATAAGTATATATATACTAGAATATATTTAATATTTGTATGCGTCAAGGATTTTAAAATTCTACTCACGCATTTTTTTCAGGGATGTTAATTTAGCCCGGGACCGACGGGTTGGCCCGAATAACTCGAGCTAAACACCGGGTTAGGGTTGAAAATTTCTTAACCGATAAGAAACCGGGCTAAACGGGTTACGAGTTAAACGGGCTGGACCCTCCGGGCTACGGGTTGGCCCGACGGGCCACTCTATTTTTAAAAAAAATATTAAAATATTTTAATATAATTAAATTATTAAATCTTGAAAAAATAAATATCAACTATTTTATACTATACTTATTTTATATTTAGATGGAAGTATTTAAATAAATTTTATGTTACACAAATGATATACCTATATTTTTACTACTAAGAAATATTATTTTAAATAAATAATTTAAAAGAATATTTAAGAAACAATTGATTTCTAAAATATTAATTATTATTTTAAATAAATTAAATTCTTAGAATTGTTTAGATTAACAAACTTATAAATTACTT
>JAPKLW010000398.1:166650-190145 GCA_026898455.1 Plectranthus barbatus | reverse complement strand
TTAATATATTTAATTTATTTATTTAATATAATATTATTGGAGTTGTACAATTAAATAATATGATTATTTAATTTATCTAATGTCTTAATATACAATATTTTATGTTAGTATTTAATTATAAAAATAATTACTTATATATATAATAAATTATATTAATAAAATAATAAATATTTAAGCTTAATAAAAAATAAACATAAAAAAATCGTAATTAAGTCAGCCCGACGGGCCAGCCCGGAAACCGACGGGTTAGGGTTAGAGTTGAGAATTTCCAACCCGACAAAAGTTACAGCCCGTTTAGCCCGGACCAATTAACCCGCAGCCCGATAGAGCTGGCCCGAAACCCGACGGGTTGGCCCGTTTGACATCCCTAATTTTTTTAAAAAAATAAAGGTTTTCTAACCGAATTTATAAAATTTGGCTATATGTGATATTTTCCCATCATAATTATGATATTGCATTGTATTGAATAATAACATAATACTGATCAATTATGCTAATGATTCTTAACTTTCAAAAAAAATAATTAATTAAGTAGGTAGAACTTATGGTTTATTTTAATTAGTAAACTAGCTACTGGGGTGTGCACGGTTTGGCTGAAATCGGCCAAATCAAATTAATTTGGTCGGTTTGGCTGGTTTGAGAAAAAATGATTGGCCGGGTTGGTTTGAAAATTTTCAAACCGGATGATTTGGTTTGGACGACGGCTTGAAGGATGAAACCGGCCGTATCGACCGAACCGACCATATAAATAATATAATTTTAAATATAATAATGATAATAAAATATTGTTTGATAGAAAGCTAAAATATCAATTATATTGATATATATGTCCGATGCTTATATTCTTTCGAATTGGAACCCTATAAATCAACTTATATTTCATTGTTTCTTGCAAATATAACATTATTTATTTATTACTTATGTCCTATTTATAATTAATGACAAGCAAAATATATTTATATTAGTTTTATTTTGTGTATCATTCTTTTATTAATATTTAATAGTCAAATTGATATACAAATCTCATTGTTTGCAATATTATTAGTTGAATTATCTTCAAACTGTTTAAACTGACCGAACCAAACCGTTTTAATATGGTTCGGCCGGTTTGGTTTACAATAATTATTTGGCTGATTTGATTTGTAAATATTCCAAACCGTACCGATTGGTTTGGTCCGTACTTTGCCTCATAAACCGACTAAACCGGACCGTGCACACCCCTACTAGCTACTCTCGTGTATAATAATCTGCAAGTTATAATATAAATATATTACTCAGAAAAGCTCCAATATTGTCCACCGTGGCACGGGTTACTAATGTGTTTATTGTTGACGATCGTATCTTATGTGTTGACGATCGTATCTCAGATATCCCACTTCCTCTCTCATGTATCTTTATATACCGATAGTGTAGATATATTTTTATGTGAAGATGGTATAGATAGAGTAGTATCGATTTTTTATCCAGGATAGATATATTATATATCTTCTTGGTTTAGGATTCACATTCAGTCATCCAGTTGTGTATATATATGTGTAAACGATCGCCACTTTTTTAGGAGTGAGGAATATTAATGAATACTCTTGTACTAAAATTCTTCATGGTATCAGAGCCAGGTTCGACATTAAAGCTTTCGCAATTTTTTTCTTTTCATAGCCTCATCGCTTATTCCTCTCAATCATGGATGATAAAGTCGGCGTAGTTAACAATCTCATGTCTCCCTACTACATAGGGCCATCAGATAATCCAAGTCATGTATATGTTACCGACCTCCTCAACGACGAAAATTATGGAGATTGGTGTGAAGAGATGAGCAATTGCTTATTGGCGAAGAACAAACTCGGGTTTGTGGATGGTTTGCTGCCAATGCCTGAGAAGGATCCCTCGAATCTAGTCTTGTGGAAACGATGCAATGCCATGGTAAAAGGATGGCTCGTTGTTGCAATGGACAAGGAGATTCGGAACAGCGTTAAGCACGCCAAGACTGCATGGGAGATATGGTGTGATTTGGAAGAAAGGTTTGGCAAGGAGAGTGCACCAAAAGCATATGAGTTAAAGAGAAATCTGACACGCTTCAAGACAAGAGTTCAATCTCAGCCTATTATACCAAGTTGAAAGGTATATGGGGTGAAATAGATGCGGTCACAGTCACACCAAGATGCACATGTGGAAAGTGCACCTGCGATGTAGCGAAGTTGGTTGCTGAAAAGGTTGAGAAATAGAGGATTTATGAATTTCTGATGGGTTTAGATGATGCCTTCAACACCATTCGGAGCCAAGTCTTGAGCATGACACATATGCCTAGCCTCGGGATAACATACCACCTTGTAGCAGAAGATGAACGCCAACAGATGATTACCAGTTCCAGAAAACCGACCCTAGACGGAGCTGCCTTTCAAGTTAAAAAGCAAGAAAATGCTGAAAAACGAGAAGGTGTCAAGGATGCGAGGTCACCGCCGCAATGTAGTAATTGTGGTAAGCTATGGCACACAATCGATAATTGTTACGAAATTGTTAGTTATCCAGAAGGAAGGAGGGGAAGCAAGTCCTGGAAGAAAGAGGGACGCTACGGTGGGAAACCAGTGGCTGCGTACAAAGCTGCTCATGTTGAGGCTGGCTCAAGTGATTCCAACGCTCTGTAAGGGTTTACTCCTGAAGAGCTGACTCAGTTAAAGCATCTGTTGAATGGTGGCGCGAGCAGTTCCACACCGAACGCCTCCGTTCACATGGCTGGTAAGAATTCTGAATTTTTAAGTTCATGGATTATTGATACAGGATCTACAGACCACATTCTTGGAAAGGGAAGCACTCTCGAACATGAGACGAGCTGTATAAATAATTCTCCAGTAAAAACTCCGACTGGAGACAAAGCACTGGTTACCAGAGTTGGGAGCACTACATTGCACAATGGATTGAAGCTCAATAATGTCCTTCATGTCCCAAGTTTTGAGTGCAACCTACTCTCAGTCAGTCGCTTGACCAAGGAGCATAACTTTGCACTAATATTTTATGCCAATGGTTGTGTTATGCAGGACTTAACCTCGAAGAAGCTGATTGGAGTGGGTAAGGAATGTGGTGGTCTATATCTCTTGGAGCTGCCTAAAGACAACCATCGAGTCTTTTCTTGCACTGTTGACGCGGAAACATGGCACAAGAGATTGGGGCATGCCTTAAAAGATAAACTTCAAGACATTTGTGAGATTAGTAGTGGTAATTGTGATTCGTGTATAAGAGCCAAACAAGCTAGGATTCCTTTTCCATTGAGTAATATTCAAACTCGTTACTGTTTTGATTTATTGCATTGTGACATTTGGGGTGGATACAAAACACCTTCTCTTACGGGTGCATACTATTTCCTTAAAATTGTCGATAATTTTAGTAGAGGAGTGTGGGTTTACTTGATGAGATATAAGTCTAAAACAAGTACATACCTCAAGATGTTTTGTAACATGATTAAAACCAGTTTGGAAAGAATGCCAAGCGCATTAGGAGTGACAATGGAGGTGAATTTCAATCGAGAGAGATGTTAGAATTCTATGCTGAGAAGGGGATCCTACTAGAAACATCGTGTGTACACACGCCTCAACAAAATGGAGTTGTAGAGAGGAAACATAGACACATTTTGGAGGTTGCTAGGGCTTTGAGGTTTCAATCGAACGTGCCTATTACTTTTTTGGGGGAATGTGTGCTCACGGCCGTGCATATTATAAATCGATTACCATCCAAAATCTTGGCAAGCCAAACGCCCTACGAGATCATATTTGGAAAGAAGCTAAATTATGAAAGCTTGAGAGTTTTCGGCTGTTTAGTCTATGCCAAGAGTGTAGGGAAGGAAAACGACAAATTTAATGAAAGAGGAAGGAAGTGCGTTTTTGTAGGGTATCCACATGGACAGAAGGGATATAAAGTTTATGATTTGAAGAATAGGAAGGTATATGTCTCGGGGGATGTAAGTTTTTTGAGGACATATTTCCCTACAGCACGACTCAAGGAGGAAAAGAAGAAGAAATCAAGAGGTATGAGGCTCATGAGTTCGATGGACTAGAGCTGTCTGGAGGACTCGTTCAAGAAGTGCCCCGAGAAGAAACTACACGACATAGTGAGCAAGAGGTTGTTCAACGCTGCAGTGAGAGAACAAAGAAACAACCAGCTCACTTGAGAGATTATGATGTAGACCTACCACATTCCATAGATCACACCCGACTCGACTCCAATTCGGCAACTTCAACGGTACATCCTATAACTAACTATATTGCATATGACAAATTTTCTACTTCTCACAAATGCTTTCTAGATTCCATTGATGGCAAGGTTGAGCCGCGAACTTATTCCCAAGCTGTAAAAATTGAAAAGTGGAGAGAAGCCATGAGAAAAGAAATTGAAGCTCTTGAAAGTAACGGAACTTGGGATCTGGTTGAACTAGCGGCTGGGAAATCAGCAATTGATTCCAAGTGGGTATACAAGATAAAATATAAACCCACAGGTGAAATGGAAAGGTTCAAAGTGCGGCTCGTGGCTAATGGATTTACACAAATTCCCGGCATTGATTTTCACGAAACTTTTGCACCCGTTGCAAAGTTAGTTACCATGAGATGCTTAGTTGCAGTTGGTGTCAAGAAAGGTTGGTCAATACATCAACTGGACGTGAACAATGCGCTACTACACGAAGATTTGATTGAAGACGTATACATGAAGTTACCACAAAGCTTAGCAAGGAAGGGAGAAAATAGGGTTTGTAAGCTTCGCAAATTGCTATACGGACTGAAACAAGCTTCCAGAAGCTGGTACGAAAACCTCACCGGAGCTCTTAGTGAAATTAACTTCAGACAGTCTCACGTTGACCATTCTTTATTTGTATATAGGCGAAGAGAAACCTTTGTTGTAGTCTTGATATATGTAGATGATGTTCTATTGGCCGGGAACGATGAGAGAAAAATTCAAGATGTAAAAGAATACCTCGATAAGAGGTTTAGCATAAAGGATCTTGGTCCGTTAAAATACTACTTAGGAATTGAAGTAGCTCAGTCAAAAGATGGAATTGTGATGAGCCAGCGCAAATATGCTTTAAACATCTTACGAGATGCAGGAATGGAAGGATGCAAACTAAGTCGCATGCCGATGAAGCAACAACTTTGATTGGATCAGGAAGATGAGAGCCCTACTGTCGATGAACATCAGTATAGATGATTAGTCGGGCGTCTTCTTTATCTTACAGTCACACGACCAGATATCCAGTATGCAGTTAGTATTCTAAGCCAATTTTTGTCCTCACCGAAACATACACATTTTGATATAGCTATGCGCGTGGTCCGTTATGTAAAAGGGACCATAGGACAAGGAATATTACTACCTGTGGATGGGGACTTGACTCTCAAGGCATATTGTGACTCAGACTAGGGCACTTGTCCGATGACAAGGCGATCGCGAGGATGTTATATCATAAAGTTGGGTGAAGCTCCAATCTCGTGGCATAGTAAGCGACAAAGCGTGGTCTCATGATCCTTCGTTGAGGCGGAATATCGGGCTATGGCAAGTGCAGTCAGTGAAATTATTTGGCTACGTTGGTTATTAAAGGATCTGGGAGAATCGCAGCATGAGCCGACCGCATTATACCGTGACAACCAAGCAGCACGACACATTGCAAAAAATCCAGTTTTTCACGAAAGAATGAAGCACGTGGAGATGGACTGTTATTTTGTCCGTGAAAGGGTTGAATCGCGAGGTATCGAACCACGAGAGATATCAACCATGGAGCAGATAGCTGACATTTTTACCAAGCCGTTGGGTGTTGATCAGCTTGCATACTTAGTGGGCAAGTTGGGAGTTCGGAACCTTCACCTTCCAACTTTAGGGGGGGTGTTGACGATTGTATCTCATGTGTTGACGATCTTATCTCAGATATCCCACTTCCTCTCTCACATATCTTTATATACAGATAGTGTAGATATATCATTATGTGAAGATAATATAGATAGAGTCATATCTATTTTTTATCCAGGATAGATATATTATATATATATATCTTTTTGGTTTAGGATTCACGTTCAATCATCTAGTTGTGTATATATATGTGTAAACGATCGCCACTTTTTTGGTGTGAGGAAAATTAATGAATACTCTTGTACCAAAATTCTTCACTTATAGTTGATTTAACAATATAATATTGATGATAAATTCATTGTATATTATTCTCAATATCTATAATTTATTAGATTAGTTATGAACACATATATGAACTCGCCCACAACTAGCATTCGAGTATTTATATCACTATTGTTGGTCCCAAATCAAATTACATGTATATGATGCAAAGTCTTACAAGTTTGCACTCTTTAAACTGGCTGTTCAAGGCACTAACTTGGGTAATCGAAAACTGATTGATTTAGCGATAGGTCTATAGTTTATATATAGTTGATTTTCAAGTATACTCCAAATCTTTGAGAGCGTTGGGTTTAAAATACAAAGCAAAAAGTAACGCAATAAATTGCAAAGGATTTATAGAGTTTCGGACTCAACCGTCTCATGTCCTCTCTCCAGACCAAGGTCTAAAAATTACTAAGTATTGATTTACAAAGTGTAGTGTGATCTGTAACTTGCTGGTATCTGTCTTGTCTGTCAATCCACATGCACACTCTCCTACTCTTTGCTTGTCTTCACTTCTTCAGATCTGGAGTGTGGACGCACCACTTAGCCTTCAGGTGGTCGTTGAGAATTTGTGTTCTTCCCGAGAACATGTTGATTGCAGTATACACCCGTAATAGTCACTATTGGAGAAGTAGTAACTCCACGTTAGTTTCTTACTTGAAAATTAAGAAAACCAAGGAGATAACACTATCAAGAGTGATAAGTGTCCATAATGACACACGGTAAGCTGGTTGATAAACTTGGAAGCTTGAGTATGAAAGTTTGCAGAGTTTTGGTTGCTTTCGTAAGTTCAGTAACCTTTTCCACTTGAACTATTCCTCTATTTATAGATGGAGTCTGAAAGGTTTGAATTGTAGTCGTTTATTAACCAATGGAATCCATCCAATCGAATTGTCTCCTTTTCCTGAAATGTTGTGTCATTTGCTAACAGAGTAGGTGGACTTGCAGCCTTTTGTCATAATGACTTTCAATCAGTCCAAGGAATATCTACTGGTTGATTTCTTGGTCGAATAAGATTTTAGGAATCCACAGACTTTAAGTTTTTTCATACTTAAAGTTTGGGCTTTAAAAGTGTGCGTCCGACTTTATCTCCTTGTATCTATTTGCAAATTTGAGATTAACCTTTGCTAGTAACAATTTGTTGGGAAGCACATTGCTGATGAACCTCAGCTGGTGATGACGTGTTAGCCAGCAACCTTCAAATGCATTGACCCTTGCTGGTGAAGACACTTTAAGCAGCAAACTTCACACTCCTTTCAAGTTGGTTGTCAGTTCCTTAAACTCCCAGCTGGTAGTCAGTTTCTCACAAACTTACTCACGATCAACTCTTTACAACTCAATAATTTTCTAAATAGAATTTTACACGTTTTGAATTAATTTAAGTTACAGATACACTAACAGGTAATATTTATCACATTAAAACAAATAATAAAGATGAGAATTACATCATAATTCCTAACCACTATTATATGCTACAAGTTCGAATCATAATTAATGCATTTAAGTTGAGGTAATAGGCAATCCGAATTGGATGATATTAGAATAGATAATCATAAAGATATCACATCTTCTTGATATATCTATATCTTCTTAGATTCATTCATATATTTGTATATCTCTCTAAATTGTACATATCTTAGATAGATTTCTCATATCTTGTAAACTCTATATATACATGCTCAATAATACATTATTCATTGAGGCAAATATTATTGGTCTATCATGGTATCAGCCTAACTCAGATCCTGACCTACCTCTCTCTCTCTCTCTCTCGGCCGCAGCCTCTCTCCCTCTCCCCTACCCGCCGCCGCCGCGCAGCCCTCACGGCTGACCGGAAAATCTCCTCCCCTCTCCCTCTCCGGCCTCACGCCACCGTCCTCCCTCTCTCGCGCTCTTCCTCTCCCTCACGCCGCCTCGCTACTTCCCCACGCCATCCCTCTCGCTCGCCGGCGACCCTCACCGCCGCGTCTCCTCTCTCCGGCCTCACGCCGCCTCGCCACTTCCCCACGCGAAGCCTCTCGCTCGCGTGGCTCCTCTCTCTCCCTCCACTACGTGCGCAACCCTAGCCGCACTCCAAAAAACCCTAGCCGTGCCACCCTCCAAACCCTAGCCGTGCCACCCTCTCAAAACCCTAGCCGTGCCACCCTCCAAACCCTAACCCTAATTTCCTACCCTAGCCGCAAACTCTAATGGCCGACCCTAATACTACTGTCGAACCTCTTCCCTTGTCGACTCTCGTGCATATGATCACCATCAAACTAACCTCTTCAAATTATCTCTTATGGAGGGGTCAACTCGTTCCGCTGCTTACTTGCCAGAACCTGATTGGTTACGTCGATGGTTCTACTCCTTCTCCACCCACGACGCTTACCAATGCTGCCGGTGTCTCAACTGTTAATCCGGCTTACACTGCATGGCGTTTCCAAGATCAGCGCCTTCTCAGCCTCCTTCTATCCACACTCTCCGAAGAAGCTATGGCAGAAGCCCTAGGATGTGCTTCTTCCCATTCTGTCTGGCTAGCCCTCGAGTCATCCTTCAGTCACAAATCCAAAACCCGTGAGATCCAACTGAAAGACGAACTTCAACTTCTGAAGAAAGGTGATCGATCAGTCAAGGATTACGGCAGGGCTTTCAAAGCAATCTGCGATCAACTCTCTGCTATTGGTCGCCCTGTCGACGACACTGACAAGGCTCACTGGTTCCTCCGAGGTCTTGGCCCTTCCTTTGTCAATTTCTCAGCCGCACAGATGGCCCTTCCAACTGTTCCATCCTTCAGCGACTTACTCGCGAAAGCTTAAAGCTTTGCTCTATTCCAGGCTTCCATTGATCCTCCAGCACCGGCTTCTGTCGCCTTCTACAGCAAGCCGGCCGCACCATCTAGCCGCGGCATTCTAGGGCCGCCTCCTTCTAACTCCCAGCCTCAGTACTATAAGAATCAGAAGAAAGGAAACGGCCAAAAGAATAAAAAACGCCCACCTCACTGCCAGATCTGCCGAACCAATGGCCACTACGCCTCCCACTGCCCTCAAAGATACTCCCAGCAGCCGTCTTCTAACTTAGCTGAAGCCTTCGCCACAGGCTGCTCGATTCCGTCCTCTGACACCTCGGATTGGTATATCGACACTGGCGCTTCTGCTCATATGACATCTAATCCTGCAACTCTTGATCATGCCAAACCCTATTCTGGTAATCAAAAGGTGGTTGTAGGTAATGGTGCTCATCTTCCTATCACACACACTGGTACCCTATCTCTCAACTCTCATATTCATCTCTCTGATGTCCTTGTTGTTCCTTCTATTACTAAAAATCTCTTATCAGTCAGCAAATTGATCAATGGTTTGCCTCTTACCGTCACTTTCTTACATTCTTCCTTCATTGTCCAGAATCGGAACACAAATCATGTTGTTGCCACCGGACACCGTAGAGATGGCTTGTACGTTCTGGATGGAGATTGCACAGCCCTTCTTGCTACTGCAAGGACCTTGCAAGCATCCATGGACGTTTGGCACGCTCGCCTAGGTCATCTTCCGCCTGAGTCTCTTCTCCTTCTTAGCAAATTAGGGCATATTTCACTTTCTAGTCGTTCTCTTTCCAATACTCTTTGTAATTCCTGTCAAATTGCAAAAAGTTCTAAACTTCCGTTTTCTCTTAATAAAAAGCGTTCTTCGCACCTTCTAGATTTAATTCACTGTGATCTCTGGGGTCCTGCTCCTATTACTTCTGCCTCCAATTTTCGATATTATGTAATCTTCATTGATGATTTCTCACGTTTTACATGGTTTTATCCTTTAGCACGGAAATATGATTTCTTCAAACACCTACAGATATTTACCACTTTTGTTGAAAATCAGTTCTCCTGTTCTATCAAAACTTTTCAATCTGATGGGGGTACAGAATTCACTAACCATAATGTCCGTGATTTCTTTCTTTCCAAAGGCATTCATCATAGGTTTTCCTGTCCTTACACTCCAAGTCAAAACGGCCGGGCAGAACGTAAGCATCGTCATATTACTGAGACAGGTCTTACAGCCCTCTTTCACGCCAACTTACCTCAATCTTTTTGGGTAGATGCCTTTAGTACTGCGGTCTATACAATTAACCGTCTTCCTACTCCTCTCTTAGATGGCTGCTCACCTTTTCAGCTAGTCTATGGCTCAGTTCCGTCCTACTCCTCCTTCCATCCGTTTGGCTGTCGCGTTTATCCATGTTTACGGGATTACGCCGCGACCAAATTTTCCCCTCGTAGTCTTCCTTGCATCTTTCTAGGATACTCCTCCATTCATAAGGGTTTTAAGTGCTTCGATCCTGCTACGGCACGCATCTATGTTACTCGCCATGCAAGGTTCGATGAGGACCACTTTCCCTTTGTCTCATCCTCGACCGCCTCTCCCTTAAACTCTCTTCAAATCTCATCCTTCCTCGAACCATGTTCGACAATGCCCTCTCTAAACCTACCTCCTGCTCAGCCAACGCCGAACTCTGCTTCCCAAACACACACGTCGATCGAGCCCTGCCCCATCTGCCCTACTTTCGAAAACCCAAACTCTAACCCTAACCCTACTTTGGCCGTAAACCCTAACCCTAACTCTAACCCTAATTTGGCCGCCAATCCTAATCCAGAGACAAACCCTAACATCGCCCAACAGCCTTCCCATCCCATGATCACTCGAGCAAAGGCCGGTATCTTTAGACCACGATATGTTGCTAATCTTGCTAACACTTTATTTTTTGATGCTCTTTTGTCTAGTTCAGAGCCGCGTGGTTACAGGTCTGCTGCTAAACATGCTCACTGGATGGCTGCTATGGACGAGGAAATGGCTGCTCTGCGACGCAACAACACTTGGACCCTTGTCCCGCGACCTCCGAACACCAACATAGTGGGTTCCAAATGGGTTTTCCGCACCAAATTCTTATCAGATGGCTCGATCGATCGGCATAAGGCACGCTTGGTTGCTCAGGGTTTCACTCAGATTCCTGGCATTGATTTCTCACATACCTTCAGTCCAGTTGTCAAGGCAACAACCGTACGGGTCATTCTCAGCCTCGCCGTCTTCCACAGCTGGCCTCTCCATCAGCTTGACGTCAAGAATGCTTTTCTGAATGGCTGTCTTTCTTCTCCTGTTTACATGGAGCAACCCCCGGGTTTCTCCGATGCTCAGTATCCGAATCATGTCTGCAAGTTATCAAAAGCTCTCTACGATCTAAAACAAGCTCCCCGTGCCTGGTTCCAGCGCCTAAGTGAATATCTGGTTCGCCTTGGTTTTCTTTGCAGCAAGTCAGATACTTCACTGTTTATTCTCACCAAAGGTACTTTGGTTCTATATATTCTCGTATATGTGGATGACATAATTGTGACTGGCAATGATCCTTCTTCCATTGCGCGGCTCATATCCGACATGAATCGCGAGTTCTCTATTAAGGACCTGGGCAGTCTCAATTACTTTCTTGGCTTGGAAGTTCATTACACGAAAGATGGCTTGTTCTTATCACAAGCAAAGTATGCACGTGATATTCTTTTTCGCTCAGATCTCTTGGACTCAAAGCCTGTCGCCACTCCCCTTGCTGCCGGTACGACTCTTGAGTCAGCAGGCGAACTTTTCTCCGATGTGACACTTTATCGCTCCTTGGTAGGTGCTTTGCAGTACTTGACTATTACACGTCCAGATATCTCCTTTGCCGTTAACCAGGCAAGTCAGTTTCTTCACTCTCCGACCATTGACCACTTTCAGACGGTCAAGCGTATTCTTCGTTATGTTAAAGGGACTCTTAACCACGGTCTGGAATTCTCCCGCGGCGCCGATTTCAACCTTGTCGCCTATTCAGATGCAAACTGGGCTCGTTGTCCGGACACTAGACGCTCTACATATGGTTATGCTATCTTTCTTGCAGGTAATTTAGTCTCTTGGAGTGCGAAGAAACAACCTACTGTCTCTCGATCCAGCTGTGAGTCGGAATATAGGGCTATGGCGAATACTGCCTCAGAAGTTATCTGGCTTATCAATCTGCTTCACGAACTTCATCTTAAGCCATCAAGTCCGCCAGCATTATTCTGTGACAATAACAGTGCTATTTTCCTTTCTCAAAATCCAGTGGCCCACAAGCGCGCGAAACACATCGACATCGATTATCATTTTGTATTCGAGCTTGTCCATGCAAACAAGATTCGGACTGCTTTTGTCTCTTCTTCTCAGCAAATCGCCGATGTCTTCACCAAAGGTTTACCGCGTCCTCTCTTTGAATTCTTCCGTGGCAAGCTTCGAGTTGTTGGCTTCCCACAATCTCGCTTGAGGGGGGATATTAGAATAGATAATCATAAAGATATCACATCTTCTTGATATATCTATATCTTCTTAGATTCATTCATATATTTGTATATCTCTCTAAATTGTACATATCTTAGATAGATTTCTCATATCTTGTAAACTCTATATATACATGCTCAACAATACATTATTCATTGAGGCAAATATTATTGGTCTATCAGATGAAATGCCACGGCTATTCAAATTTCAAGCAACATACCTTAAGGAAAATAAAATGAGAGTTTCACAAAAGTGTAGACGTTCAATTTTCAGAAGTATATTAGTGTTTCTTAAGGAAGTTTCTAAACAAATGTCGAGCTGTTAAGATTTTGATTTTCGTCAAAAGGAGTTTGTGATTTCTTATTACTTCAATTGTCAAACCAAAAGTTATACATAAGGAAAAAATATTGTCGAATTGATTGATGTGATTTTTGTCAGCAATGTAAGAAGATCTCATCGTGGTAAAAAAAAAATTGATTTCGATCTGTTTACTTTCCACCTAATTCGAATGTATGAACTACTCCCTCCGTCCCGGTCAAATTGTCCACATTTGACCGGGCACGATAACCAATGCATGTGAGTGGTAGTGGGAGTTAATGGGATGAATATTTTATTGATGAGTGTAGAGAATTTGCTATTTTAGAAAAGTGGACTAATATTATGGGACAGACGAAAAAGGAAATGTGGACAATTTACTTGGGACGGAGGGAGTATTTAATAATCATTATTTACGTATTTAATGTGCAATAGTAGTAATAAATTTTGTGATTGATCTTTCTTTTACTATCCTATTAAAAGGAGGAGAAATATAACAAAGAAAGAATGTTGAATTAATTAAGAAGTAAGAACCCCATTTTAGCTCAAGTAAAATATACACTTTATTGATGCAATTAAATGGAGCACTCAATTGTCACGTTGATGTTTAAAGATGGAATACAAACAAATTTTAGGATCTCCATATCTTGAAATAAAGTTTCTTTTTCTATATTTTAGTATTATTTTAATATAACCTTGAGTATATAATAACTAGGGTAATCTCAACACAATCACACCAACATTAGGATAATATTGAAATGATGTTAGATTATTGCAGCTAATTGGAATTAGTGGCGGCAATCTCCAACCCGACACGACAACCCGACACGAACGGGTCAACCCATTTAATTTTTGGGTCAGTTTCAGGTCAACCCGTCCAACCCATTTAATTTTCGGGTTGGGTTCGGGTCAATCTCGGGTTGACCCGCGAACCCATTTGACCCACCAATAATATTAATTATTATTATTATTATTTATGAAATATAATTAAATAAAAATTTAATAAATAAAATATAGCCTTAAATCAAAATTTTTAAATAGTTAACACAAATTTTTAATTTTTAAAATAATTATCACAATTTATTAATTTTTAAATTAATTAACACATTTTTTTAATTTTTAAAATAATTAAACAGGTCATTTCGGGTCAGTTTCGGGTCGACCCGAAAATAAACAGGTCGGGTTCGGGTTCAGATTTCTGACCCCGCGAAAATATACAGGTCGGGTTCGGGTTGGCGTGTCGCTTGTTATTATCAGGTCACAACCCGACCCGCCAACCCGAACCCGACCCATTTGCCACCCCTAATTGGAATACAATTATTGAAGTAAACATCAATAAAGGATATATCATCGGAGTTTACTTAATTAGTACGATTAATCTTTAATTTGCATAATCAAATCTACTTACACAAATTATACTACCATTTTTTTCTTCGGAAATCCACATTAATAATAAGGCCAAAAAGACCCAAATATCTGATGTATGTGTATGTTGAATTGAGCAATATTTTGCTCTAGTTTTATTCATTTATTAATAATGAGTTCAACCTCGAATTTTACCGTCTATATTTCGATGTTCATGAACCACATTGAACATTTTTTGAATCAAAACCAACTTCCCAAATTTAGAACTATATTTAAATATTCATAATTTTAAAATAATTTAGTTTACTAATCAAAATATCATATTTTACTCAAATGATCATTTTTTTTATTACTATACAATCAAAGACCTATAATACTTATTGTAATTTAAAGTATTAAAACAAAATTTTTCAAAGTTGATAGTTTTATATTTTAAACTATCTAATAACCGTGCTTGTTCACGAGTTCAAGAATCAAGCATTATAAACTTAAATTTGACTTCTTTAATGAATAAATATTACTCCTACTAAAAAACATGAACAAGCTTTAATCAAATTGACAACCAAATAATTTAACTTATTGAGTTGGTCTCTTGAGAGACGGTCTCGCTATTTTTTTATTGTGAGACGAACCTTAATACATTATTTCAATAAGTTAAATACATCATTTCATTTTTAAGAATTACATTATTTGCAACAAAGAAATACATCATTTGCAATAAAGAAATACATCATTTCATTAAACTCATATTACAATAAAAATAGTGAAACATCATTTACAATAAAGAAATACATCATTTCATTAAATTCGTCTCACAATAAAAATGATGAGACCGTCTCATCTGAGACTTTGTCTAACTTATTTATAGTCGCACCAATGCGTATATATTTATTTTTATATGAGCATATAATTAAGTAAATGTTTTAATCAATCGGCTCAGAAGTCGGGCTCAATTATTCTTAAAGATATACTTCAAATGCTTGGACATGCATATCTTCTTATAAAAGAATTTTGCTTGTTCACTTCTACACTACGTTTAATTCTCACTTTTATTTTTCAATTCCTTAATCTCAAAATCTTTTAAAAAAAAACCTAATATTTAAAATTCCTATAACCAACCAACCAACTTTCTCTTTGCAACAACAAAAAAAAAAAACACACCCTGATCCTAAAACAAACCACAAATATTCTTAAAACTGATTTTTTTTAAAAAAAAAAATTCAACTCCTATCCGTACACCGCAAAGCACCCAATCAAGTCCTCGATGTTAGGGTGGGCCCCTGCTTTTCTATTTGGAATTTGAAATCTCTCTCCCTCCCACCAAAGAGACGTTACAATCTTTTTCAACCTTTTCTGGGAATTAAATTTCATTGCTTTTCCATAAAAGAATTTTCAAGGATTTAAAAAACGAAACTTTCTACACAAATCAACGTATAAATTATATTATATTTTTGTCTTTACTTTTCTTTAAAATCACTCAAAAATCCATTTCCCCACTGTCTCATTTATTGCTGCTTCAGAGTGTTACCACTAAAATACATAACCTCTCAACTTCACTGCTATCTGACAAGGTTTCTATCTGAAACTCTCCCACTCCCAAAATTTCAACTATTTTGCCGTTTAAGGGCCTTCGGTTTCTCGATAAAGAAATAATTTTTGGCTGCGAAAGATTGCTGCTTTTGCAAAGGGGGAGCTCAAACGACCGGGCGTTTCAAATGGGCTGCGTGAGTTGTATTGATTTTTAACGTTGCTTTGCTGGCCTATTGTGTTGAGATTAAGAGAAGGGTCTCTCTGTTTGGGTATCATAATCTGTTGAAATTTCGAATTTTGTGAGTTTAATTCGTTTTCTTAGTTTCAGCGAGTGTTGCTGTATGATGAATAATGGGCCAGCCATGGTGATCATTTGCATGATTTTGTAATTTTTGTTCACCCAAACTGGAGTGTAAATTAAGAATTCATATCAGGAACGATGATGAGAGAGAACATAGAAATGGGAGAAACGAACTTTTTTTTTAACAAAAAAAAAACTGTACAAGAGAGGAGATCATGCTGGTTCTTGAAATTTAGAATGCAGTTCACCTGAACTCTAACTACAATGATAAAATGTTGGATTTCGGATGCTACCAGTGTTTTTTCAAGAATGATAGTTGCAATGTTCTGTTTGTGTGAGCTCTCATCTTTTTGGACACAAACTTTTGATAACAAATGGCCTGATCTACAATTGCAGATACAGATTAAGATGCATTAAGTTGATATTGGATTGGAAATATGGGAGTCGAGAAGCATGGCTCGAAGAGTGGAAACTATGTGGGTGGCTTCCTCCAGCTGTTTGATTGGAATGCAAAATCACGAAAGAAGTTGTTCTCAAGCAAGTCAGATTTGCCTGGTATGGGATTTTGATGAAAACTGCATTCACTATTCTTGTCTATGGCAATAGTTGTTTCAGTTTTAGTTTCATTCTCTTTCTGTAGAGAAATTCAAGCAGCAAAAGAGATTCGATGGAAACTTGCCCACCACACGCCTTCAAATGGTAAGGATATGGATTTCAAAACATTACGATCATGGCATCTGAATTCTGTGTTTGTGTGTGTAGTTGGATGAGGATGAGGTTGCAGCAGCTCGACCGAGTATGAAAGGAAGTAGTGATGATCACAGTTGTGCTTCATCAGTGATGGAGGAGGACTCCAATGGAAGCAGGGGACCCGGAGTGGTTGCAAGATTGATGGGGTTGGATTCGTTGCCAAAATCCAATGCCTCTGATCATCCCTTCTCCACTCCACTCTCTGATTCTCAGTCTCTTCCAGGTTCCTTCTACCGATCTAAGAATCTTGATTATCGTCAAGACCCTCAAATCATGAACTCGAGCCGGCTGCAGAAGCTTGGTCTCGGACCAAACATGGAGCCTAGCTATCAGAAGGTTATGCAAACGCCCATGGAGAAGTTTCAAACTGAAGTTTTGCCTCCGAGATCAGCTAAGGCGATACCAATCACCCATCACAAGCTTCTATCTCCTATAAAAAGCACAGCTTTCATCCCCACCAAGGATGCTGTTCACATAATGGAAGCAGCTGCCCGGATTCTTGAACCTGGCCCTCAAGTCAGTAGAAAACCGGTGCTGCCTCTGGCTGCCGTGCCACTCAAAGTGAGGGATTTGAAAGAGAAGGTTCAGGAGACACAAAAACCTTCAAAGCCTTGTGATGGTTTTCAGAGGCCGGGTGAAACGAGAGGTGTGAAGCACCTTAGGGGAAGCTCTGTGAATAAGAGCTCAAACAGTGGTTCGGTAGATGCAATGTCAGTGAGGAGCAATCAAGATTCTGTAGAGGTTTCTTCTGGTGTGAGAAGTAAAGGAAAATCTGTTTCACTTGCACTACAGGCGAAGGCCAACGTCCAGAAACGCGAATCTCTAAATGCGATCAGCAGCAAGACATGTCCCAGCCAGGCAGAAACAGGTGATCTCAGTCCAAACATGTTGTTCACAAGTCAGCCAGGGGCACAGAAGAGTACACTTAAGAAATCATCCACACAAAAAAGCTCTAACGTGCTTCGACAGAATAATCAAAAGCAGAATTGCATTGTTGATAGAGGAAAGCTGCCTTTGAAGTCCAACTCACTAGGTGGTAAAGCAGATGTTACTTCTGCAAGGCGACAGAATTCTGGTAAACTAGCAGGCACTTCCAAAGTGAGTTCTCGGAAGTTGGATGCTGAAGCTAAAGATGATAAAAGCAATGCATCGTCTTGTAGCTCAGAGAGAGTTACTCGTAAGAAGAGGTCCATTGAAGGGAATTACCACTCTGATAGCAGCCAGGCTTCTCACAACCCGCGCAGGGATAAAAATGGGAAAGTTATCAATTCTACTGCTAGTGTGAATTCGCAAAGTGGAAAGGAAGGAACAGATGTTATTTCTTTTACATTCACAGCTCCAATGAGGTCAACTCAGTTTCAAGAAAACTCTAAGATCTTTTCAATAGATTCTCCTAGTAAAAGGATAATGCTGAATTCAAATGGTGTGACAGCTTCAAAGTTCTCTTTCTTGGGACATAACATTAAAGGAAGTGATTCATTAAGCACATTTCTAGAGCTACAACTTAAAGAATTGGCTCATAAGGTAGAGTCCTCCCAACAGAATTCGGGGGCAGTTTCTCTGAAGAGAATGCTAGGAGATCATGATATGAAAGATGCAAATTACTCAAATGATACACTAGGCCAGCCGGGATCTAGTTTATACTCACGAGACCACTTAGCTGATGAAACCTTTGAGGTATATATAATTCTCCTTATTCATTTAACATTTGTTTTGGCTGTACCTGAAGACAAAGGCTGAATTCAATAGTAGTGCCTCATATGGTAGATATTTTCCTTTCATGATAGTAAAAGCGTGTCAAGAAACAATTGATGCAGAACTTTTTCCATTTGTCTTTACCCATATCTTCAAGCACATTAAGTTTTGTTTAGATTCCTCGATTACTTTATGAAAGCTAAACAAATGAACTTGGTTTAGGCCATGCTCCAAGGAAAAGGCATCAGTGGACTGAATATAACAGAAGAGAGATCATTCATTAGTTGCCGGCTTCCAAGTCCAGCTTCTGTTCTTGAACATTCCTCCTTCACAGAGAGCTGCAATTCATCAGATAGTGCTGACAATCATGGTACAGTAAACACAGTACATGCATTCAACCGCGAAAATTCCTTCACGATTAACTGACTATTTACTTTTCCCAGGTAGTAACAAGTGTTCATCAGCTGAATATGAGAATAGGTATTCCATAGACACATTTCTTCCATATGAAGGAGACGCTGAGCTGTCAGACACGGTTTCCTCAACTTCTGCTGCAACTATGGCAAAAATGCGAGATACCACCTTAACATTGCTCAAATATGGGAAGCCAAGAAGCTTGGAACTCGAGTACGTGAAGGAGATGCTATGCAACATCGACCTCATGTTTGACGACTATACAATGGGAAGGACAGCTGAGTTCATCAACCCTCATCTTTTTGATCAACTGGAAAGCTGTAGTAAAAAGACCTACACCGGCTGTGGGCTCGTCTCAAGCACGGATAGAAGGCTAATGTTCGACTGTGTGGCCGAGTGCGTGGACATGAAATGCAGACAATATGGAGCAGGAGGATACAAGTTGTGGGCTAAGGGTGTGAGGGTGGTGAAGAGGAAGGAGAGACTAGCTGAAGATGTGCTGAAAGAGATATCCAGTTGGAGAGGTATGGGAGATTTCATGGTGGATGAACTGGTGGATAGAGACATGAGCAGCAGCCTGCATGGTAGATGGCTTGACTATGGCATTGAAGAATTTGAAGTGGGCATGCAGATTGAGTCGCGCATTATTAATTCTTTGATAGATGATGTAGTAGCTGATATATTGGTTAATCTTTGACAACCAACACAAATCATATAGTTTTACCCTATTTGTATGTTTATGTTTAGAGCAATTCAATAAATAGTAAAAATCCCATAGAGTTTGAATGAAACGGTAGTAGCTTTGGTGAACTGCTTTACTTGGAAAACGTAGTATATAAATATTCATAGATTTGTTATTTTGCATTGGAATAAGCTTCATTTTCACCCATATTTGATCTCCTCCATATCCATTTTGCATTGGAATGGCTTATCTTGGAGATCACCCTCATTAATCCTTGAGCGCAAAGTTATCTTCACAATTGCTTAAGCATTAAATACTATGAACCATACTTGGAGTGTAACCTCCTCACATTGTCCACTATATTCCATTATTTCGGTCGCCGCCTGCATAAAGATCACTACTCATCGCCACTGACCTATAGAGAACATGTAGATGAAAATTTTCTAGTATTTTCATTTTAGAGCTGCCAACACAATCATGGTGATAGATTGAAAACAAGGCTGGAGATGTGGCACATAAAAATTCTTCCATTTTCTTAGGAAAAGGAATAGAAGGGACGGGAAAATGAATAGGAAAGATAGAGAAATAATATCGCAAAACTAAGCAGCTGAACAACCGAGAACATGGGAAACACAACCATTCTTCTATCCCCTAAGATGCATAGTAGCACTCTTTGTAATGTGCAATTCTCCATCTCTATAATTTGGGGATGTCAATTTAGCCCGAGACCGACGGGTTAGCTCAAATAACCCGAGCTAAATACTGGGCTAGGGTTGAAAATTTCTTAACCGATAAGAAATCGGGTTAAATGGTCCAGGTTAAACGGGTTAGATATCAAAATATTTTAATATAGTTAAATTATTAAATATTGTAAAAATAAATATCAACTATTTTAAACTAGATTAATTTTATATTTAGATGAAAGTGTTTAAGTAAATATTATGTCACACAAATGATATACATATATTTTTACTACTAAAAAATATTATTTTAAGTAAATAATTTTAAAAAAAATTGAGAAACTATTGATTTCTAAATATTAATTATTGTGTTAAATAAACTTAATTTTTAGAGTTATTTTGATTCATAAACTTATAAAATTATTAATAAAACTGTAATATCTTGTTAAATAAATACTTATTATAATTTATTTTATGTCATAGCAAATTATTTAAGATAATTGTGAGACCTCATAAGATTTTTATGATGTATAATAAATTATATATATATATATATATTTGAATGCTCTTTGTAGAGTGAGAATCATTCAAATTCGTAACCGTTTGAGGTTGATGAGCAGTCCAATTTATAGATGACTTCCTCAAGCATTTCGAATTTCTGCTCGTTAGACACATAAATTCAGTTGTTAGACTTATGGAAGCTGTAGTCCAATCATAGCCCATGATGTAGGTTTGCTCTGCCCTGTTCTGCTGTGTCAGTGTACTATACACTAACTTTGTGTCAGACTAAGTTTCAATCTGAGGAACCCAAGTTTTGATATTTTTCATACTGACTTTTACTTAAGCATGAATATGCCGAAGTCTGACTGAGCTTCAATGTCTTTGAATAGCTCGTACTTTGAAGGTAGAGGCTCTTATACTGACTTCCCAAGGTAAGTATAGCTAGCCCTCATACTGACTTCTCATAGTCAGTTTGGCTAACCCTCATACTGAATTTCCATAGTCAAGTATGGAAATGCTCTCATACTGACTTCTCCTAGTCAATATGGAAGACCCTATACCGAGTACCCAAATTCAATTTTGGTCAAGGCCATACTTGGTGAGAACCAAGTATCAAGGCGTGTTGTTCTTCAGTTCTCGAGCATTTCCTATGCTCGGTCTTCAAGTACTAAATTCTATAATAACTCGATTGATCTTATACAAAGATTACAGTTTTAGAACTCTAGAAAATGAAAAACTGACTAAGATGATTTTTACAATCTTTGACCCACCAAAACACAAAAAGTAAATGAAGGATTTCTCTAACAAAATCCTAACACAAATCATATATATATATATAGAGGGAGGAGGGATCATGTAAAAAAAATCCTCATGTGAGAAAAAAGAATGAATCATGTCCATCAGATCTAAAAAAATCAATGGTTGATATTGAATCAAGCAACAACTAAAATGCAATCAAGCAACAATATAATCAAGCAACAACTAAAGCACAATCAAGCAACGACCTGAATACAATCAAGCAATGCCGTGAATGCAATCAAACATCTTTCTCACTTTCTCACGTTAAGAGTTTTCTCACTGGATCCGCTCCCTATATAGAGGTTAGATCATATGAGAATAGATGTTAATGTAAGAAATGAGAATAAATCTCAGCCTTTGATTTCACAAGATCTGCGGTCATGCTTTAATAATTTCCGTCTTCATTTTATCCTCCGAACTTCATTATTACATATTTAAGGGTATCATTGTCATTTAGCCTGATGGTATCTCCCTCAAATAATTTCCATTTTCATTTAATCCTCCGCGAACTTCATTATTACATATTTGGATCTGTAATTCCTTTTCTTTTCGATTTTTCATAAGATTTCGATTGCCTTGTTGAGTCATCCAATACTCTAAAATTAAATTAAATTTTATTATTATTTAATTAAATTTTCTAATTTAATGAAGTTTTAAATAGATAAAATTAACTTAACATATTCTTCTGAAAATTGATTTAATTTTTATTTAATTTAATTTTTTCCATTTAATGAAGTATAGAGGAGATAAAATGAAGAGAACTGTTTCTAAAAATTTGATTTTTTTTCTTCTAATGATGTTTATAGGAGATAAAAAGAAGAGAACTGAAATACTTTTTCCGAAAAATTGATTTTATTTTTATTTAATTTAATCTTTTCCATTTAATGAAGTATAGAGGAGATAAAATGAAGAGAACTATTTCTAAAAATTTGATTTTTTTCATTTAATGATGTATATAGGAGATAAAATGAAGAGAATTGAAATTATTTTTTCCAAAAATGTGATTTTATTTTTATTTAATTTATTTTATAATGAACAACAATTGAGATAAAATGAAGAATAACTAAGATATAATGAAGAACTGCTAAGATAAAATGCATGTCACGTGTAACATCAAAATTCACATCGAATTTATTTTATAATGAATCGCAATTGAGATAAAATGAAGAATAACTAAGATATAATGAAGAACTGCTAAGATAAAATGCATGTCACGTGTAACATCAAAATTTGAATCGAATTATTTTATAATGATTCGCAATTGAGATAAAATGAAGTATAACTAAGATAAAATGAACTATATAATACATAAAATGAACAAAACGCAACTTTTGCGCCCTGTACATTCGTAATGACTATGTTGCCCTTTAATGAAGTAAAATGAGGATAAAATGCTGCGTTTTTTGTTAAAGCTCTTATATAATCTGGATCGTTGATATTGTCAAATCTATGGACGAGATTTATTTTCATTTCTTATGATAAGGGCTATTCTCACCATATCAGCCCCATATATATATAGAGGAGGGATCATTAGGGGTGTACACGGTCCGGTTTGGCCGGTTTGAGGGTTGAAGTATGGACCAAACCAAATAATACGGTTTGAAAAATTCTCAAACCAAACTGGCCAAATTAATATTTCAAATCAAACCAAACCAAACCAAATAAAACGGTTTGGTTCGGCCGGTTTAACGGTTTGAAATACGACGTTAACGAGCAAAGTCAAAACGTAGAAAAATCTCATATTTTTAGCTACAATTTATTTGAAAAATTAAAAAAAAACTAATAGTGGCTCTCATCGGCAATGTACGAGACAATCTTAATAAAAACAAACAATTAATGACATAAAAAAATAATAGTTCATATCACATTCTAAAAAATAATAGTATGGTGAAATTAATAAGATACGATAACGATGAAGCTTGCCCAGAGAATAGAGAAGACAATAAGGGTAAAGAGAGACATTTGAATAAAATTGTGAGATTGGAATATTGGATAATTTAAGATTTATTTTATATTTC
>JAPKLW010000398.1:124338-161650 GCA_026898455.1 Plectranthus barbatus | reverse complement strand
AGCTCGACGAAGATGGGAGCGCGGCAGAAATGGAAGACCAGACCAATCGATGGCGACTAGGGTAAAATTAGCGATGTGAAAATAAAAGGGTAAATAAAAATAAGTAAAATACCTATCTACAGATAAATTCCGTCTGGAACAATTTATATAGCGACGGAACTAATCTGTCGGAAAAAAATTAGGGTTTACTACGGAAATTCCGTCGCTAGAAATAAAAACACCGACGGAAAACATTCCGTAGCGAGATACATGAAGATAACGACGGACAAATCCGTTGGCAAAGTGTAAAAATAATTACCTACACAAAATTTTGTCGTGAATCCGTCTCCAAATTCGATTCTAAAAAATCTGTCGTTAAATCCGTCGAAAAATCCGTCGTCAAATTTCTCATTAAATTTTATCGGTAATCCGTTGGGAATCTGTCGGGAATAGCGATGGAATATGTTTCCGTCGGTATTTCCGTTGGTAAAAGTGAGTTTTTGTGTAGTGAAATGACCTTTTCTTCAAAATAATAATGAAAATCTTAAATATATTCTAAATTTAGAAAGTTCGTTTAGGCTCGATAAAAGCTCGATAACGTTCGTGAACATCAAAGTATTCGATTAAAAAGCTCAAAGTTTGACTCGAAACTAAACGAGTCAAACTTGAGCACGACACTACTCGACTCGACTCGGTTTGATTACACCCCTATCCATGCATCAAATCAATAAAAAATAAAAGGAAGGATCGAGATACCAATAAATTAGATGATAATTAGGGCAGTTGTAGTGGGGGATCTTAAATAATTAAGATCCCCACCTCAGCTTCATTCATCCAGTTGGCAGAGAGAGGAAGAAAAATGAGGAGAGATGGTTGCTTAACTAAGATCCGAGATCTTGCAGAGGAGTGGGCCCGCGGCGACGCGCGCGTGCGATACACGCGCCCTCCTATTGGAGCGTGCATCACATGCGCCAGGGCAGTGTGTGGCGTTACTCACCTTTTTTTTTTTCCTTTTTCATTTATTTTATGATTTAAATGTTTTTTATTTCTTTTTTTTAATTTTGTAAAACATTGATTTTTTATTTTTTTTTATAATTCGTTTTTTTCTTTTAATTTAAGATATAAAATTTTTTAAATGTTTTTATATTTTATTTTAGTTTTTATTAATATATATGTTTTGTAAATGTATTTTTTTTACAACGGCTATATTTTATAATGAATATTTTTCTCCAACGACCATATTTTAACGGATATTTTTCTCCAACAAACAAATTTTATTAATTAACTATTTAAATTAATAATTTGTAATTTAATTAATTAATTATTTATCTATATTATATATATATATATATATATATATATATATATATATAATATTAAATAATTATTATGAGAAGTGGGACCCATGAATAGTATAAAATAAAAATGGATGAATAAAAAATTGATAGTGGATGTTGATGTGGATATTTATAAAATATGAAATGATAATAATTAATGATGTGGCGCACACGTGGCGGGATCTTAACTGTTTATAAGATCCCACTATTATGGGTACCCTTAGTGATTCATCACTTCATATAACTACTAAATCCCAACGACTAAAGGTTGAAAAATAATTCAACAAATTCCGCTGTCTCAAAATTTAATTAAAAAAAAAGATTAAAATTCCTCCCCTTCTTTTTTTTAACTACCACCAGGAGAAAATTTCACCACTATCTATTTCTCCACCCAGTTCACATGCATTAAAATTGTATCGTCATTCTGATTCTCCTTGTGTCCCTTGATTTCCTCTTCTTTCTCCACATTTTCCCTTGAACAATCAAGATTTTCTTTTCCTGGGTGTGTTGATCTGAACTGTTTGATGAGTTGCTGAGTCTGGGAAGTCGAAATACGTACGTTTACGATGGGCAAGCTTCTAGTTCGGGGAATCGGAACGAAGTTTGTGACCGCCTGCTTCAAATCATCGTCAAAGGAGGACCCCGATAAAACTGAATCTGATAGTGACGCTCAAGCTCCAGGTCCATCAGTTCAGCTAGTTTCCTCAGCTCCTCTCCCGCCCCCGCCCCTGCCCCAGCCCAGAAATATTGGATTGAGTTGGGTACCTTGGGGTAATATGATTCCAGCATTCTTTTAAACTTCTTGATGTATTAGAATTCTGTTTCTGATTGATATATTTCCATCTTGCGTGTTCTTGTTTTTTATTCATTGTATGGTTTCAATCTCATTAGGGTTTCTTTATCTCTGTGGACTGGATTATGGAGTTCTTGGTGATTTGGATGTCAAGAATTTGTTTGTCGTAGTTTCTTAGCGCATGCATATACACTTTTAAGAATGGGTTTGTAATCACCACAAGGGTGTGTGGAACATAGTAATGTAGGTTTCTTGTTTCTAATTCACCACTCTTTTCATACATTTTGCAGATAGAATAAGACGTGCTACTATGAGGGCATTCCCAACTCCGTATCAGTTAAGATTATTCTCATATAGGGAGCTTGCTAGTGCAACAAGTGACTTTAAACCAGAATTCATTTTAGGTGAAGGTGGGTATGGACCTGTTTACTGGGGTAGACTTGACGATGGACAGGTAGGCTAATCTTCACCTTCAGTTCACACATGATATTCATTCACACTTGTTACTTTATATAGTTTATAATAATGTATAGGAGAATTCTGATGATATGCAGGAGATTGCAGTTAAACAGCTTGATGTTGACGGTCGTCAAGGGAGTCGAGAGTTTATAACGGAGATTCTCATAGTCAGCCACTTGGATCATCCCAATCTTGTCAAGTTGATAGGCTATTGTGCTCGAGGCGACCACCGTCTTCTGGTTTATGAGTATATGCCATCGGGATCTTTAGCTGATCATTTATTTAGTTAGTTTCTCTCTCTCTCTCTCCTGTCCCTTCAAATTGAATGTGACTGTGTTTGTGTTTGTGATTGTGATTGTGATATAATGTGATGAGGTGGATGCAGATCGTCCAGAAAAACAAGAAGCTTTGGAGTGGAATACGAGGATGAAGATTGCAGCGGGTGCAGCATTGGGATTACAGTATTTGCACTCAACAGCGGATCCACCAGTGATACACAGAGACGTGAAGTGTGCCAACATTCTTCTTGATCGTGATTTCACCCCAAAGTTGGCAGATTTCGGACTTTCTAAGCTGGCTCCAAGAATCGATGGTCATACTCATTTTTCTACCAGGGTGGTGGGAACCTACGGCTACCGTGATCCAGATTATGTTGCCACCGGTCATCTCACCTTCAAATCCGATATCTACAGCTTCGGAGTCGTCCTCCTCGAACTCATCAATGGCGGGAACGTCATTGACGAACGCAGGCCTGCTGACCAGCGTAATCTTGTTGAATGGGTATGTATGACTAATGACTATGAGTATATGATCACATAGCTAGCTACATGTCTTCTTCTTTTTTTTTTTTAGTTTTAATTTTTTTTCTACTTCAGGCGAGAGAGCTATCCGCAGACCCGAACAAGTTTCCGGTAATGGCTGATCCAGAACTGGAAGGTCGGTTCCCGGTGGAGGGATTGATTAAGGCAGCGGCGGCGGCTGCACTGTGTGTGATGGAGCAGGCTAGCCTGAGACCTGCAGTCTCGCAAGTTGTTGAAGCTCTCACATATTGTGCGTTGCAATTTTATGATGACCCTAAGAAACCTGATAATGTGGTGGGAGAGTCGAACGCAGCTGCAGAGGTGCGGCTGTCTGGTCGGAGACGAGCTTTGGATGCCTCTGCCACTGCTGCTGCATCAGACCTAGACAAGTCCAAGGGAAAAAGGCCAAGACGCGACGTCGACGCTGCCTCCGATTCATCTGATGAGAGGAATGAATGAATGAATGAATGGATATTTCATATTTCACACACACATACTGACTATTACCATTCTTATAGGTTGTTGGTATAGGTCACAATATTACTAGACTTCCTAACTCCGTTTCTTGTCAAAGATCATCTACCCTAATTTGGAATTTGTTATTGGCTGCAACTACCAGTTAGATTTTGACTTCATCTCAAGTAAAAGAATCAAGTAATTAATTGTATATATGTTAATTTTAAGGGAATATCATATGAAAATGAGAGGATCAACTCGTTCCAACACTCAAAATTATTATTAGATCGAAGTCTAACCATGATGAAAGAATCTTGGACGCCTTGGTTATTTTCTCGGTTTGGAGGTCTCATATCCTTCCTTGTCGGGACTGTTCCTTGGCCAAGCGAAATATGCCAGTGATATTTTGCGTCGTGCCAATCTCCTGGATTCAAAGCCTGTCTCGACTCCTCTTGTTGCAGGCACCACTTTTACAACTCTTGGATCGGACTTTCATGATTCGACGTTTTATTGATCTTTGATGGGTGCCATCAGTATTTGACGATTACCCGTCCTGATATTTCATATGCCATAAATACTGTGAGTCAATTCCAACAAACGTCCAACTGTTGATCACTTTCAAGCAGTTAAAAGAATCTTGCGATATGTCAAAGGAACTCTTGGTTTTGGCTTAATGTTTCGTCCTGGGAATGCAATATTCTTTGGTATTCCAATGTCGATTGGGCTCGCTGCATTGACACTTGATGCTCTACTTATGGTTATTCCATTTTTTTAGGGCCGAATCTCGTCTCTTGGTCAGCTAAGAAGCAGCCGACAGTCTCCTGCTCCAGCTGCGAATCAGAATATCGTGCACTCGCTAATGCTGCGGCTGAAATCATGTGGGTCTCTAATATCCTTAAGGATCTACATGCTGCTCCTGATCCCCTACACTTCTATGTGACAATCATATCGCGTTCTTCCTTACTCAAAACCAGGTGTCTCATAAACGTGCCAAGCATATTGATCTCGACTATCATTTTGTCAGAGAACTCGTTGAATCAGGTCGCCTGCTCACACGTTACATTCCTACCACCTTACAAGTAGCCGACATCTTCACGAAAAGCTTGTCCACACCAACTTCCGAGTTTTTCAGAAACAAGCTCTGTGCCTACATAAATCCGACACTTCGCTTGCGGGGGTGTAAAAGATATTGATAAAGATAAAATTATAGGTTAGATTTGATATCTACATATACTTAGGATTTCTTGTTATTTTATGTAATCTATATATACTTCTAGGCAATAACTTGCGTTAGGCAGACCTAAACGGTTTAGGCGGGTTTTATCCTACCTAAATGGGTTGACCCATCCCAAATAGGATTTATTAATCCTTATTAGGGTATATTATATGGGTTTGGGATTGGGTTAATGGATAAAACCCGCCTAAATCGAGAGATTTATTTTACGTTCTAAATTGATAATTAAATTAACTTTTTTTAGAGTTGGAGTGAGAAATATTTAAATTTGAAACCTCAAATACCACACCACGAATAATCCTCCCATTTTGTTTAGAAATTAACGAGTATGATTTATTTAAATAAACATTTATTTTTTTTTTGAATTAAAATTTAAAACTCACTTTTTCTGTGAAATGTTTCTAAGTTCATCTCCAAACTTTTTTTTTCTTAAAGTCAACCGAACTTACAAAACTACTACCATGTTTTTACTCAAAATATGTTTATTTTAACAATGTTGTATAATTTCTTGCTGTATATATATTTATTATTATACATATTATTCTTAAAAGAGTAATTTTGCTTTTTGTTCTACAGAAAAAGCATTATTTGTAAAATCTGGAAGTTTGATTTTCTTTTTACACTTTTAACACCGATCTATTGGTCCACTTTCTATTTTTGGCAAATTTATAATAATATTATATTGATTTTAATTATATAAAAAAAAAACTGAAATTCCTAAACTACCCTTCAAACCCTAAAACATTTTACCCCCCCTACCCCCGCCGTTTACCCGATTGATTAATCGACCCTAAAACATCTTGCTTCTTCATTCCTCTTCGTGCGAACCCTACCCCCGCTGCACCCGATTGATCCGCCGTTTACCCTAAACCTCCAATCGGCCGGCGTCTTCCCTTCGTGCGATCCGCCGTCTTCTCTTCACCTCGAACCCTAAACACGATCGCCTCTCTTCGTGCGATCCGCCGTCTTCTCTTCGTGCGAACCCTAAACACGATCGCCTCTCTTCGTGCGATCCGCCGTTTTCCCTAAACCTCCAATCGGCCGCCGTCTTCTCTTCGTGCGATCCGCCGTCTTCTCTTCGTGCGAACCCTAAACACGATCGCCTCTCTTCGTGCGATCCGCCGTCTTCTCTTCACCTCCATTCGATGGATCCGCCGGCCAATCTAGCCGCCGCCACCCCTCTGACCGCCATGATGAAACCCTCGCCGGCCGGTTCTTCGATTGCAGACGAAGCGTTGCACGTGATGACGAACCCCACGGCCGCCGGTTCTCCGCCACCAGTCTCCGATGCAGGTGATGTTTCCTCGACCGAGATCTGTTTCCGTCCTTGCTCTCTTCACTCTTTTACTGAACCGAACCATTCTGATTCATGCGCCGATGGATCCGATGCCGCCGGAGGCTTGGAGGCGGAGATTGGCAGGCCAACTGATCGTTGTTTTCTGAGCGGCCCTTACACGAAAGAGTGGGAATGGCTGGCGGCTGAAGCAGAGACATTGAGGCTTGAAAAGGAAGAGATCAAGGCGGTGGTTCGACAAATATACTTTTCCAACATCCGGTTATTTCTAATCCTTTGATGGCTTTTACTTAATTGTGGTCTGCATGTTTGGTTATTGGTCTGCAATGTTTGGTTTCTGGTTTGAGATGTTGGCTTGTGGTCTGCAGTGTTTGGTTTGTGGTCTGGATGTTTGGTTTGTGGTCTGCAGTGTTTGGTTTCTGGTTTGAGATGTTGGCTTGTGGTCTGCAGTGGTCTGCATTGTTAGTGGGAATTTGTGGCTAATGATCTGAAATGATGCAATTGTACAACATGCACACACTTCAGATACTACAATTAAATTGCTTTACACAGCTTTGGAGTGGTTTCAGACATTGATAGGTTGTTGATACTTTTTGCAAGCTAGTCTTTACATTCATTCATTCATTCTTGAGTCATTCACATTCATACACTTAAATCTTTGAAATTTACATTAATGCATCCAAAAGCTTTACAATAAGTCTTCAGCTTTCAGCCACATTAATGCATCTAAAAGCATTTACAAAAAACCTTAATGCATCTAAAAGCTTCACAAAAAAAACTTCAACTTTCAACCTTTGCATCACTCATGTCATCACTATTCCTAAATCAACAGTCAGCTTCTCCAATCCATGTGTTTGCCCCTGCTGCATTAGGTACTCTAGGCTTTCCTTAACCAAATCCTTAGGAACTTCTAGATCCTTAGGTAATTCATTCAGCAACAGTAAAGAATTCTTCTTCATGTGAGGGATTTTGTAGTTGTTGCATCCCTTAACTGTGATAATCTCCTTCAAGCAGCACTGTAAGCTTAGGAAAACTTTGTTTAGAGTCATTGCTTCAAGAGTGTTGAAGCTACTTATAACTGCTTTCACTAAATCTGTGGCATCCCTGCATTGATGTTGCTGCTGTAAGCTTTGAATTGCTCTAAAAAAGCCTAAGTCATTCACATTGCAATCTGGGCTGTTTGGTGGTTGTTGAACCAATGAAATCTTAAACCCATCACCATTCCCAACAGCTTGAAAGTCTAGGTCTTCATTTCCAATGTGTGGCCTTGCATTGTCTTGTTGAATGTAGATAGTCTTACTTAAACATTCAGGCCATTTTGATTTAATTGCTGGTACAATCTGAGATATATGAACATTTATCAATATAAACATAACAAGAACACATGTTTACATTACAAGAACACATTTATCACATAGGTTCAGCAATAATAAGATTATTCTTACAATCTGGACAACTAAAGAATTCTAAATTTTTCACCTGATTAATCAAGCAGTCCTTTATCACTTGCTTTGTGATTGATTCCACTGGTTTTATCTCCATTGTGCCTGCAGCCCTCCTCTTGCTATTTCTCTTAGCCTTCACTTCTTCAGTGAATGGCCAAATCCCTATTTTTCCATCGAAAACAACATTTCCTTCTTCTGAAAAGATAGGTCTACACACAGCACACATGAACATGATTTTTGGGATGAATTTTTTACTCTTGCATGTTCGAAGCACTTCTTCTTCACCTTCAGTGATGTAGTACTTGTGTGTATTCTTGGTTAGATAGAACCACTTCTCATCAATGTGTACAACATTTTCCATAGGTTTAAATCTTAGGATATCCAACTCTTTATCATAATCCACAGCTTGCAAACTGAAACTCAACCTAGTCAACATGTTAGGAGCTGTCTAGGCTGGTTTAATAGCATTACTATGTGGCCTGATCAGATGTGATTTAGCCCATCTTCCTACTACAGATTTAGGAATGTTAATACTCTCAGCCAGTGCTCTAATTGTCCCTCTCTTTTGCATCTCAACTTGAGCAATTTGAGAAAGGTTTACCTCTATTTTTCTGTGGCTGATTCTTTTCTTTCTTTTGTTAACTGCATGCATAACTTCACCTCTTTCCATTTGTTTTGTTGCAGATTCCCAAATCCTTGATATGCTTCTCTTGCTGCAGTTGAAAATGGAGGCAGCCTCAACCATTTTCCCCCATTTTGGCTTGCCATTGATGCAATTCCCTAGCAAGAATTGCATAATTTCCTCCTTTGTTGATGCTGGAATGTCTTTGTTTGTACCCATTTGTGTAATTTTTGATAGAATGTGTAATGGTTTATCTTTTCAGCCTATTTATAAACATGTTCTGCGGCTGATAGGCTTGTAGATGAAATATTTGGTGGGATTTTTAAATCTCTGAATTTCAGTTTTTGTATCATTTCAGCTCCCACCAAAATATTTTGGTGGGAGTTTTAAATATCTAAATTTCAGTTTTTTTAGTATACCCTTTTTGGTCATTTACCATCTTTTTATATCCACTCAACTTTTACAACATCAATATTTTATTAATTTTTTCCACATGCATTGGTTTGTGTGCAAAAGTGAATGTGCCCAATACATTGGGACGGAGGGAGTATATAATGAAGTCGTGATTAGAGACATGAGCAGCAGCCAGCAGCCTGCATGGCTTTGAAGAATTTCAAGTAGTTGAGTCCCGCGCGCATTCTTAATTCAATTTCACCTTATTTTATAATAATAATAAAGAAATCATGTTTTTACGTTTTACATTCGTTTTGTAAATTGTGTGAAGCAAGTAGCTAGCAATAATTTTCCTGAAGAATTTATTTCAAATAATATTTTTATAAACAATTTCTAGATTACCAACATCGTAACATCATCTGTTTGCATGATGTTATTTTCCTCAGTCCTGTGAAATGTGAATATGTAATAATTTGTTGATAGTAATGTCACCAACATAGATATACCATATGTTAAAGACATCAGTTCAAGTGATACCTCAAAAGGCATTGAAAAGAAATTAAGTAATTAATGGATTCCATATCAACATCTGAAGCATAATAAATTTTAATCAATATTCTGGCATAAAAGCATTTCAAAACCTATGGCTCTATACTCTTTCGTAGAATCTGAGCAAAGAAAATTCATCAACCATGAGAGGATAACAAAAAATTATGATCAATTTTATGATGCTTAATTTTCAAGAAAAGCTCTAAGAAACCATAAAAAAGATACTTTATGGACTAAACAGAAATGGTCCATGGTATACATTACAGCCTAATGGGAAATATTGAAAGTTTTCTAGCTAACTTACACTATGTGAATGACAACACTTTAGATACATAAAAACAACTCCATGCATGCATTGAGTTATTAAGCAATACATCTTCTGCAATTGTGAGTTTGGTGATGAATCATTATTCTGCTTCATTGAAGATTGCGACATCTGAGACAAAAGTATAATGTTAGAACAAGGTTTTAGGAATGTCCAAACGTTCCCTTATCCAGTGCCTTATATTTTGAACCTTGAGTAACCATGAAGACTAGAAAGCTCGGTCTTCGGGACATGAGCCTTGGTAATCCTTATGGTCTTTCAGACACCAAACTGTTATAATTCAGAGCATATCCAAAAGCATCAGTCACTGCTTGCTTATTATTTCTATACATAAAGCCTTTACCTTAAATATCTTAGTTGTATACTATAACATTAACATACAAGTCGATCAAGTTTTTCTCTTCCCTCAAGATATTTGCCTGCACAAAATGAATGATCAAATTATCAATTATCTCATCAGAATCAACCGCCATTTATAGATATTTCACCGAATAAAAAAACAATGTAAACGAGTTTAAACGGAAATTCACATAAATGCCTCAGACAGACTGCCATAACACTAACTAAAAACTTGGAAAATAAACTCACTCTGAGCAACTTCAAGTGCTTATAATTCGAATCAGAAATTCAAAATCAACAAGAAAATAAACTGAATTTGGAACGAAAATCCTTCAAACGCACCAATCAGCAAAATAAAGATAAATTTTCTTCAACGCCATCAAACACTAATAAAATAAAAGGCGTTTGCGATGTTTGAGGAGATTATCAGCGATAAGGAAGTATTGCGGAGAGAAATCCGGTTATCGACATCGAACTTCCGAGACATGGCATCGATGTTGACCGGAGGAGAAGAGTACGCTGGCCGCCTCATATTCTCCCGCAAAATATCAAGGAATTTCGCGGCAGGTCCGGCGAGGAAGTGGTGCTGGGTTCAATTCAAACCATGAAATTGGGTCGTTTTGATGTATTGCTAATGTCGACACTAGGGTGGACAATTAATGCCGATCCGATCCTTATCGTATTAACCCATTATCGATATGATCCGTTAAGGTCAAATCTGTATCGGATCAGTTAAGAAAATGAAAATGAAAATTAAGTTTTGATCATTTGAAATGAAAATGGATAGTTTTATACTTCCTCCATCCCTTGTGGCTCTTTTATTTTTTGTCCGTCCCCTTTAATTATCCACATTGTGTAAAATCCCAAATGGGCAATTCCCATGGGACGAAGGTAGTATTACTTTTAAAAAAAAATACATACAATTTAAAATATAATTAAGCATTTCTCATTTTTGATTGTTTTAGGTTGGGGTTGATAATTTTTTACACGTAAAATAATTGGGGGTGGTAATCTTCAACACGAATCTAACATATAAAAATGAGTTGTGTCAACTCATTTAACATCCTGGTCAAATTTACGAAACCCAATTAAAATTTAGGTTGGGTTCGGGTCAGTTTTTATTTGTATCTCAAATTTCGTGTTAAATAGGTCATTTTCAATGCATTAAAAAAATCATATAATGAAGATTAATTTTTAATATAATTAAACATGTCATTTCTGGTGACCTGAAAATAAAGAAGCTAGATTAGGGTTGACTTTTCTAATAAAAAAAAATAAACGGGTCCAATTATGATGGACGGGTCTATCCAATAACAACTAACATGCACAAATTTAGGCACATGATGAAGCATGAATCCCCAAAATATCATTAAAAAAATTAGGGAAAGTCTCAGGTTAGGCACACCTAAATGATTTAGGCGGGTTTTATCCATTAATCAAAGCCAAACCATTTAATATATCCTAATTGGGGATTAATAAACTCTATTTGGGATGGGTGAACCCATTTGGGTATAGATAAAACCTGCCTAAACCATTTAGGCGTGCCTAACGCAAGTTTTTGCCAAAAAATTGTTTTGTTGGTAGAATGTGGGATTTTATTTTATTTATTGATAATGTAAGAGCAGTGTTGGAGGTGTTTAGCTAGATGGAATTTCCACAAATTATTGAGTATGATATCCACACAGAGGTCAGGAGGCAGGACTACCTATCACCAAAGGTCCTGTTTTCATTTACACACAGGAATACAAGTAATCCACAATTAGGGCATGTCTCATCAGTAGTGCAGTTAGAGGAACTCTTGATGGAACTGGAAAACCATTGCCATCAGACAAAAAAGATGGCACGAGTCAAAGCTTCCTTCTTTCGTCATTATGCATGCCCTGAATGTAACCATGGAGAAAGAATCAGACACTCTACAGATAACATATACATTACCATAAAATGTAGTTTCCTAGTCATACATATGCACATAATTGCACAACTAAGACTTGGAATTGAGATTTCACCACAGAAATAGAGCAGGACTGTTCACTTCCAAAAAAAAAAAAAAAAAGAAAATCAGGGTGTATTTCATTTTTAGCACAAAGAGAAGTATATAGTCCAACACTAACAACCACAAAATGATAACTATTCATCTAGGCAAGACCAACTCATTCATTAATCTTGTACAAAACTGTGAAACATTTCATTGAGAAAAAATGCTGAAATAATTCAGGTGCTGTTTTCAATACCAAATGCTTTATTGTCTCAAACAGCACTATATCATCTTCAAGTAGCTTGTCTGCATCATGTGCTTTTCTTTATGTCCAGATTCCATTCCTAACCGAATATACACTTTACACACTATATTGGACAGTTCATAATGATATTAAAAAATTGGAGGAATTTCTACTGCTTTTTCAGGTAAATAACAGAATCTTTACAATCATCAGATAGAAAAATCGACGGAAAATATGAGCAAAGGAGGAACCAGAATCTAGCAAATCACTAGCATTTATGAAAAGGACAAAGAAAACCAACCAAAGAATCATATTCAACTAGCATCAAGTTTTGACAAGCCCTTGTCGTTCAACTTCATCCATGCGTCTTGCACTGTCCATGAACAAATAGCGTATACAAGCATCAGATGACAAAAAACTGCAACAGCTGGTTTGGGTATATACCAGCACTCAAAAACCAAAAGGTCAAACAGTGCACCCAATATTCGTTCATCTCTTCAAGCAACCAAAGCGCCAGACACTGGTTTCAAAGCCAGTCCCTTTTCTTTATATTTCAACCATAGATCTATGGCTTCTTGAGACCTCCCAGACTTGACCAATGCGTCAATAAAAGAATTGCATGTATAAGCATCCGGCCTGCAACCGTTCATCTCCATTGAATTTAACAGATCCTTTGCTTCATGAAACCTCCCACATTCACACAATGCATTAATAAAAGCAACATATGTAAAATTATCAGGACGCAAGCCCAGCGTTAACATGCTTTTCAGAAGCCTCTGGGCCTTATTGATCTTATGATCTCTACAATACTTCTTTATTAGAGTATTAAAAGTATAAATATCAGGTTGTATGCCATCAATATGCATCTTCCTCAGTAATTTCATTGCTTTTGAAACATTCCCAGAGATGCACAACGAATGAATTAGACTATTATATGTGACAGCATTTGGAGTGATTCCCCACTCCACCATCTCTACAAGACAATCAAAAGCATCAACGTTCTGATTAACCCGGCAAAGACCATCAATTATTGCATTGAAGGTGAAGACATCTGGTTTAAAACCATGATCGAAGAGCATCAGTAGCACTTCTTGTGCCTTGAGTACATATCTGGACTTGCAGTAGCCTGCAATAAGAGTGTTGAAAGTAACAAGATTAGGAAGAACACCTCTTTTAGTCATCATCCCTAAAGTTTGTATTGCTCTATCCATCATTTCAGCTCTGCAAAAGCAGTCAATCATCATGTTATATGAGAAAACACTTTCAACGAGTCCTTCCTGGTGTAACCAACTTAAATAGTGGTTCCCCTTCTCTTCTTTCATTGATTTGTACAACGCTTCAACAAGTAGTAAAGAAGTGCTTAAATCCACATTCACCTTTCTCTTTATGAAAATGTCAAATACATGGCACGTCTCCTCAAGATCCAATCCTTTAATTAAACAAGTCATAGCTATGTTAGATATTGAACTGTCAGGAACATAACCACATTCATCAGCTGTCCTAATAAACTTAGCTGCCTGTGTTGCTAAAGAATTATCACAAAGCCGATATATTATGCAATCATAAACCACTTTAGGAAGTTTAGGTTCACTATTCACCCATCTCGATAACAATTCAAAAGCTTCAAGAGGAGAGACAGAACCAAAAACACCATTGACCAGAGATCGGTATGTTGCTTCATTTGGCCTAACTTTCCTTGCCTTCATTGTGTCAAGAAGCCTAAATGCGTCATCTACACTTTTAGCCTTAAAATATCCATCCATCAAGATAGTATAAGTAAACACATTGGGTGAAAATCCCAAACCCTCCATTTGTTTCACCAGACGAAGTGCCTCATCCACCACACCTGCCTTACAAACTCCATGAATGAGAATGTTATATGTGAATCTATCCGGGATACATTTATCCACTTCCATTTGCTGGAACTTGAGGTAAGCCGAATCAAGCGAATTGGATTTCACTAGACCATCTATGACGGCATTATACAACCTTGTATTGGGACTGATCCCCAGGTAAGAAACCTGCTCAAAAACCTCAGAGCAATACTTCGCCAACCCCAATCTTCCCCAACTGCCTATCAACGCGCATAGCAAATCCTCATTCACTTTACATCCCGCGCTTCTAATGTCCTGTATCAACTCAGCAGACAACAAAACCGGACCTTTCCTATAAAGGGCATTGCCTAAAGCACTACGAATCATTTGATTCTTAGCAAGAGAAACACTAACATTACAGAGCCAAACGTAAAACCGCAACGCATACATAACATTTTCTTGATTCTGCAAAACACTAACCACAATCTGAGCACTGAAGTTGCCCCTGTTAGCATCAAACTCGTGGTTTAACAGAAGAAACCAATCTTTTCTTGACAGAATCTCCCCTAAGTAGCGATGATCAATAAGCCTCGAGCTAAATTTGTTGCCATCATTGGAGTCCGGTACTTTGAATTCAAGCTTACCCGTTGATGAGACTGCATGCTTTCGACCAATATTTTGGTGAGGCTTCAGTTTCGAGGGCGCTGGGTTTCTGGGTTTTTTCTGGATTTGAATTATCTGTGCAAGATTTTGGACTTGAGGTGCAAACCTAGAAGCCAAAGATGAAAGCTTTCTCATAGGGGAAATTTGGCGATGGAGGTTTTTTGCGGTTCGAGTGAAAAATGAGTGTAAATTTTAATTAAAACCTGAACCGGGTCTCAAATCTACCCGGCAATATTTTTTTAATGGAACCGGCGATTTTTACTGAGCCGGCGAAGTTGAAATTAAGGAATTTCCAGTTTTAAAAAAAAAATCCCTAAATAAAGTTTAATATAATTATCCATTCTTTTTCCTAAATGTTTTTTTATGATTTTTTTTTTAAAAAGAAAGACATTTCTTCTTTTTTATTTTTCTCACCTATCTGATAGTTTGAAAAAAAATGTTTTTTTCAAACTAACTTAAATTCATTGTATCAAATCCAAAATACTCCCCCCTCCCAATTTATTAGTCTCAATTACTTTTTTTTTATCTTATTTATTAGTCTCTTTTCTTAAAATGACACACTCACTAATAAATTATTAACTTCGCTACACTCACAAATATTAATTATCGTATCATTTAAGTTGAAGATTAATAATTAGGGACGGTGGGAATATTTTTTTTTCAAAAACATCACTAAATTAATTCAAATCCATCCAATCTAAACAGTCATATCATAATATAATCTAAGCTAAATTTAAGCTTTAGGGGGCGTTTGATTTAACTGTCGGGAATCACTATGGGTATGGGTTTGATATTAGAGGGAATGGGTGTGGGTTTGATTTTTGGGAATCATTCTCAATTCTAATGTTTGGTTTACTAGATGGGTTTTGGAATCATTTTCAATTCTAATGATTTATTTTTTAAGTTTATAGGTTTATAAAATAATTAAATTGTTATACAAATAATAATTAATTTAATAATAAAATAACAAAATAAAATTATATTAAAATAAATAAATAATCTATTTATCTTCTTATTTGTTTTATAAAATATAAAATTAAGATACACAATAAATGATTGATTTTATAATAATATTATTATTATAATATATTAAAAAAAATATATATAATTATAATAACATATAATATTGTAAATAATATAATTATAAAAAATATTATAAAAAAGAAAAAGTAAATAGTTGGGGCTGGGCCCCCGAGGCCCAAGCCCACTAAGCTCAACGACCCAATTAATCGTCAGCCCAAAGTTACAGGCCCACTTGAAGTGAAGGAAGTACACAAAAGTGCCTAAGATATGGGGTCAACGTCGACCCCAACTTGTCCTCTATATCGACCATGACGAGCTCATCACCGAGGAGACGAGCTCATCACCGAGGAGACAAGCTCAGTATCGAGGAGATAAGCTCACAACCGAGGAGAGGAAGCAACCCCTGCGGGATTTTCGGCGACCACGTGCTCCCTAACGACCAGAGCATCATTTCAAGAGTCCCGAATCATCTAAGTCCAGGGGTCGGAACCGACCCTCCGAGCTCCTCGATATCGAGCACGATGAAAGGTCGGTGGCGAGGAAGCAGACAAGTCCAGCCCAGAAGACTGGCTCACCAAAACCATTGAGATACTGAAATCTATCTAAGTCAAGGCCTCGCTGCGAAGGATAGGAGCGCCTCGCCATCGAGGAGCTAATCGGGTCGATGTTGAGACGGTCCAGGAAGAGAAACCCTAGCTCGCTGGAGGCGCCCGAACGTTGGAGCTCTAACCTCCGCCGAAAAACCCGCAACCGGTCCGATATTCGCGGCGAGCCGTTGCAGCTCGACACGTAGGGTTAGCTGCTGCCTGCCTACCCCTATCCTGTCTATAAATAGTGGCAGGAGGCTCATTTTTTGTATTCATTCTCTCATAGCAAAATCAAGCTGTAACGCAGCCAAATTCTCGTCTCATTTACACGCCAATAAACTAAATTTATTTCATTCATCATCGTCCATTCTTGCCATTTATTTGTCGTTATTTTTCTTGTTTATCGTTATTATTTGCGATTTTCTAATAAAGTTCTAAGGGCTCCATTTTTTCGTGAAATCGAACCTCAACATAAATAAATAAGAAAATAATTATAAATAAGATGAATTAAAAAATAAGAAATAAATAATTAATTTAATAATTAAAAAGTAAGAAAATATAATCATATTAAAATAAATAAATAGTATATTTATATTCTTATTTATTTTATAAAATATAAAATTAAGATAAAAATAAATGATTAATAAAATAATGTTATTATTTTAATATATTAAAAAGAATAATATATAATTATAATAACATATAATATTTTTATATTCTTATTTATTTTATAAAATATAAAATTAGATAGAAATAAATGATTAATATAATAATATTATTATTTTAATATATTATTACAAAATAATATAATTATCAAAATATTTTAGAGTAATATTATAAAAATAAATAAATAAGAAAATAATTATAAAATAGTATGAAATAAATAATTTTGGTAATGAGATATGAGAATGAAAATGAAAACCCACCATTTTGGAGGGTTTTGGTGATTCCCAACTATTTGGGTATCATTCCCATTTTTTCATTCCCATACCCTTTAACCAAACAGTGGGTTTCGGAATCATTCCATTCCATCATTCCGAAACCCACCAAACAAACGCACCCTTAGTTTCTTAACGCTTCTTTTCTCTTACTAATCAATGCATTATAGATTTTCTGATTTTCATAGAGTTAAATACTTTTTACAACCTTTTATATTTTCCCTATAGAGATAATACTAAACAAGTTTTTTTTTTTTTTTTTCCTTTTTTAATAGAAGTCCTAAAACATTATCACTTTTAGATAGTGTTGGGCAATGGCGGATTTATCGGTATTTTGGGATACACTTATACCCAAAATAATTTTTTTCTTTTATAAATTTATATATATTTATTATTATTTATATATATTTTTACATAATATACCTCTAATTTTTTATATTTATATATTGTACCCCAATTTTAAATTTCTGAATACGTCATTGCTGTTGGATTCGGGATAATATGGCAAGCTGTGTAGAGTAAAGCTGGCCCACGCTCATCATCTGATACACTCGATTCGAAGCCTACAACGACAAAAGAAGTTAAGACTCAAAGAAGATCAGAATCCATACTCGTAGACCCTAATGCTCCGGGAATAGTGGGGTCGATGGTCAAGCCCACGTCAACTCAATCAATCCCAAAAAATGGGATCGCAGTCAATTGCTGGCAGTTTAAAATTAAGCTGGATTGAGCGTTAGGACAGGACTTGGGTTTGCGCTACAATTGTTATAATGAGCTCTTTCGTTGCATCTATGAAAGAGGTATTATTGGCCCCGGTTTTATCAAAGTAATCGTAAGTTGCACAGTGGAAAAAAATTGTTTTACAGTAAGCTTGCACTTATCTAAACTGATGATAACGTGTCAGTTTGGTTTGTCAAATCTTTAGTTTAGGTACTTAGGTTCAAGTATGGTTAGTGTCAGTTTTCAGTATATACTACAAACTTGAGTGTTGAGTTTCAAAGACAACTAAGCTGACAAAAATATAAAAGCGATAAATGACAAAGGACTTATAGTGGTTCTGACGAAAAGGTCCTACGTCCACTCTTCAAACACTAGTCTGAAAATCCACTAAGTGTTGGATTACACTAGGGGTGGCAATTGGGTTGAGTTCAGGTTGGCAAGTCGGGTTGAGACCTAATATCAACACGATATATGTCAACCCGAACCCGACCTATTTATTTTTTCGCGTCAGAAAAATCAACCCGAACCTGACCTATTTATTTGCAGGTCGACCCAAAAATGACCCAAATGACCCGTTTAATTATAAAATTCATTTTAAATTTAATTTTATTTATTCTATTATAACTTATATATACAATAATAAAAATAAAAAAAAAATATATTTGTCACTTTTACTTTAAAACATCGTATCTCATTAATTTATTATTATTTTGTAAATACTTCAAATATAATATTATTGTAAGATAAAATTTAAATCAAATCTCATAGACTTTTGTGTTTTTAACTTCATTTTGTTTTTATTAAATGTATAAATAGTTTGCGTATAAATAAATAAAATAGTTTATATTACAATATATGTAATATAAATGAATAAAAATCAAATATATTTAATAAGAATCATTAAAAATATTAAGAAATATAATTTTGTTAATTTTATCTTAATATATTATAAAATAAGACATCTTTATTTAATTCGAGTTATAATCATCGCATTGCATTAATTTTATTTTATTTTTAATTTTTTTATTTGATAAGTTTTTATGTTATAACATGCAAATACATATATTTTAATAAATAATAATCACAATTTCAACAAAATCGCATGTCATTTTTTATTAAAACTTTAGGTTTTCATTATTTTTTTAAAAACAATATAAGTATAATACTACAAAAAATAATACAAATGTAATTTTTTGATAAAATAATTTTGTAAAAAAAAAAAAACTCTAGTTTTTATATGCTTTGTATATTATTTACTTGCTTTGGTTTTATCAAATTTTTATAAAGAGTTGGATGTATAATATTAAACATATATATTAATGTATACATACACACACATATATATATAATATGTTTATAACCTTATAATTATATATTAATATAATTAAATAATCTATCTATACATTAAAAGATAATAGTGAAAACTGTTACTGCCAAAAATTATTATATCAATTTTATTTTATTTTATTTATTCTATTAAAATATAAATATATACTTTATGATAAAAAGCTATAAAAAATTATATTTATCATTTTTTTTAAATATTACATCGCACTAATTTATTATATTTACTATTTTTTAAATAACACATTATACTATCTTTAATGGGAAAATGTTTTAATCAAACCTCATAGAATATGCATTAAGGTATATTTATTTTATTATTATTATATAACACATTGTTCCTACGATCTATCGCTAGCTGAAGAATGCTTCGTCCTTCAATCCACAAGCTCACTCGCTTGGTCATTTGTTTGTCCTTACACTTTGCAGCTCCTTGGAGTGTGGGCACACCACACAGCCTCATTATCGCTGGAATGAGGTCTTTAGAGTTTCCCCGAAACTATCAGCACGGTGGCAATAAGCCCGTAAGAGTCGAAGTACAAAATGTACTTGATTGTTGTAATCTTTCTTGGAGAGAAAGATTACCAAGAGAATAACTTAAAAACTCTGAGGTTCTGAGTCTCGTGTTCACTAGAGTGACACACAGAAGAGCTTAAGAGCCTTGAACGTTAGAGTAAAAACTTTAGTAGTGTATCAGCTTGGTTTGTGTTTGTTAGGAAATTTGTTAGAAACTTTCTTATGATATTATATTTTGGCGGGTCAAAGTATGTAAAAGCCATCTTAACTTGTCTCCAAATAGTTTTAGTATAGTCGAAAAATGTAAAGTCCTGTATAAGATCTATATTAAGTTGTAAGCTGGAGCTAATCGCAGACCAGACTGGCTAATCAGTGTGGAATGCGCAAAGACTCAGCAGGCTAAGGTTCGCGCCAAACTTGCAAGTATGGAAGAATATGAGTCTGACTGATGAGTTTGAATTTTCAGCAAGTATGGGTTCACCCAGTATGGTCGCACCTAGTACACCAAACTTACCAGCATAGGGACCAAGCTTATACTGAAGGGTGACGTCATCTGATGGAGCCCAAGTAGCAGCTTTGAGAGACGATCCAGTCTACATTCCGAGTGGGCCGATGACTAGAGCTCGAGCAAGGACTTTGAGGGTTGGATTGAACTTATTGATTAAAGATATATGGGCTGCCAATGTTGCCAAAGAATCGATTCTGTTGGAAGAATTAAACGAAGGCCCAAAAGTTATTAATTTAATTAGATGTAATGATTGGGCTTAGTTTAATTTATTTTAGTTATTTTGGGCCAACATGTTTAGGCCTTAATTAAAGTAATTTTCGAATTTAATGTCTTTAATTATTTAAAATAGTTTCCTTATTAGTTTAGGGTTTGAGTTGCCTATATATAGGCATTGTATGGAACAATTTTGATTCAGTTTTCAGTTTAATAAAATTTGTGAGGTTTTCTCCTTTATTTCTGAAAGCTCAAATTTCGAAAATTCCTATCATCCATAGGGTTTCGATTTCGACTAATCAATTGGACAGTCATATCCATTGGTGGTGTCTTCATTCATATCCTTCGTTGTTGGATCAATTCGCTTCTTGGGTCGTAGGAGAATTTATTCTGAACTACGGTACATGAGGGTTTTCGAATCCAAAGGTGTTGGATCTTCCATCTTCAGTGTTCAGTTTGCTTCCGCGTCGAGTCTGAGTCCTTTCGTTCGAGTTCCTGGGCTGCGATCTAACCCTTCCTGGCGTGGATCGTATCATCATCAACATGAAGTTCCAAGTCTAGGTCCCAACGCAGAGGAACAAAAAAGATCATTCGAGGAATGTACTGACAAGTACAAACTTTAAGGATTGGAGATTCCTTAAAGTTTGCAAGCTCGAAACTCCAAATTTCGATACCTAGGACAACCAGTCTAAGATTCCTCAAACTGACAATACTGTCGTTCTGACTCAAAGACGAACCATCACTGTCACTGTCACAAAAAGACGGAGCAAGTGTAGAATATCTGAAAAAAGCACCACCTACCCGCCTAGTGCAGCAGTAAAAAGAGACATTCGATTGGGCATCATTCGACTGGGCATCATTCGATTTGTCTCTAATGGACATTTATTTCAAACCTTCAACCTCACGACTATAAATGTCGGAGGATCTTCAATAGAAGAAGGTTAACGACTCGAAATACCAAAAGCAAATATCAAACTTAAGAAGTCAATATCCTATTTCCAAGCTTACAAAACCTTTCGAGGATTTAAAAGCTCTCCGTGTGTCACTTCAGTGAACACAAGACTCAGAACTTTTTAGTTCTTGAGTTATCTCTTGGTAATCTTTTTCTCCAAGAAAGATTACAACAGTCAAGTACGTCTTGTACTCTGACTCTTACGGGCTATTTTGCCGTCGAGCCAAAAGTTCAAGGGAGAATTATAAACATCCTATTCCAGTGACGAGGAGGCTGAGTGGTGCGTGTTGGGTTTTGTATACTAAAAGCATTTATTACAAGTGTATACATTCAGTTTAATTTCCTATTTGTTAAACAAACTTACATGCAAGTAACAATAGTATCCTCTTATCTCACCGATAGGGACGATCATACGACGTGTTGTAAATCGCAGAAGACAGTATGATCACTTGACCTAGTGAGATATAAATATAGTGATCACAACCGAGACAACTTTGAGGATAAGTTTGTCAGTGTAGGCTACAGTATATCAAGTGATCTGTCTTGATCACTTGATATGCTGGTGCATGCGGTTGCGTATTGCTTGGACCACAGTGAGATGTATTCTTCTGTCAAACATCATAGAATACAAGATCTCGTCTCTTGATTGAGTCCAAACCTTCACAAAAGTTCAGGAGTATGCATGGGCTGACTGTTGCTTTGACTTGCCATGGTGGAGAGCCTGAGTAACGTGCTCGTATACCCGCATCTTGGGTAACAACAGTTCATGTAGTACGATCTGAGACTGAAGTTAGGTTACCATATCCGAGTAATAGGATGAGGACATTTCCTGAGGAGCTCAATAATATTCATCGTGCTAAAGTCCTGCAGGCTGATTAAGTTCAAGTACGAGTGATAAGGTTTGAGTGGTACTGCTCAAGAAAATAAGAAAATAATTAATTATGAGACGCTTGTCAGAAGCTCCAATTAATTAATGAATGTCCAGTAACCTTAAATATGGGGATTCTCAAGTAAATGCAGCCCGTTCTCATAACGTGGTAATAAAGGGGTATGTCAGTATTAATTCTTGTAAGGATTTTCAGTGAATCGAATCACAAAAACCCAAGTGAACCGGATCAATTTATGGATATTGCATATAATCATAATTCACAAAACCTAGCATGCTCCTATAAATTTAATTCGTGGATAAAGAGATTACCGTTATTCCATAGAGTCTGATCCGATCTTTCGCGTTTGAATATCCAACTTTCAATTCAACCACGCGATTCAATTAAATCTGCGGAAGACGAAATTAGAATACTAATTTCTAGATTCAATCGAAAACAAAGAAAGGAAGAGAAAGAAAAATCTTGTTCTCCAGATCAGATCTTCAGGTCTGTATCCCAATGCTGTTCAGATCTGCTACTCGTGAGGATTCCACAGATCTGTGATGTAGACCGGAGTCGAAGAATCTTCCTTCTCCCCTCTACAGGCGCTGCCCCTGCTCTCTCTCTCTCCCTAGGGTTTCAAATTGATTTGAATGTAATGAAGTGGCTTAGCTTTCAGAGAGAGTGATGTCTATTTATAGACTTAGGGTTTTATCCCTAATGGGCTACTGGGCCTTTTTTCAGCATATATAATTGGGTCAGTCCTAGGACCTAATGCAAATAATAAAGTGGGCCTATAAATTAATTAATTCCCATGTCCATAACCCATGACACAATTAATTAATTAATATTAATTCTTTTTCACCACAGAATTAATACTGACCTACCCCTTTATTACCACGTTATGAGAACGGGTTGCATTAATTGAGAATCCCCATATTTAAGGTTACCGGACATTCATTAATTAATCGGAGCTTCTGACAAGCTCTATCTATAATTAATTAATATCTTATTATTCCTGAGTAGTACCACTCAATCCTTGTCACTCGTTCCTGAACTTAATCAGCCTGCAGGACTTTGGCACGATGAATGTCATTGAGCTCCTCAGGGAATGTCCCCATCCTATTAATCGGATATGATTACCTAAACCCAGTCTCAGGCAGTACTACACAAACTGCTGTTACCCAAGACGCGGATATACGAGCACGTTACTTAGGCTCTCCACCATGGCAAGTCAAAGCAACAGTCAATCCGTGCAAACCCCTGAACCTTCGCTAGGGTTTGGACTCAATCAATAAAGAGATCTTGTATTCGCTGATGTCAGACAGTCGAATACATCTCACTGCGGTCTATCAATACGCCACCCTTGCGTACCAGCATGTCAAGTAACCAAGACAGACTACTTATTCCGACAATGCCGCAGCCACCCGGACAGACGTATCCTCATACGCTGTCTCGGTTGTGATCAGATTTATGTCTCACTAGGTCAAGTGATCATACTGTCTTCCGCAATCTACTACACGTCGTATCATCGTCCCTATCGGTGAGACAAGAAGATACCATTGTTACATTCATGTAAGATTGTTTGACAGATAGGAGAAATAAACCAATGTATACTCATTATAATAAATGCATTCAGTATACAAAACTCATCAATCTCCCACTTATACTCAAAGCATAACTAAACTATTACAAAGTATACAGTGCATCTATCTAGACTGTTATCTCGTTAACCACTGTCAGTGGTCGGCATCCACCTCAGACCCAACTCACGAATATGTCTTTTGTAAACTTTCTGCGGCAAGCTCTTTGTAAATGGATCAGCAAGGTTGTCCTTAGTGTCAATCTTCTTGATCAGCACATCGCCCCTTGATACGATCTCTCGTATGATATGATACTTTCTCTCTATGTGTTTGCTTGCCTTGTGAGACCGCGGTTCCTTTGAGTTCGCCACTGCACCAGAGTTATCATAATAAATTGTGATGCTCCTCGGCAAACTCGGAATCACGCCCAACTCTAAAAGGTAGCTCCTGTGCCATACCCCCTATTTCGAGGCTTCGGAGGCGGCGACATATTCCGCCTCCATGGTGGAGTCAGCAATGCATTTCTGCTTTGAGCTCCTCCGAGATACAGCTCCACCTCCCAAGGTAAACACATATCCCGAGGTCGATTTCTTCTCATCCTGGTCCCCTTGGAAATCCGAGTCTGTATAACCCACAGGGCACAAATCCTTACTATGATAAACTAGGTAGTAATTCCTAGTTCTCTTCAAGTACTTGAGGATGTGTTTTACCGCAGTCCAGTGCGCCTGTCCAGGGTTAGACTAATATCCTGCTACCATGCCAACGGCATAACAAATATCTGGCCTGGTACACAGCATTGCATACATGAGGCTACCCACCGCTGAAGCGTATGATACAAGACTCATCTCATCTTTCTCCCGTTGTGTCTCAAGACACTGCCCAATCAAAAGACGAACGCCATGTCTGAAAGGTAGCAAGCCTTTCTTGGTGAATTGCATGCTGAACCGGGCTATCACAGTATCCACATAGGATGCCTGGGATAAGCTCAACATCCTTTCTCTTACGATCTCGTAAGACCTTGATCCCAAGGATGTATCCAGCTTCTCCAAAATCCTTCATTTGGAACTGTTTGGATAACCAAACTTTGATTTTCGACATCACTCTCTCGTTGTCTCCAAATAGGAGAATGTCATCAACGTATAGTGCAAGGAAACCACGCTCCCACTGACACAAAGTCAGTAAACATAACTTTTGTTTTCCAACTGTGCAAATCCGTAGGATTTAATCACATCGTTGAAACGTAAGTTCCGTGACCTCGAAGCTTGCTTAAGTCCATACAAGGACTTCCTAAGCTTCCAGACAAGATGTTCTTCGCCCTTGCATATGTAACCCTCGGGTTGCTACATATAGATGTCCCTACCTTCTTCAAGGTAACCGTTAGAAAAGCGGTTTTGACATCCATCTGCCAAATCTCGAGGTCCATATGCGCACCTATGGCAAGGAGTATCCGGATGGACTAGAGCATGACTACGGGTGAAAAGGTTTCGTCATAGTCAATGCCCTCTTTCTGACTATAACCCTAGGCCACCTGCCTGGCTTTAAAAGTCGTAACTTTTCCATCCGCCCCTTTCTTTCTCTTGTATACCCATTTGCACCCTATGGCCCTAAAGCCATCAAGTAATTTCATTTTCTGGTATACATTGTTGGGAGAATTATCTAAGTTTCCCTTCCCCAGTTGATAGCTTAGATCTTTGATTTGGTGTTTAAGTGTTTTGGTGCATCAAATCCTAAGTCCAACCAGCGTCAGTTTGTCTCTAGAATAGCTCTAGTCTCAAATGTAAAGTCCTGTTTAGGTCTTTTGAGTTGTAAGTCGTAGCTGATCAAGACTCATGCTGGCTACTGTTCACCAGCATGAGATGTGCTTACCAGTTGAGAGAAGTCTCACCAGCAGACGACTGACAGACCCATGCTGACACTGTTCATCAGCATGGAGTCAAGAGCTAATGACTGGCTACTGTTCACCAGTTGGAAGGATTTCACCAGCAGGAGGCTGACAAATCCTACCAGCAGAATACGTGTTCTGGCTGACACTATTCACCAGGGGTGAAGCCACCAGTCATGGGAGATTCCAAGAGTTAACATCCAGACAAATTGGTAGACTAAGATTGTGCAAGCGCTAAGTCACCAGCAGAGACTGCCAGCACAAGATCACCAGTATGTTCTACCAGTCGGATGTTACCAGCAGAATTGAAGATTCGTTCTCCCAGAGTCTTAGAGACAAAAAGAAGATTCGTCTGAGGAATATACTGACAAAGTAAGACTTTAAGGAAGAATATCCTTAAAGTCTATCAGTTCAAGACACCAGTTGCGATTCCTCGTACTGACGAAATAATGCCGTTCTGACACAAAGAGGTCTGTGTCAAAAAAAGCAGACACAGGTATGGAGTTTTCCTGAAATTCCTACCTGCCGCCGTCTGAAGTACATCCGAGGACAGAGACCCATTCCGGATGTGTCCAAACGGCTAGAAATTTGAATGGGATCCTGCGTCTATAAATAGGTCGGAGCTACCAACATTTAAGAAGCTTCCTGATCTTTCGACGCTTGCATCCTGAACATTCAATACTCTCCAACTACCGAAAGAACGAACATTCATTGCTAGCAAGCAAGCATCTTTCGAGGCTTTCTTTAAAGCTTTTCCGTGTGTTGATATCTTTCAAACACGAGACTTCAAGCTCCCTGCTTGTAAGTTTAGACCTCACCTGGTGTTCTTTCTCTTTCTGAGGAAGAACATAGCAGCTCCAGAGCCAGCCAGCTCTTGAGTTATTACGGGCAGTTTGCCGTAGAGGATTTACGTTCTTGGGAGAACTCAACACCCAACCAGTCAGAGGAGGAGGTTGAAGTGACGTGCTCGCACTCCATCCATCTGACGAGAGTTGAAGAAGGACAAGGACCGGGAGCGGTTGATCCAGTGGACTGGTAGACGGGGCATTTACCAGCTGGAGATAGATCGTAGGAACTTTGTATCGGATTACTCTTTTAGTGAATTTCCAGTGAGTCGACTGGAGAGTGGACGTAGATCAGTTGATCGAACCACTATAAAAATCCTTTGCCTTTATCTGCTTTCAGTATTTAAATTTTGTATTTGAAACCCAGCACTCAAGTGCTGGTGTATATCTGCAAACTGATAACTGTGCAAACTAGGCTTAAAATATTCTAAGTGTTGAGCTATCAGCTGACCAGCCAGTCAGCCAGCCAGCTAAGCAACCAGCAGAACAGAGTGCAAGTTAGACTTATAAGTTCAATATTTCCGCTGCGTAACGTTATACACTCTGATAAACCGGGACCAACATACATCTATAGCATTTATGGATTCAATTTCAGAATCCATGGTGACATGCCATTTTTCAACATCCTTGTCTTGCACTGCCTCTTCGTAAGTCAGCGGGTCTGAGTCCTCATATCCGTCTTCCGGGCTCAAGTCCGAAGATTCACCAACGAACATGTACCTTTCTGGCTGGAAAATAACTCTCCCACTACGACGAGGCATCAGTGCCGTGTCAGTAGTAGGTGCAGTAACTTGTGGTTCTGCACCTTGCACTGAAGAACGTGTTTGTGGTGCTGAACCTCTCATAGGTGCACCCACATGTAGGGTTTTTCCGTGAACCGAATCACCAAAACCAAACTGAACCGGATCGATCTATGGATATTGCTCACAATTAAAATTCTCAAAATCCTAGCATGCTCCTATGAATTTAATACGAAGAATTGTGGATTTAGTGTTTACCGTAACTCCGTCGAGTCTGAACCGATCTTTCGCGTTTGAATTCCAAATCACAATTCAACCACGCGATCCAATTTAATCTGCGGAAACAGAAATTAGAAATCTAATTTCTAGATTAAAATCGAAAATCAAAGAGAGAAGAGAATAGAAATCTGTTCTACAGATTAGATCTTCAGGGCTGTGTCCCAATGCTGATCAGATCTACTACTGGAGAGGACTCCGTAGAACTGTATTCTGAGCAGGACCAGAATCAAAATTCTCCTCCTTTTTCTTCCCAAAATCGGCGCCACACACTCTCTCTCTAGGGTTTGTATTTCAACTGTGTTACAACTTATGAGAGAGAGCTGTCTATTTATAGACCTAGGGTTGGAAACCCTAATGGGCCATTTTGGGCTCAATTCAGCATATTTAATTGGGCCAGTCCTGGGACCTAATGCAAATAATAAAGTGGGCCTATAAATTAATTAATTCTCATGTCCACAACCCAGGACACAATTAATTAATTAATTAATATTAATTCTTTTTCACCACAGAATTAATACTGACCTACCCCTTTATTACCACGTTATGTGAACGGGTTGCTTTAATTGAGAATCCCCATATTTAAGGTTACTAGACATCCATTAATTAATCGGAGCCTATGACAAGCTCTAACTACAATTAATTAATATCTTATAATTCCTGAGTAGTACCACTCAAACCTTATCACTCGTGCCTAAACTTAATCAGCCTGCAGGACTTTGGCACGATGAATGTTATTGAGCTCCTCAGGAAATGTCCCCATCCTATTACTCGGATATGGTTACCTAAGTCCAGTCTCAGGCGGTACTACACGAACTGTTGTTACCCAAGGTGCGGATATACGAGCACGTTACTTAGGCTCTCCACCATGGCAAGTCAAAGCATCAGTCAACCCGTGCAAACCCCTGAACCTTCATTAGGGTTTGGATTCAATCAATATAACGAGATCTTGTATTTGCTGATGTCAGACAGACGAATACATCTCACTGCGGTCCATCAATACGCCACCTCTGCGTACCAGCATGTCAAGTAACCAAGACAGACTACTTATTTCGACAATGCCGCTGCCATCGGGACAGACGTATCCTCATACGCTGTCTCGGCTGTGATCATGTTTATGTCTCACTAGGTCAAGTGATCATACTGTCTTCTGCGATCTACAACACGCCGTATGATCGTCCCTATCGGTGAGACAAGAGGATACCATTGTTCACACATGTAAGATTGTTAACAAATAGGAGAAATGAACCGTTGTATACTCATTGTAATAAATGCTTTCAGTTTACAAAACCCATCAATCTCCCACTTATACTCAAAGCATAACTAAGCTATTACAGAGTATACAGTCCGTCTATCTAGTCTGCTGTCTCTTTAACCACTATCAGTGGTCGGCATCCACCTCAGACCCAGCTCACGAATATGTCTTTCGTAAACTTTCTGCGGCAAGCTCTTTGTAAACGGATCAGCAAGATTGTCAGCAGTGTCAATCTTCTTAATCAGCACATCGCCCCTCGATACGATTTCTCGTATGATATGGTACTTTCTCTCTATGTGTTTGCTTGCCCTGTGAGACCGCGGTTCCTTTGAGTTTGCCACTGCACTAGAGTTATCACAATAAATTGTGATGCTCCTCAGCAAACTCGGAATCACGCCCAACTCTAAAAGGTAGTTCCGAAGCCACACCCCCTCTTTCGAGGCATCAGAGGCGGCAACATATTCCGCCTCCATGGTGGAGTCAGCAATGCATTTCTGCTTTGAGCTCCTCCAAGATACAGCTCCACCTCCCAGGGTAAACACATATCCTGAGGTCGATTTCTTCTCAGCCTGGTCCCCTTGGAAATCCGAGTCTGTATAACCCACAGGGCACAAATCCTCACTTTGATAAACTAGGCAGAAATTCCTAGTCATTTTCAAATACTTGAGGATGTGCTTCACAGCAGTCCAGTGCGCCTGTCCAGGGTTAGACTGATATCTTGCTACCATGCCAACGGCATAACAGATATCTGGCCTGGTACACAACATCGAATACATGAGACTACCCACTGCCGAAGCGTATGGTACAAGACTCATCTCGTCTTTCTCCCGCTGTGTCTGAGGACACTGCCCACTAGAAAGACGAACGCCATGTCTGAAAGGTAGCAAGCCTTTCTTGGCGAGTTGCATGCTGAACCGGGCTATCACAGTATCCACATAGGATGCTTGGGATAAGCTCAACATTCTTCTTTTACGATTTCGTAAGACCTTAATCCCAAGAATGTAGCCAGCTTCTCCCAGATCCTTCATTTGGAACTGTTCGGATAACCAAACTTTGATTTCGGACATCACTCCCTCGTTGTTTCCAAATAGGAGTATGTCATCAACGTATAGTGCAAGGAAGACCAGCTCCCACTGACACAAAGTCGGCAAACACAACTTTCGTTTTCCAACTGTGCAAATCCATAGGATTTAATCACATCGTTGAAACGTAAGTTCCACGACCTTGAAGCTTGCTTAAGTCCATACAAGGACTTCCTAAGCTTCCAGACAAGATGTTCTTCGCCCTTGCTTATGTAACCCTCGGGTTGCTGCATGTAGATGTCCCTACCTTCTTCAAGGTAACCGTTTAGAAAAGCGGTTTTGACATCCATCTGCCAGATCTCGAGGTCCATATGCGCAACTATGGCACGGGTGAAAAGGTTTCGTCATAGTCAATGCCCTCTTTCTGACTATAACCCTTTGCCACCAGCCTGGCTTTAAAAGTCGTGATCTTTCCATCCGCCCCTTTCTTTCTCTTGTATACCCATTTGCACCCTATGGCCCTAAAGCCATCCGGCAAATCAGTTTTCTGGTATACATCCATAGCAGTTATGGATTCAATTTCAGAATCCATGGCGACACGCCATTTGGCAACATCCTTGTCCTGCACTGCCTCTTTGTAAGTCAGTGGGTCAGAGTCCTCACGTCCGTCTTCCAGGCTCAAGTCCGAAGACTCACCCACGAACATGTACCTTTTCTGGCTGGAAAATAACTCTCCCACTGCGACGAGGCATCGGTGCCGTGTCAGTAGTAGGTGCAGTGACTTGTGGTCCTGCACCTTGCACTGAAGAATGTGTCTGTGGTGCTGTACCTCTTACAGGAGCACCCACATCTACACGTTCCCCTTCCCTTGGAATTGCATTCTCGTTCTCAATTTCTTGAAGAATGATATCACTCCTTGACTTGTGATTACTCACACACTCGTCCTCCAAGAATCTAGCGTTGGTGCTAACAACGACTCTTTGACTCTCAGGACAGTAAAAGTAACCACCTTTCGTTTGCCTGGGATACCCTATGAACAACATTACTTTTGACCTGCTTTCTAACTTATTAGGTTCCTTGGACAGTACGTGTGCCGGACAGCCCCATAATCTAAACTTGCACAAACTGGGTTTGCGACCAAGGAAGAGCTCAGAAGGCGTCTTAGGAACTGATTTAGAAGGCACCACATTAAGTACGTAAGCTGCTGTCTCCAATGCGTAGCCCCAAAACGAAATTGGTAAGTTTGCACAACTCATCATTGATCTTACCATCTCTAGAAGAGTCCTATTTCTTCTTTCAGCTACACCGTTTTGCTGGGGAGTACCCGGTGCAGTCCACTGGGATGTAATCCCATTTTCTGACAAATATTGCAGGAACTCGTTACCGAGGTATTCGCCACCGCGGTCAGATCGCAGCGACTTGATAGTTTTCCCGACCTTCTTTTCTACCTCAGCCTTGAACTCTTTGAATTTCTCAAAGCAATCAGACTTGTAGCGAAGCAGGTAAACGTATCCGTACCTTAAGTAATCGTCAATGAAAGTGACGAAGTACTCATACCCTCCACGAGCCTGCGTGGACATCGGTCCACATAAGTCAGAATGGATCAATTCCAACACTTCCTCTTCTCGAGACTGAATAGCCTTGAAAGGCCTAGTTGACATCTTGCCCTCGATGCAGGATTCGCAGACTTGATAAATTACAGCCCGGACTAGGTCCAATGTACCGTCATCTGCAAGTCTCTGAATCCGCTTCAAGCTGATGTGACCCAGTCTCAAGTGCCAGAGTTATGTAAGATCCTCATCAGAAGAAGTAAGTTTTCTCTTCCTAGGATTATCAATTACGGATGAATTACATGCAATACTTAAGGTCAAATTTGATCAAAGCAACATAGAGATTGTAAATCAACATACCATAATGGATAACATTGTTATTACCAATGATAAAATCATAAATAACAAATATCCATAAAAGTTGATGAAATTTGTCCTGCCGATATACCACGGCCCACAAATAAATTCTCAAATGTACTTTAATTCATCAAAAACATAAGGAAAAGAAAACTCCATGAAGCTCCGTCATAAAACGTTGCCTTCATCCAGTTTGATATCTTCTTGCCATCACTCACCAGCCTTGTCGGCACGGTCCCCTGCAAAGTACAACAACATGATCAACAAGTTAGTGCTTACAGCTCTAGAAGAGCAACAACTAACTCTAATCATGCTTACAGTTATACATGCAAAATGGCATACCTTGTCTAGCTTTGTTGGCTTGACAATCTTTCCTCCAATGTCCTTTCTTACCACACTTGAAGCATCTGTCCCTTTCAGTCGCCACCTTAGGCTTTTTCCCAGCCCCACCATCCTTCACAGGTGTCTTCTTGGCCCACTTCTTAATCCCTTTCTTCCGCTTCATACTTTTCTGTACAGCAGAGAGATTACCAGAAGTGGCCAAGGCAACCTTCTGAGGGTTCATGACCGATTCAGCTGCCATCAAGTTATTGAGTAACTCGTTAAGAGTATACTCTTTCTTGTTCATGACAACATTCAGTCTAAAACTCTCAAAGGACTTGGGTAGAGAGTTCAGTATGATATCGACCTTAGCCTCAGCGTCGATACCTCCACCATGCACAGTCAGTTCATCCATGAGGTGAGTCATGGTAACTACGTGCTCTCTCACTGAGGTGCCATTAGTCATTTTCTTACTCACGATTTCTCTCATGAGATTGAACCTGACGGCTCTATCAGTTTCCCCATAGGTCGCCTCCAGACTTTGGATAATGTCATAGGCATCCCTAAGGTGCTGATGCTGCTGCTGCAAGACTTTCGACATAGTGGTCATCATGTAGCACTTGACTACATTGTTCGATTTCTCCCACTTGTTATAAAAGTCTATATCCAGTTGACTGGATTCAGCAGTTGGCACTTCGGGACAAAGTACTTGCAGAACGAACATATGTTCTTCTGCAATCAGGAGGTACTCGAGATTGCATTTCCATTCCAGGAAGTTTGGACCAGTTAGAGTGTTTTGTGTGAGAATATTGATGACATTAGACATAGACATATCTGAAACAATAAAGATCTTAAATAAGAACATACATGTTGAACTTCGAAAACAAATGCATTGAAAACCTTTTAATAAATCAAATACAAATGTTTTCCACTAATTGCCCAAGAGTTCCCACCGCAAGCTACACTCGTAGACGTTTACGATGTCACCCTCAACCAGAACTGCGGGTTTTAAGCCCCAATCCATTTAATTTCACTACCATGTCAGGATGCTTATGACACTAAAAATTAATAATTAGTGAAAACCTTAGACCAAGCCATCTCTCAAGAACAGGGATGCAATTCTTGCATTATATTCTAAGATGCTTATAAGCAATTAACCACAAATTTAACTCCGGCCAAAAGAGACAGTTTAGCATGGCACGTAACCATACCGCACAGCCCTTAAAGCTTTTGTTATCTATAATTTAAATCAATCCTAGAATACTTGTGAAAGAGGTCTACGCAAGCTACACTCGTAGACGTTTACGCAAAGCCCTCCCACTATTCACATGATTTAAAATGTTTGTCTAGAAATCCCAACAACCGTACCCATGCACCTCCGGGAACTAGCAAGCTACACTCGTAGATGTTTACTAGAACGAGAGATACACTTACAGCCTAGGACCGCTTTGTGGAGGTCTATTGATTTTAATTAAAAAATCTGCTTAGTATTTTTTTCTTTTAAAAGGTTTCTTTATGCGCACACATAATTTCCTTGTTATTATATTTTCCAAATTTTTGCATGTATTTAAACAAGCCCAAAAATTCCCAAAATATAATCCAACAAAAGAAATTAATCACATAAGTATGCTTGGAAAGCTGTAAATAATAAAAGTGATAAATCAAGTTTTCCTATTATCTACACATGCTTAAATTGCGCACATAAATAAATCACATATCATACGAGGACAATTAAGGCAAACCAAAATTCCTCGTGGCCCCAAAAATAGAAAATAAAATCTATCTATTACAAATTTGAATTTTGAATTAATTTGGATAAATCCAAATCTTTTTAAATCTTTCAAATCTTCAAAGGCCTTCAAATCTGGATACACCAAATCTTTTGGATTTTTAGGCCTTTGTGATCTGATGATTTGCCCTAACCCAAATGCAAACCCTAGGGTTTACACAGGATTGCACAAACCACCAAAACACGAGCCAACGCGACGGGACAACAGCGCCGACGACGACCGAAGCCGCCGCTGACCGTGCGCGCCCTGCGTCCCGCGCCGCGCGCGCGCTGCTGCGCCGCGCCATGGTCGCCCGCTGTCGTCCTCGCCAGCCCTGCGTCGGCTCCGTCTTCGCTCTTCGTCCTCGACCCGTTCAATTACAAATTTGAAAATTACAGAAAATCTATTCTATTACAATTTTCAAATCTACACTAATCACGGATTTTTTCGTGATTTTACAAAAACAATTCAGCCCTACACGGATAAACCACCGCAGGCTGAATCAACGGGTTGCCATGAGGAACAAAAACCAAACATCCACAAAATAAATTCATACATACATATAGAATTCAATTATGAACAACAGAGCCATAAATCAGAAACCTGGCTCTGATAACAATTGTAGGGTTTTTCCGTGAACCAAATCACCAAAACCAAACTGAACCGGATCGATCTATGGATATTGCTCACAATTAAAATTCTCAAAACCCTAGCATGCTCCTATGAATTTAATACGAAGAATTGTGGATTTAGGGTTTACCGTAACTCCGTCGAGTCTGAACCGATCTTTCGCGTTTGAATTTCAAATACCAATTCAACCACGCGATCCGATTTAATCTGCAAAAACTGAAATTAGAAATCTAATTTCTAGATTAAAATCGAAAATCAAAGAGAGAAGAGAAGAGAAATCTGTTCTCCAGATTAGATCTTCAGGGCTGCTGATCAGATCTACTACTGGTGAGGACTCCGTAGAACTGTATTCTGAGCAGGACCATAATCGAAATTCTACTCCTTTTTCTTCCCAAAATCGGCGCCCACACACTCTCTCTCTAGGGTTTGTGTTTCAACTGTGTTACAACTTATGAGAGAGAGTTGTCTATTTATAGACCTAGGGTTAGAAACCCTAATGGGCCATTTTGGGCTCAATTCAACATATTTAATTGGGCCAGTCCTGGGACCTAATGCAAATAATAAAGTGGGACTATAAATTAATTAATTCCCATGTCCACAACCCAGGACACAATTAATTAATTAATATTAATTCTTTTTCACCACATAATTAGTACTGACCTACCCCTTTATTACTACGTTATGAGAACGAGTTGCATTAATTGAGAATCCCCATATTTAAGATTACCGGACATCCATTAATTAATCGGAGCCTCTAACAAGCTCTAACTACAATTAATTAATATCTTATAATTCCTGAGTAGTACCACTCAAACCTTATCACTCGTGCCTGAACTTAATCAGCCTGCAGGACTTTGGCACGATGAATGTTATTGAGCTCCTCAGGGAATGTTCCCATCCAATTACTCGGATATGGTTACCTAAGTCCAGTCTCAGGCGGTACAACACGAACTGCTGTTACCCAAGATGCGGATATACGAGCACGTTACTTAGGCTCTCCACCATGGCAAGTCAAAGCAACAGTCAACCCGTGCAAACCCCTGAACTTTCGTTAGGGTTTGGACTCAATCAATATAACGAGATCTTGTATTCGTTGATGTCAGACAGACGAATACATCTCACTGCGGTCCATCAATACGCCACCTCTGCGTACCAGCATGTCAAGTAACCAAGACATACTACTTATTCTGACAATGCCGCTACCATCGGGACAGACGTATCCTCATACGCTGTCTCGGCTGTGATCAGGTTTATGTCTCACTAGGTTAAGTGATCATACTGTCTTCTACGATCTACAACACGCTGTATGATCGTCCCTATCGGTGAGTGATAAGTTAGGATTTTCACCAACTTATCTTATAGTTCTTTGACTAATTGTGTAGTGTTTAGATCGTTTTTGTACTTATTTTCGTGCATGAGTTGGTTTTTGTACTTGGAATGTTGTGTTTGATGAATCGTGCAGGTTTCTAGTCGAAAAACAGAGGAATCAGGATCCAGTGCTCGAGACCTCGTCGATCGACGAGGGCCCTTAGTCGATCGACGAGGCATGTTATTTGTAAGCGATCGATGGAAAAAAGGAGGCCTCGTCGACTGACGCTGTTCAGAAGCGATCGACGAGGCAGGAAGTTGAGACGCGATCGACGAAGATCAGAAGCGGTCGACGCGCATGCAGAAATCCTATTTCTCATCTGATTTGGAGATAGATGCATATATAATCCTAGATAATGCTAGATACATCTTTCATCATTATAAATACTCATGTATAATTCGGTTTTCAAAGGGAATGTATGTTTTTAGAGAGAGAGAGTTAGAGAAAGTATTAGAATATTAGAGTTGAAGAATTTTTAAGGTTTTTATGTTTGAAGACAAGTTTCTCCGAGAAGACTTCCGGATTCCAGTTTTTATGCAATTCAGGTTGTATTTTTCTATGATCAATATTACCATGAATATGTGTAACTAAATCCTCTCTCAGATTCTAGGGTTTCGAACTATCAATGTATGCATGTTGTGATTAATCGAATTATTTTCCCTTTCCCTTCGTAGTTTGTGAAATCTGGTTTTATTCTTAATCTTTAAGTATGTTGGCCACAACTTAGGATTACTAGTTGAATTCTAGAGACGTAACTGTAATAGTTTTCAATCGAAAGAGATTTTCACAATATAATTTGATTTCTTGTCGTAACTGAAGGAGATTAATTGTAGGAATAAATTTGTAGATCTTTTGGAGTTAGTTAATTTATCTTGAGACCGAGCGGAGATAGGTAATTGACTAATCTACTTTACGAATTGTCCAACAAAGAAGTTCGTAATACTTTTCTGATGTTTCACTACGAAGAGGAATTAAAATTGGGAATTAATCAATTCATTCATACATGTCATACTTGATAGGTAGATATCCCTGGAATCTGTGCTTCTCTTATTTGACTTCAAAAGCTTTTCAAGTTTCCTGTTTAATTTTCAATTGCAAAGATTGCGATTTCCAAAACAATCAAAATCTTTTCATTCGATTTTCCTATTCAGTATTTTCAAGAACGCCTGATTTAGTACTTAAAGGTTATTCGTTACTTCTTTCCCTGAGGGATCGATAATTTTATTTGCCACTATATTATTAGCTCTGCTAAGTCACTGTTAAATAATTCTAGTGATCAAATTTTGGCGCCGTTGCCGGGGAAAGAATAGAATTAATCTTACTAT
>JAPKLW010000398.1:97101-122096 GCA_026898455.1 Plectranthus barbatus | reverse complement strand
CTCAAATGTACTTTAATTCATCAAAAACATAAGGAAAAGAAAACTCCATGAAGCTCCGTCATAAAACGTTGCCTTCATCCAGTTTGATATCTTCTTGCCATCACTCACCAGCCTTGTCGGCACGGTCCCCTGCAAAGTACAACAACATGATCAACAAGTTAGTGCTTACAGCTCTAGAAGAGCAACAACTAACTCTAATCATGCTTACAGTTATACATGCAAAATGGCATACCTTGTCTAGCTTTGTTGGCTTGACAATCTTTCCTCCAATGTCCTTTCTTACCACACCTGAAGCACCTGTCCCTTTCAGTCGCCACCTTAGGCTTTTTCCCAGCCCCACCATCCTTCACAGGTGTCTTCTTGGCCCACTTCTTAATCCCTTTCTTCCGCTTCATACTTTTCTGTACAGCAGAGAGATTACCAGAAGTGGCCAAGGCAACCTTCTGAGGGTTCATGACCGATTCAGCTGCCATCAAGTTATTGAGTAACTCGTTAAGAGTATACTCTTTCTTGTTCATGACAACATTCAGTCTAAAACTCTCAAAGGACTTGGGTAGAGAGTTCAGTATGATATCGACCTTAGCCTCAGCGTCGATACCTCCACCATGCACAGTCAGTTCATCCATGAGGTGAGTCATGGTAACTACGTGCTCTCTCACTGAGGTGCCATCAGTCATTTTCTTACTCACGATTTCTCTCATGAGATTGAACCTGACGGCTCTATCAGTTTCCCCATAGGTCGCCTCCAGACTTTGGATAATGTCATAGGCATCCCTAAGGTGCTGATGCTGCTGCTGCAAGACTTTCGACATAGTGGTCATCATGTAGCACTTGACTACATTGTTCGATTTCTCCCACTTGTTATAAAAGTCTATATCCAGTTGACTGGATTCAGCAGTTGGCACTTCGGGACAAAGTACTTGCAGAACGAACATATGTTCTTCTGCAATCAGGAGGTACTCGAGATTGCATTTCCATTCCAGGAAGTTTGGACCAGTTAGAGTGTTTTGTGTGAGAATATTGATGACATTAGACATAGACATATCTGAAACAATAAAGAATCTTAAATAAGAACATACATGTAGAACTTCGAAAACAAATGCATTGAAAACCTTTTAATAAATCAAATACAAATGTTTTCCACTAATTGCCCAAGAGTTCCCACCGCAAGCTACACTCGTAGACGTTTACGATGTCACCCTCAACCAGAACTGCGGGTTTTAAGCCCCAATCCAATTAATTTCACTACCATGTCAGGATGCTTTTGACACTAAAAATTAATAATTAGTGAAAACCTTAGACCAAGCCATCTCTCAAGAATAGTGATGCAATTCTTGCATTATATTCTAAGATGCTTCTAAGCAATTAACCACAAATTTAACTCCGGCCAAAAGAGACAGTTTAGCATGGCACGTAACCATACCGCACAGCCCTCAAAGCTTTTGTTATCTATAATTTAAATCAATCCTAGAATACTTGTGAAAGAGATCTACGCAAGCTACACTCGTAGACGTTTACGCAAAACCCTCCCACTATTCACATGATTTAAATTGTTTGTCTAGAAATCCCAACAACCGTACCCATGCACCTCTAGGAACTAGCAAGCTACACTCGTAGACGTTTACTAGAACGAGAGATACACTTACAGCCTAGGACCGCTTTGTGGAGGTCTATTGATTTTAATTAAAAAATCTGCTTAGTATTTTTTTCTTTTAAAAGGTTTCTTTATGCGCACACATAATTTCCTTGTTATTATATTTTCCAAATTTTTGCATGTATTTAAACAAGCCCAAAAATTCCCAAAATATAATCCAACAAAAGAAATTAATCACATAAGTATGCTTGGAAAGCTGTAAATAATAAAAGTGATAAATCAAGTTTTCCTATTATCTACACATGCTTAAATTGCGCACATAAATAAATCACATATCATACGAGGACAATTAAGGCAAACCAAAATTCCTCGTGGCCCCAAAAATAGAAAATAAAATCTATCTATTACAAATTTGAATTTTGAATTAATTTGGATAAATCCAAATCTTTTTAAATCTTTCAAATCTTCAAAGGCCTTCAAATCTGGATACACCAAATCTTTTGGATTTTTAGGCCTTTGTGATCTGATGATTTGCCCTAACCCAAATGCAAACCCTAGGGTTTACACAGGATTGCACAAACCACCAAAACACGAGCCAACGCGACGGGACAACAGCGCCGACGACGACCGAAGCCGCCGCTGACCGTGCGCGCCCTGCGTCCCGCGCCGCGCGCGCGCTGCTGCGCCGCGCCATGGTCGCCCGCTGTCGTCCTCGCCAGCCCTGCGTCGGCTCCGTCTTCGCTCTTCGTCCTCGACCCGTTCAATTACAAATTTGAAAATTACAGAAAATCTATTCTATTACAATTTTCAAATCTACACTAATCACGGATTTTTTCGTGATTTTACAAAAACAATTCAGCCCTACACGGATAAACCACCGCAGGCTGAATCAACGGGTTGCCATGAGGAACAAAAACCAAACATCCACAAAATAAATTCATACATACATATAGAATTCAATTATGAACAACAGAGCCATAAATCAGAAACCTGGCTCTGATAACAATTGTAGGGTTTTTCCGTGAACCAAATCACCAAAACCAAACTGAACCGGATCGATCTATGGATATTGCTCACAATTAAAATTCTCAAAACCCTAGCATGCTCCTATGAATTTAATACGAAGAATTGTGGATTTAGGGTTTACCGTAACTCCGTCGAGTCTGAACCGATCTTTCGCGTTTGAATTTCAAATACCAATTCAACCACGCGATCCGATTTAATCTGCAAAAACTGAAATTAGAAATCTAATTTCTAGATTAAAATCGAAAATCAAAGAGAGAAGAGAAGAGAAATCTGTTCTCCAGATTAGATCTTCAGGGCTGCTGATCAGATCTACTACTGGTGAGGACTCCGTAGAACTGTATTCTGAGCAGGACCATAATCGAAATTCTACTCCTTTTTCTTCCCAAAATCGGCGCCCACACACTCTCTCTCTAGGGTTTGTGTTTCAACTGTGTTACAACTTATGAGAGAGAGTTGTCTATTTATAGACCTAGGGTTAGAAACCCTAATGGGCCATTTTGGGCTCAATTCAACATATTTAATTGGGCCAGTCCTGGGACCTAATGCAAATAATAAAGTGGGACTATGAATTAATTAATTCCCATGTCCACAACCCAGGACACAATTAATTAATTAATATTAATTCTTTTTCACCACATAATTAGTACTGACCTACCCCTTTATTACTACGTTATGAGAACGAGTTGCATTAATTGAGAATCCCCATATTTAAGATTACCGGACATCCATTAATTAATCGGAGCCTCTAACAAGCTCTAACTACAATTAATTAATATCTTATAATTCCTGAGTAGTACCACTCAAACCTTATCACTCGTGCCTGAACTTAATCAGCCTGCAGGACTTTGGCACGATGAATGTTATTGAGCTCCTCAGGGAATGTTCCCATCCAATTACTCGGATATGGTTACCTAAGTCCAGTCTCAGGCGGTACAACACGAACTGCTGTTACCCAAGATGCGGATATACGAGCACGTTACTTAGGCTCTCCACCATGGCAAGTCAAAGCAACAGTCAACCCGTGCAAACCCCTGAACTTTCGTTAGGGTTTGGACTCAATCAATATAACGAGATCTTGTATTCGTTGATGTCAGACAGACGAATACATCTCACTGCGGTCCATCAATACGCCACCTCTGCGTACCAGCATGTCAAGTAACCAAGACATACTACTTATTCTGACAATGCCGCTACCATCGGGACAGACGTATCCTCATACGCTGTCTCGGCTGTGATCAGGTTTATGTCTCACTAGGTTAAGTGATCATACTGTCTTCTACGATCTACAACACGCTGTATGATCGTCCCTATCGGTGAGTGATAAGTTAGGATTTTCACCAACTTATCTTATAGTTCTTTGACTAATTGTGTAGTGTTTAGATCGTTTTTGTACTTATTTTCGTGCATGAGTTGGTTTTTGTACTTGGAATGTTGTGTTTGATGAATCGTGCAGGTTTCTAGTCGAAAAATAGAGGAATCAGGATCCAGTGCTCGAGACCTCGTCGATCAACGAGGGCCCTTAGTCGATCGACGAGGCATGTTATTGGTAAGCGATCGATGGAAAAAAGGAGGCCTCGTCGACTGACGCTGTTCAGAAGCGATCGACGAGGCAGGAAGTTGAGACGCGATCGACGAAGATCAGAAGCGGTCGACGCGCATGCAGAAATCCTATTTCTCATCTGATTTGGAGATAGATGCATATATAATCCTAGATAATGCTAGATACATCTTTCATCATTATAAATACTCATGTATAATTCGGTTTTCAAAGGGAATGTATGTTTTTAGAGAGAGAGAGTTAGAGAAAGTATTAGAATATTAGAGTTGAAGAATTTTTAAGGTTTTTATGTTTGAAGACAAGTTTCTCCGAGAAGACTTCCGGATTCCAGTTTTTATGCAATTCAGGTTGTATTTTTCTATGATCAATATTACCATGAATATGTGTAACTAAATCCTCTCTCAGATTCTAGGGTTTCGAACTATCAATGTATGCATGTTGTGATTAATCGAATTATTTTCCCTTTCCCTTCGTAGTTTGTGAAATCTGGTTTTATTCTTAATCTTTAAGTATGTTGGCCACAACTTAGGATTACTAGTTGAATTCTAGAGACGTAACTGTAATAGTTTTCAATCGAAAGAGATTTTCACAATATAATTTGATTTCTTGTCGTAACTGAAGGAGATTAATTGTAGGAATAAATCTGTAGATCTTTTGGAGTTAGTTAATTTATCTTGAGACCGAGCGGAGATAGGTAATTGACTAATCTACTTTACGAATTGTCCAACAAAGAAGTTCGTAATACTTTTCTGATGTTTCACTACGAAGAGGAATTAAAATTGGGAATTAATCGATTCGTTCATACATGTTATACTTGATAGGTAGATATCCCTGGAATCTGTGCTTCTCTTATTTGACTTCAAAAGCTTTTCAAGTTTCCTGTTTAATTTTCAATTGCAAAGATTGCGATTTCCAAAACAATCAAAATCTTTTCATTCGATTTTCCTATTCAGTATTTTCAAGAACGCCTGATTTAGTACTTAAAGGTTATTCGTTACTTCTTTCCCTGAGGGATCGATAATTTTATTTGCCACTATATTATTAGCTCTGCTAAGTCACTGTTAAATAATTCTAGTGATCAAATTTTGGCGCCGTTGCCGGGGAAAGAATAGAATTAATCTTACTATAAAATCTGTGATTGAAATATTGCCTTAGGCTGTAATTTTCGTATTTTTCTGAATTTTCTCGCAATTTCGTTTTTCTCGTCGATCGACGCATTTTAGCCTCGATCGACGAAGCTGTTTTACTTCCGTCGATCGACGCATACGTCTCGTCGATCGACGTGTTCGTGTTTCTCTTTTCAAAATTTCAGTTCGTTTTGTTTTATTTTCCAGTTGTATCTCACTACCTCCTTTGCTGTACAGGTAGTGCATGAGCACGCGCGCCAAAGGAAAGGACCCACTCTACTATTACCCGGATATTGAAGCCACTTGCAGAAAGATCCGAAAGAATAAGCGTGTTCAGGAAAGCTCAAGTAATAACACGATGGGAGATAACGCACCACCGCCTCCACCAGTTCTAACTGCAGAGGAGCAGGCTTTGCTTCTCCAAGAAGTCCAAGCTATGAGAGCACAAATCCAACAATACCATTTGGAAAGGGACAACCCACTGTTTGAGGACAATCCCGACAATGGAGAAGAAGACAATCAGGATCCCCCTCCAGAGGACTCTGACGATGAGGAAGAAGAGGAAGCCATGCAGAACCGGTACAAACCTCGGTTCAAGGAGACTGATTTCAAGATTGGCATCAATGCCAACAATTTTGAACTGAAAACCGGACTGGTACAGATGGTGCAACAAAACCAATTCGGAGGAAGAGCTACCGAGGATCCCTATGCGCATCTGGACAAATTCATTATGCTATGCAATACTGTGAAAATTGGAGGAGTCAGCAAGAGTGCCATCCGAATGCGTCTGTTCGCATTCTCTCTGAGGGATAAGGCACAGTCATGGTTCACTGCACTGGACAAAGGAAGCATAAGTACGTGGACCGAACAGAGAAACGAGTTTCTAGGGAACTTCTTCCCTCCGAATGTTATTCGGCAAAGACGGAAAGAAATCATCAGGTTTGCTCAAAGGCCTGATGAAAGCTTCAGCGAGACATGGGAGAGATTCAAAGACTTGCTGAGAGCCTGTCCCGGACATGGTTTTCCGCCGGGAGAACAAGCTGAAGCATTCTATGAAGGGCTCAACGACAAAACAGCCAAACTGGTGGACACCACACTTGGAGACACCATCATGACGAAAAGTGGGAAAAAGGCCATGGAGTTCTTCCAAAAGATGGCCAACAACACTCAACGGTGGTCCACAAGCCGAACTTGGCCTGTGAAAGCTGTAGAGAAAGTGGTGGAAAAAGCTGTGGAAAAAGTTGCCGAGCAACCAGATTTGGCATCCGAGCTGAAAAAGCTCAGGGAAGAGTTCGCTAACCTGAAGCAAGAAAAAACGGTTGCTGCAGTTGAAGCATCACAGGGGCCAATCGAGGAGAACAATGCTGATGTGAATTTTGTTCAGAGGAATGGTTATCAGAACAATTATCGAGGTGGTTACCAGCACCACAATCAACAGAATAACCTGCCCTACAATTACAATCACGCAAGGAATCATCCTGGGTTCTCTTATGCAAATCCTCAAGCTGCAGAGCAACCACCACCGGGATTTGCCGTGCAAAACGGAGAAGTGGTAGAGAAGAAGAAGCCAAATCTTGAGGAGATTTTGGCTAAGTTCATGGAAAGCTCCACAGATACTGTGACCAAGCTGAAACAGGAGATTTTGGGGGTGAACACAAAGGTCGATCAGGTGCAAAAGCACGTGCAGATCATTGAGAATCAAGTCAGCCAGATCGCAGATGCCCTTGGGACCAAGCACAAGCCGGGGCAACTTCCGAGCAACACCCAGGTCAATCCCAAGAATCAGAATCAGAGGAATCAAGTAAACGCTATCATTCTGAGAGGGGGCAAGACCTATGAAGGGCCTGAGCAAGCAGAAACAGGGGCCCGAGATGTTGAAGAATCTGAAGAAGAGGCCGAAATCGCTCCAGGCGAAGCTCCGTCGACCGACGGAGCATCCTCGTCGATCGACGGAGCCCCAAAAGACGCGTCGATCGAGCCAGATCAGCGTCGATCGACGGCTGCTCCTCAACCGCCAATGAAGAAACCGCCTCTGCCGTATCCACAGCGGTTTGCCAAGACCAAGATGAACGAAAGATATGCACGATTTCTGGAGACAATGAAGAAGGTGCATATCAACATTCCATTGGTAGAAGCTCTTCAAGAGATGCCCGGGTACATCAAGTTTCTGAAAGACATGGTCTCTCAGAAAAGACCGTTCCTGGAACACGAGACGGTCAACCTTTTTGAAGAGTGCAGCGCTATCATCCAAAAGAAGATGCCAATAAAGAGGGAAGATCCGGGTTCTTTCACAATCTCTTGTATCATCAGATGTGAGACCTTCGGCAAGGTTCTTTGTGACTCAGGGGCATCAATCAATCTGATGCCGCTTTCAATCTTCAAGCGGTTAAAGATCGGCAGCATCAAGCCCACGACGATCTCACTACAGATGGCTGATCGATCAGTCTCCTATCCGAAGGGCATTGTTGAAGATGTGCTGGTGAAAGTAAAGGATTTCATAATCCCAGCCGATTTCGTGGTACTTGATATGGAGGAGGATCGAAATATTCCTCTAATCCTTGGGAGACCGTTTCTGAAAACTGGAGGGGCATTGATCGACATCCGAGACGACAAGCTGACGTTCCAAGTGAACAATGAGTCCGTCACATTCTCAATCTACAAGGCAATGCAGAAGCACGACGATGGCAGTTATGCAGAAGAATGCCACATGATCAATTGCTTCAGCCCGGTAATGTCATCCCCCTTCACTTGTCTCAAAAGTGAGGTGGATTTTCTGGAAAACTGTTTGCAACATTCCCTCTCCTCTTCTGAAAATCTGGATAAAGCCACTGAGGAGATCCTGAATCTAGTCATGGAACTAGATGTGTTCGAGGAAATCACCCGAGAGAAAGAACTTAAAAGAGAATCACTGCCGAGCTGCTACAGAGAGACCGCGTCGACCGAGTCTAATGTCCCGTCCATCGACGCCAAGATCGCACCTGCGTCGATCGACGAAGCATACTCGTCGATCGACGGAACCCCAGGACAACCGATTTCCAGCTCTAATCCACCAATTCTGGAGCTCAAGACACTTCCATCACATCTCAGGTACGCATTCCTAGGCTCAGACATCACTTACCCTGTTATCGTTTCTGCTTATCTTTCACAGGGGGAACTTGACAAGCTGTTGCGAGTTTTGCGAACATACAAGTCCGCCATTGGATGGACCTTGGGAGACATCAAAGGAATCAGTCCTTCGCTGTGTATGCACAAGATCATCCTTGAAGTGGATGTGAAACCAAAGAGACAAGCACAACGACGTCTGAATCCTATCATGCAAGAGGCTGTCAAGAAGGAGGTTCTCAAACTCCTTGACCATGGCATGATCTACCCGATTTCCGACAGCAAGTGGGTAAGCCCTACACAAGTAGTAGCCAAGAAAGGAGGAATGCAAATTGTGAAGAACGATGATGGAGAGGAAGTAGCGCAAAGACCGATCACGGGATGGCGAGTTTGCATTGACTACCGAGCCTTAAACTCCGCCACGTGCAATGATCATTATCCTCTTCCATTCATTGATCAAATGCTAGATAGATTATCTGGTTATCCTTTTTACTGCTTTCTTGATGGTTACTCAGGGTACAATCAAATAGCTGTGGCGCCAGAAGATCAACACAAGACGATATTCACCTGTCCATATGGGGTATTTGCCTACCGACAGATGCCCTTTGGATTATGCAATGTGCCGGCCACCTTCCAGAGATGCATGACTGCCATCTTCCACGACTTGATCGAGGACATCATGGAGGTATTTATGGATGACTTCTCGGTTTTTGGTAGCTCATATGATGTTTGTTTGCAGAATTTGGCTACTGTACTCAAGAGATGCACCGAGATAAATCTATGCCTCAATTGGGAGAAGTGCCATTTCATGGTGAGGGAAGGAATCGTGTTGGGACATCGAGTGTCAGCCAAAGGATTGGAGGTAGATCAAGCCAAAGTGATAGCCATTGAGAAGATGCCACCACCAACAAACGTCAAAGCCGTCCGAAGTTTCCTAGGTCATGCAGGATTCTATAGGAGGTTCATCAAAGACTTCTCAAAGGTATCCCGGCCACTGTGCAACTTGTTGGAGAAGGATGTGTCCTTCGTGTTTGATGAAGAATGTCTGAAAGCATTCGAGAGATTGAAAGAAGCACTGGTGACTGCACCAGTCCTGACTGCACCAGATTGGGATGAGCCTCACATTGATGTGCGACGCCAGCGATTATGCTGTTGGAGCAGCTATGGGCCAAATGAAAGGAAGACTCTTCCATGTGATCCAATATGCCAGCAAAAGTATGAACCCAGCTCAGTGCAACTACACCACGGCAGAAAAGGAGATGCTTGCAGTGGTGTATGCGTTTGACAAGTTCTAGCCTTATCTGATAGGCTCAAAAACAATTGTCTACACTGACCATGCAGCAATCAAGTACTTGTTTGCAAAACAAGATGCCAAGCCCAGACTGATTCGGTGGATTCTGTTGTTGCAAGAGTTCGACTTGGAGATCAAGGACAGAAAGGGAAGCGAGAATGTCATCGCCGACCACCTATCGAGGCTTGAACCGCCAGTCAAGAGGGATGATCAGCAATTGACAATCCGAGAGACATTCCCCGACGAACAGGTCTATGCCTTGAGGGACATGAAGGAAATATATGAATCCAAAACTCAGTGGTTCGCAGATTTCGCCAACTTCTTGGCCAGCGGTGTACTTCCTCCGGATTGCTCCCCTTATGCAAAGAAAAAGTTTCTGCATGACGTCAGATTCTACTATTGGGAGGATCCCTACTTGTGGCGCAGATGTGCTGACGGTGTCATTCGCCGCTGTGTGCCCCAGTCCGAGTGGCACAAAATCTTCGAAGCATGCCATTCATCTCCTACTGGTGGACACCATTCGGCCAACCGGACTGCCTTCAAAATCCTTGCAAGCGGATTCTATTGGCCTTCCATCTACGAAGTCTGTCGCGGATGGATAACAGGCTGTGATCGCTGCCAGAGGACCGGCAACATCTCGCGGAGGGATGAGATGCCACAGACTCCGGTGATTGAAGTGGAGATATTTGACGTCAGGGGGATCGATTTCATGGGACCCTTCCCGAAATTGCAAGGATTCACATACATCCTGTTGGCAGTTGACTATGTATCGCGGTGGGTCGAAGCCATTCCGACAGCCATCAACGACTCCAAAGTCGTTATCAAGTTCCTGAAGAAGCTGATGACAAGATTCGGAACGCCGAGAGCCCTGATCAGTGATGGGGGATCACACTTTTGCAACAAATGGCTCTCATCTCTCCTTGCCAGATACAGAGTAAAGCACCGTGTCACCACTCCATATCACCCTCAAGGGAACGGGTTGACGGAATTATCCAACAGAGAAATAAAGCAGATATTGGAGAAGACGGTCAAGCAAAGAAAGGATTGGGCGGCAGTCCTCGATGATGCACTTTGGGCATACCGCACCGCCTACAATACACCGATTGGGACATCTCCATATCAGCTGATCTTTGGAAAATCATGTCACCTTCCTGTCGAGATGGAGCACAAAGCTTGGAGGGCGGTGAAAGAATTGAATTTGGATTGGAAGACAGCCGCAGAAGACCGCGCCATGGCACTGAATGAATTAGAAGACTTTCAGGACGAGGCCTATGAGAACAACGTCATCTACAAGAATCGAGCGAAGAGATTCCACGATAAAAAGATCCGCTCGCATGTCTTCACTTCAGGTGATAAGGTTCTCCTCTTCAAATCCCGTCTTCGATTCATGCCCGGAAAGCTTCAATCAAAGTGGGTCGGACCATACACCGTAATCAGCCAATTCATGAACGGTGTAGTTGAATTAGCCGGACAAGACGAAAAGACCTTCAGAGTGAACGGGCAAAACCTGAAACCGTACTACACCCCTCTTCAGATTGGAGCAGTGGAGAAGTACTACTTGAACCGCCCTTAAAAGTCAGGTATTGTCGAGCTAGCGACAATAAACCAAGCACTGGTTGGGAGGTAACCCAACAGTTTCCTATATTATTTATTTCTTTTATTTTCGAGTCAGTTCAGTTTCGTTTTTTTTCAAAATTGTGTCGAGTCAAGTCGGGCCACGAAGATCGTCAGAAATTGGCATCGATCGATGAAGAAAATCTTCCTCGTCGACCGACGCCATTTCTCATCGATCGACGAAAAAAAATGGGCTTCGTCGATCGACGAGGACCCCTCGTCGATCGACGCGGTCGATTCTGAGCCGCGAACAGAGACGGGTTTTTAAACCCCCTCACCTCATTTTCTTCCTCACAAACACAAACACACACACACGCACGGTTTTTCTCTCCCAACCCCAAATTCGAACTTTTCTCTCCAAAATCATCAAAATCAACCACGGTATGTATACTAACACTCTCCTTTTCGATTATTTCACATGATTTGAATGATTTGAGCATGATTCTTGACAAAATTTAAGTTTGGAGCCCTTGTTTTCATTTTTTGAATTTTGTCGATTTCGTTGCTATTCGTGGTGATTACTCGATATGGTTTGTGGTTTTCATCGATATACTTGCTCGTGATTGATTTGTGCTTGAGTTTCATTGAATTTTTCGTACGAATGTTTGGGGGGAATTTTTCTTGTTTGGGTGATTTTCTAGCTTTATTATTTCTGGATCAAATTCTGTCAAACGGAATGATAATAAGCTAGAATTGAGAGTGAATTGCATGAATGTCGAACCAATTTTGCATGGGTACATCGATTTCTTTGGATTTTTGCTCAAATTGGATATGCTTGCATTGGGATTTTGTGAAGAATGGTGATGAATTTTGACAAATCCTTTCACTACCCTTGCAGATTGACAATGGACTTCCAACCCACATTCACCAAACGGTCTCATCAGAAGCGTTACGAGAAGTTCTTGGTGGAAGAGTTCGCAATCCGACAGACACTCTATCCCTGCCCGAAGATGATGCATCTGCTGGGCATTCGTAACGACGTTGAAAACCTCTTGGAGAGGATTGGCTGGGGTGCATGGGTGACAGGCCGTTGGCCAACTTATCCGGCATTGGTCTTGGAGTTCTTTGCATCACTCCGAGTCTTTGAGGTCGAACCAGGACCAGAGCCTACCACAATTGGGTTCCAGCTGATGAACAATTACCACGAGCTCCCAAGGAACCAGCTCGAGAAAATTTGGGGAGTCTACGAAGGGGGAGATGGTGTTCCTCCCCCAAGCTTCGACAGTGCTCGCTTCTGGTCCCAAATCGCTTCAGATGCCAGCGACGACTTACGCGTGTTCGACTCGGGGAATTTGAAGGCTTCTTCCATCGACAACCCTATTTTCAGATACATCCAGAGATGTATGGAGGTGTCGATTTCAGGCAGACACGAGAGTGGCAAGGTCAGAATTGGAGAACTCTACGCCCTCTACTGCATGTTGACAGAGGGAAAGTTCAGCTTCGGAGCGTTTGTCATGGACCATTGGAAGAAGCTAATCAAGGCCAAGAAAAGCAACATTTGGAGCGGGGGATTGATCACCCCGATTGCAGAATTTGTGGGGATTGACTTGTCACAGTTTGAGGAGCTCGATGATGACAACCGAGGTCTTGGCACGGGGGCTTTGGTGAGGATGATGATGATTTTGCCGCGGGAGAGAGGTTGGTCCCTGCGGATGTCCAATGGAGACCGGTTCCCACTGCCGAACCGGTACCTCACACACGTCACCGATTATCACTTCCATGATAATTGGTTGATGAGCACCCCCGCACACATGAGATTGATGACCGGTGCACGAGGAGGTCCAGGCACCTCCAGACTCCGACACCGACCACTGACCCGACCAGATCAGAGTGAGCCACAGCAGCCCCCAGAAGCTGATGAGGAGGACGAGGACGAGGATGACGAGGGAGGACAACACATTCCCGATCAGACTGGTGGACAGCCGCTACACCACTTCGCGGGAGAGTCTTCATCTTCCGGGGTGGATCTGGCGACGATCTACCAGTACATGCAGCAGCAGGCTGTTTTGCAGGCAAACTTCCAACGGAATGTGAACACGAGGTTGGATAACCTCGATGTTCAGATGCAGCAGCTGCTCCTCAACACGCAGCCTCAGTCCAGTTCCCAGCCTCAGCAGAGTGTTCGACAGGAACCCCGCCGCCGACTGCCAGTGTGGGCATCTTCCGATGTTCAGATGGAGGATCCTTCCGATGAGGAGGAATGAGGTATCGTTTCTCTTTTCCTTATCTAACTTTCAAACTTTTCCACTCTTTCGAGTGAATAAGTTTGGGGGGATGATGATAGGAAAAGGGAAACGTTTGTTGATTTCAATATTTTTTTCTATTTTTTGTTGATTTTTCATTGTTTTTGATGTTTTTGTTTTCAAATTTGAACCAGCACCATCCTTGTTCTTTTGCTTCAGTATGAACAATCTGCAAGGCTTTTTACTTAAAATTAGTATTTTTGAACTCTTGATTTGTGGTACTTGTTCTAAGTGAATAGTCTGAGCATTGTTTAGGAGCTTTTGAACATAGGACAGTCGGAACTTTTTGATTATGATGGTGATTATGACTACTTATTTGTCTTTGCTTGAACTAGAATTATTGATTGGTAATTGAGATATTTGCTGATTAAGAATGATAATTTGTGTGATAGAGTAGCCGATGATAGGAGCTGTTTTGCTTGATATGTTGATCTTTGAAACTTAAATTCTTGCATGATGACTGTTCGAAATTGGTTAATTTTTAAGGAGCAACGAAATTTCTACCTTGTGAGATTTGTGCCAATTTTTCGTTTGATGAGTGACAAAGTTGTTAGATTTATTTCCTAGAATTTGACGAATTTCTCTCTTGAGGTTGCATTAAGTGTGGTAATAGGGTGAAAATGATTTTAGGCATGTTCTTTCGTAGCCATTCCCCATACACTAACCTTGAATCTTCACTTGTAGCCCCTTTGAGCCTTGAATGGATTTTTCTTTGATTAGAAGGGTTGATGAATAAGATGATTGTGATTTATTGGATGGTGTGAATTGTGGGAGTGTGTTGAGAGGCCATGTGAGGCCATGAGCGAAAAGAAAGAAAAAAAAAAGGGGGGGGTTTCCATGAAAAAGTTAGAAAAAGAAAAATGAACAATTGGTGAAAGAGAAAGAAACTTACTTATGTTGTTCATAAAGCAAGTTCTTAGGAACCCCGAGAATGATGAAAAGAAAAGAAAGGAAAAGAACAAGATTGTGTGTGAAAAAAAAAATGATGTGGTTATGATATGTTTGAGTCTTTGGGTTTGATTGAAATATTTTGAGTCACTTAGCCAAAAATATCCTACCTTTTAGGTAAGCCACATTACAACCAAATGAAGACCTTTCTGATTCCCTGAAAAACCACACTAACAAGCAGTGGAGAGATGAGAAATTTGTCAAACCTATGGTGAAATAAACTAAAACTTTGATTGTGTGAAATTTCAAAACCCTTTTTGCTTGATCGAGTGATGAGTGCAAACATTGTCCGGTGAGGTTCTCCTTAATAGTTTACCAATGAGAATTTGTTTGGATTGCATGATTTTTGTGAATAAGTGAAACTTGGATTGCGAAATAGGCTTGTGAGGCATTGCACACTCGTATCTGCATTTGATTGTACTTCTTTTCTGTGAATTGATCGAGGACGATCAATGGTTTAAGTTTGGGGGAGTTGATAAGTTAGGATTTTCACCAACTTATCTTATAGTTCTTTGACTAATTGTGTAGTGTTTAGATCATTTTTGTACTTATTTTCGTGCATGAGTTGGTTTTTGTACTTGGAATGTTGTGTTTGATGAATCGTGCAGGTATCTAGTCGAAAAATAGAGGAATCAGGATCCAGTGCTCGAGACCTCGTCGATCGACGAGGGCCCTTAGTCGATCGAAGAGGCATGTTGTTGGCAAGCGATCGATGGAAGAAAGGAGGCCTCGTCGACCGACGCTGTTCAGAAGCGATCGACGAGGCAGGAAGTTGAGACGCGATCGACGAAGATCAGAAGCGGTCGACGCGCATGCAGAAATCCTGTTTCTCATCTGATTTGGAGATAGATGCATATATAATCCTAGATAATGCTAGATACATCTTTCATCATTATAAATACTCATGTATAATTCGTTTTTCAAAGGGAATGTATGTTTTTAGAGAGAGAGAGTTAGAGCAAGTATTAGAATATTAGAGTTGAAGAATTTTTAAGGTTTTTATGTTTGAAGACAAGTTTCTCCGAGAAGACTTCCGGATTCCAGTTTCTATGCAATTCAGGTTGTATTTTTCTATGATCAATATTACCATGAATATGTGTAACTAAATCCTCTCTCAGATTCTAGGGTTTCGAACTATCAATGTATGCATGTTGTGATTAATCGAATTATTTTCCCTTTCCCTTCGTAGTTTGTGAAATCTGGTTTTATTCTTAATCTTTAAGTATGTTGGCCACAACTTAGGATTACTAGTTGAATTCTAGAGACGTAACTGTAATAGTTTTCAATCGAAAGAGATTTTCACAATATAATTTGATTTCTTGTCGTAACTGAAGGAGATTAATTGTAGGAATAAATCTGTAGATCTTTTGGAGTTAGTTAATTTATCTTGAGACCGAGCGGAGATAGGTAATTGACTAATCTACTTTACGAATTGTCCAACAAAGAAGTTCGTAATACTTTTCTAATGTTTCACTACGAAGAGGAATTAAAATTGGGAATTAATCGATTCGTTCATACATGTTATACTTGATAGGTAGATATCCCTGGAATCTGTGCTTCTCTTATTTGACTTCAAAAGCTTTTCAAGTTTCCTGTTTAATTTTCAATTGCAAAGATTGCGATTTCCAAAACAATCAAAACCTTTTCATTCGATTTTCCTATTCAGTATTTTCAAGAACGCCTGATTTAGTACTTAAAGGTTATTCGTTACTTCTTTCCCTGAGGGATCGATAATTTTATTTGCCACTATATTATTAGCTCTGCTAAGTCACTGTTAAATAATTCTAGTGATCAGTGAGACAAGAGGATACCATTGTTCACACATGTAAGATTGTTAACAGATAGGAGAAATGAACCGTTGTATACTCATTGTAATAAATGCTTTCAGTATACAAAACCCACCACCACATTCACACGTTCCCCTTCCCTTGGAATTGCATTCTTGTTTTCAATTTCTTGAAGAACAATATCACTCCTTGACTTGTGATTACTCACATACTCGTCCTCCAAGAATCTAGCGTTGATGCTAACAATGACTCTCCGACTCTCAGGACAGTAAAAGTAACCACCTTTCGTTTGCCTGGGATACCCTATAAACAGCATTACCTTTGACCTGCTTTCTAACGTATCAGGTTCCTTCGACAATACGTGTGCCGGAAGCTCCATACTCTAAACTTGCACAAACTCGGTTTGCGACCAAGAAAGAGCTCAGAATGCGTCTTAGGAACTGATTTAGAAGGCACCACATTTAACACGTAAGTTGCTGTTTCCAATACGTAGCCCCAAAACGAAATTGGTAAGTTTGCATAACTCATCATTGATCTTACCATCTCTAGAAGAGTCCTATTTCTTCTTTCAGCTACACTGTTTTGCTGGGGAGTACCCGGTGCAGTTCACTGGGATGTAATCCCGTTATCTGACAAATACTGCAGGAACTCGTTACCGAGGTATTCGCCACCGCGGTCAGATTGCAGTGACTTGATAGTTTTCCCGACCTTCTTTTCTACCTCAGCCTTGAACTCTTTGAATTTCTCAAAGCATTCAGACTTATAGCGAAGCAGGTAAACGTATTTGTACCTTGAGTAATCGTCAATGAAAGTGACGAAGTACTCGTACCCTCTACAAGCCTGTGTAGACATAAGTCCACATAAGTAAGAATGGATCAATTCTTACACTTCCTCTGCTCGAGATTGACTAGCCTTGAAAGGCCTAATTGACATCTTCCCCTCGATGCAGGATTCGCAGACTTGATAAGGTATAGCCCGAACTAAGTCCAATGTACCGTCATCTGCAAGTCGGTACTTAATTTTCATCAATATTAAGAATTATATATATATATATATTTATTTTCATCAATATTTTAACTTCTTGATTCAATACATTTTTAGAATCTAAATATTTTAAAAAAAATTTATCCTAAATGCAACTATATAATTTGAAACAAACTTAAAAAAATATAATCTTAAATATTAGAAGTAGATTTTGGTAATATAATTATACTAATAAATATTAATAAACAATTAATCAGGTTAATATAATCAACCAGTTAGTTTTCGGACTCAACCCTGTTGAGTCTCGAGCAATTTGGTAATGGATTAAATTCTTTTTCATCCAAAATATTTCAAACCTAATTATTTCGATAATCGAGAAAAAAAATAACAAATAAAGGATTTATATTCCATCAAATCTAATTTTCAAGTATTTGTGTTTTAAAGCTGTAAAAAACCAGCTAAGAATTGCGACAAAATAGTATGTGTAGAAACAAATGTAATAGTGTAGAAATTGAGAATGACTGGCAATTAAGATGTACAAGCAGGCCTTCTGGGTGGCAATTGCTGATGAGGAGTTCTCTACAAAAAAAAAATTATATATATATAAGTTATTTTAGGTTAAGTCAAAACTGAACCTATTTATTTTTATCTTTATATAAATTATATAATTTAAGAAACATATTTCTAATATTTTATAATTCATTAAACATAATTCCATTAACATCTACAAATTTAATATTAAAGCACAATATATACATTCAATACAAAATACAATCAGAAATAATATAATTTAATAATATAAAATTAAAAATTTAAAATATTAATTAAGATTTCGGTCAATTTAGTCAAAATCGAATCCAAAATCCCTCAACCTAAATTGAAATATTTTTTAAGTGAATGGAAACCATCCAAAACCATTCAATTCAGTTTAGTTTGTTCATGGTCATTTTGCTCACCCTAGTTGAAATAAGCAATCGAGCTTTTAAATATTTTATTTGGTTAAAAAAAAAATATTTTTCTCAATTGAAGGATAAAAATACCTGTAATTTTGGTTGTAATGTCTCTATAGTTGATTTTTGATCAGCACTTGCACCCTGCTGGTAATTTGCATTAAATACAGCAAATTAGTCATCAAAATTGTATTTTGAGAATTTGTTATTATCTATAAAACTAAATTAATTTTTTTTCAAGAAGTTCAAAAAAGGATTTGCGTTACAACTTACAATGTTGATATACACAAAATGCCAATTACCAAATTGTCACGATCATTGATAAGATAATTTGAATATAAAAATAATATTTTCAGAAGTAATAATCTTTTTTTCCAAGATTATTTACTAATTTCTTTTTATGGAGTAAATTACCTTGCACAGAGCCCAATCTGCCGAGTCGAAAAAGGCCCGTTCATGGTCCTGGATTTAGGCAATAATTAACAATAAACAATTTATTTTAAAAAAAAAAACAAAATATTTCATAAAGGGAATTCTCCAAGAAATAAAATAATTTAAAGAGATTAACAGTATTATATTAGTAGTGTCATCAATTCTAATTTTTTTAAAAAATTAATTTATTACAACATTAACACTCACCTACGATCATTATTGAAATATTTTTTTTTAAAAATAAAATAAAGCAATTTCATCAACTAAAATTACTTGCCTTGGAAATTAGAGGCTTCTTTTTGGGAACAAGTCCACCATACCTTTTATCAATCGGTGCAATCTGTATAAAACAACAATTTAATAATTATTATATTTCACGTGACCGACCAGTTTTCAACTAACGCATGAAACTCATGGAAGCAACCTAATAGTGATACATTTAAATACCTAACACCCTAAAAGAAATAATAAATTTAATTTTTTGGCTAATTCCCATTTGTGCTTCAACTTCCTGCCTAACTAAATTTGACTTCCATTTTACAAGTTTACTTAATTTTTAAATATTAAGCATTTTCCATACCAAGAATGAATTATTATTATTATTAATTTTTTTTGGTATTTTAGATAGAAATTAAATGATTAGACAGGCCAACGACCATTGAACTCATCAAATGCAACTAGTCCATGCCGACATTTTATATAAATTTGAGTGATTTTATTTGAATTAAATCCAATAAATTGAATGGCTAAAACATGGTATGTTGTAACAATCAAATAACTAGAAAATCGAACTATCGTGTGATGGACCACTACGTTGCTAGAGGTAGACCACTCCTCCAAATATTAAATATCTCCACCTTTATTCCATTTTCGAATTTTTTTCCAAGAATCTATAATTATGAAGTTCTTATTTAGTATGAATATTCTAAAGCATATATCACACTTTTACTTTACGTTGAGCATGTCATATATATATAACTATTTTTTTTTTTATTATTATTATTATTATTATTATTATATCTTCTTAATGGGGAAATTAAAGATTAAGAAAACATAAATATTAAAAATCAGATGTCAAAAATCCTATTACGAATAAAATTAATTAGCACAAGTGTATGTGCTTTTCTTTAATTTCCACTTGTAACAAAAGTCTAGCGAGAAAATACTAATGAATGAACAATTTTTACATATTTTTTTTTTCTCTATTTTGTGTCAAGACTTTGATTATGGTAGTTTTGTCTTCAAAGTCAACATTAAATACATATTTGCGACGATCTATTATGTGAAATACGAGATTAAAAATAAAAGTAATAGAAAAATAAGAAATTAATTACCTCGTGATGTTGGGAAGAAGAATCATGCTCTTCACATCTCTTGCAGTCCTCCATGAGACTACCTGTTACATTGAGAGAGAGAGAGAGAGAGGTGCTATGAGAAATGGGTTTGGAGCAGGTGAAAATAAAAACAAGGACGAATCTTAATTTATTTTATGGGATTCAAAAAAAGGGAGAAAGAATCTCATGAATTAAAATATAATAAATCGAAACATATACCAGGTTTTATCGGTATATGTAAACAGAATAAGAAGAATTCTGAGAAAAAAAAAAAAAGTGAGAATCGACATTACCTTGAATGTGGAGGAAAGTGCAGGAGCAAGCCAAGTGTGAGAGAGAAAGACGATGGAGACGATACAAAGATTTGTGTATGTATATATACACACACATATAATATTGTATCTGTGTGTGAAGGCAGATATGTTGAAGGGTATGAATGTCATTTAAACGTTTTTAAGCAATAATAAAATACTAATACTAATATAATTTTGAAATTAATTCAAATGGATACTTTGGTGCAATGCATGAATCAAATGTTAGTATATAACTATATTTAACTATTTTGACATCTAATAGTTTTAATCTTTATGCTTTAATCTCAACAGTTGATGTTATCAATCTAATAGCTGAGATTTATTCCTATTTAGCACAAACTTTAATTTTAGTATTTGAGTGAATATATATATATATATATATATATATAACTAAATAGGAATAAGTCTCAGCTATTGGATTGATAAAATCAACGGTTGAGATTAAAGCATAAAGATTAAATAATTAAGCATAATTTCCGTTCGTGCTTAATTGCTTTATAAATCGTGCTTAATTCGATTAAGCATGATTTATAAAGCAAAAAAACATAAAATCTAGGAAAATGTTTTAATCTCAACCATTAATTTTTTTAGATTAATGATGTAGAATTATTCATATTTAGCACAAACTAATTTTTAGTATGTGATCCACTCCCTATAGGGAGCGGATCCAGTGAGAAAACTCTTTACGTGAGAAAGTGAGAAAGATGCTTGATTGCATTCACGGCATTGCTTGATTGTATTCAGGTCGTTGCTTGATTGCAATGTTGCTTGATTGTGCTTTAGTTGTTGCTTGATTGCATTTTAGTTGTTGTTTGATTCAATATCAACCATTGATTTTTTTAGTTCTGATGGACATGATTCATTCTTTTTTCTCACATGGGGGATTTTTTTTACATGATCCCTCCTCTATATATATATATAGAGTAGTGATCATATGTTACCCATTCTCTAGATGTTATATGAGACCAAATTTCAACCATTTATTTTATCAATCTAACGGTTATTAAATTATGAATTAATTTTTATTTTTAATGTGTAAATATAAATTAAGGGTATATTAGGTAGATTAGGTAATTAATTTATATTATTCTCTTTCATTAATCACACGTTGTTTCTTATTTTTCCTTCTCTCATAATTTTTCTCTCTCCTCTATAATTCCTATAAAAATTTAAATAATCATAACTTCTTCAATTTGAATTATTTTTTCACTTATTATATATCAAATTAAAGATAATTTAATTACCTTTCAAACGAAATCTCTATTGCATATGTTAGGAATAAGGTAATTGTAGCAAAATCAAATAATGTAATAGCTAAAACTAAATAATGTAACATAATAAAAAGAATAATGTAATATTGTAATACTAATAAAGAGAATTACAGATTGATGAATAAAGAGAACTATTTGTTTCTTTTTTCGGCAAGAAATCAGACATTAATAATGTAATATACAATGAACACATAATGTACCAATCAATCGATATACAATGCACCATTAAGACAATATTTTTATCAACGTCATGCAACCGCAAAAAAACAGACATGAATAATATAATATACAGTCAAATAATGTAATATACAATCAATATATAATGTACCACACTCACTCAATATATAATGTATCATTCAGACAACTCTTTGACCTATATCATGCAACCATAAAAAATACATATGGTTCAATAATGTACTATAAAGCCGATACATAATGTACCACAACACATATTGTACCATTCAGGCAACACTTTGATCTATATACTGCAACGCAAAAAAACAGATATGAATAATGTAATACTCATGTGACACATAATGTATCACTCAGTCGATGCATAATGTACCATTCATGCAACAATTTGATCTATATCATGCAACCGAAAAAATAAACATGGATAATATAATACAAAGACGACACATAATGTAGCACTCGAACACCTTTTTTATGTATAAAATGCAACCGCAATTGTGAAATCAAGATTTTCCCCAATTATTATAAGAACAACATCGAAATTAGGTAAGTATACTATATCATTACATTATTCTCTATATTATGGTACATTATTTAGCTTTACCTATTACATTATTTAGTTTTACTTCAATTATCTTATTCTGAACATATGTAATAGGGATTTTGATTGAAAGCTAATTAAATTATCTTTAATTTGATATATAGTATGTAAAAAAATAACTTAAATTGAATGAGTTATGATTATTAAAAATTTTATAAGAATAATAAAGGAGAGAGGATATTGATGGGAGAGAGAAACAAGGAATAACGTAACATTGGGTTGGTTAATGAGAAATAATAATATAAATTAATTACCTCATTACCCTTATTATATATTTAATCATTAAAATTTAAACTTAACCCTATCCATCCAAATTCAAATTGGAAGGTTGGATTTTAGTCTCATATAACATAGGAAAACTAGGTAACCATATAATGGAACCCTATATATATATATATATATGAGAGAGAGAGAGAGAGGTTAGATCATATGAGAGTAGATGTTAATGTAAGAAATGAGAATAAATCTCAGTCATTGATTGTACAAGATCTGCGGTCATGCTTTAATAATTTTTGTTTTCATTTTATCCTCCCCGTATTTCATCATTACAAATTTAAGGATATATTTATCATTTAACCTGTTTTAATTATGGTATCTCCCTCAAATAAACGATTTTCTTTTTTTGTTTCCTTCTTTCACGCGATTTGAATCTGTAATTTCTTTTCTTTTCGATTTTCCATGATATTTCGATTGTCTTGTTGAATAAGTTTTGATATTTATCAATATTAATTCATCTTCGTGTTTGTTTTATCCTCAGTAATTCATGTATATGATTTGGCGATCAGATTCTAGTTTTGATTGGTTCTTAAGGTTAGATTCGAAGTTTTTGTGCTTTCTATGTTCACGTTTCTTTCTAGTTTTCTGATTTGTATATCATATGTGTTCCAGTTGTTTGAAACTTTTTGAATGATAATAGTTGATTATGGTTTCACGAGACTGTTTTTCATATATTGCTTAGAGAGTTTTTGTTTTAAACAGTTTTGGAAGTATTTCATTTTTAGTATTGCGTTATTCATCTGTTTTGATATTATGTTCATTATTTTTTTTGTTAGCTTCATCAACCTTTTCATTACTTTTTTTAATTGAATTTCAAGTTTGGTGATCGATGTACATTTTATCTGTTCTCATATTCATTTATACTAGAGTGTACTGATACGATGAAGCCTCACAAAGCGAGAAAATTTAGAGAAATTGGATGATGGTATTGAAAAAACTTGCAAAGATTTTGTCATCTAAGGAAGTAAGGTGCAAATAAAATATAGGTTGCAGATTTTCGTTCATTGTACAAAATAACGATGTGCAATTATATTTTTTTGACGGGGATGTACAATTACATTGAATTTATTTTATAATGAACAACACTTGAGATAAAATAAAAAATGACTAAAATAAAATGAAGAATCTCTAATATAAAATGCATGTCACGTGTAACATCAAAATTCACATCGAATTTATTTTATAATGAACCACAATTGAGATAAAATGAAGTATACAATACATAAAATGAACAAAACATAACTTTTGTGCCCTTATTCGGAATGACTATCTTGCTCTTTAATGAAGTAAAATGAGAATAAAATGCCGCGTTTTTTGTTGAAGCTCTTATGTAATCTGGATCGTTGATGTTGGCAAATCTACGGACGAGATTTATTCTCATTTCTCATGATTTATTCTCATTTCTCATGAAAAGGGCTATTCTCACCAGATCAACCCCCTATATATATATATGTATAGAGGCTAGATCATATGAGAATATATGTTAATGTAAGAAATGAGAATAAATCTCAGTCATTGATTGCACAAGATCTGCAGTCATGCTTTAATAATTTTCGTTTTCATTTTATCCTCCCGTACTTCATCATTACATATTTAAGGATATCTTTGTCATTTAACATGTTTTAATTATGGTATCTCCCCCAAATAAACGATTTTCTTTTTTGGTTTCCTTTTTTCATGCAATTTGGATCTGTAATTCTTTTTCTTTTTGATTTTCCATGAGATTTCGATTGTCTTGTTGAATAAGTTTTGATATTTCTTAATATTAATTCATCTTCGTGTTCGTTTTATCCTCATTAATTCATATATATAATTTTGGCGATGGTTTTGATTGGTTCTTAAGGATAGATTCGAAGTTTTTGTGCTTTCTATGTTCACGTTTTTTCTGGTTTTCTTTTTGTATATCATATGTGTTCCAGTTGTTTGAAATTTTGGATGATATTTATTGAATATGGTTTCACGAGACTACTTTTGATATATTGTTTAGAGAGTTTTTGTTTAAAACAGTTTTGGAAGTCTTTCATTTTTGTTATTGCGTTATTCATTTGTTGTGATATTATGTTCATTATTTTGTTTGTTAGCTTCATCAATATTTTCATTACTTTTTTTTTTATTGATTTTCATGTTTGGTGATACGATGCTCATTTAATCTATTCTCTAGTTCATTTATACTAGAGTGTACTGATACGATGAAGCCTCACAAAGGGAGAAAATTCAGAGAATTGGATGATGGTATTGAAAAAAATTGCAGAGATTTTGTCATTTAAGGAAGTAAGGTGCAGATAAAATCTAGGTTGCAAATTTTCGTTCATTGTACAAAATAATGATGTACAATTATATTTTTTTGAAGG
>JAPKLW010000398.1:67268-97091 GCA_026898455.1 Plectranthus barbatus | reverse complement strand
ATTTTATTTGTTTATTCGCTTTCAGTATTTTAAATTTTTGCATGAAAATTTTTAGTTAAAATTCTGCATAGATTTTTCAAACTGTTTGAGTTGAGTTTTTCGAACATTGTCTCTTTCTGAATGAGATTTGCGATTGATAAACAAAACCTGATTTTGAAGTACTCAAACAATTAATCTGAAACTGTGTTTTAGTACATAGGACTATTTATTTGACCACTATATTTGCAATTAATCTGGTAGAAATATCAGTGATCAAAGGGGATAAAAAATTACATTAAATATATTTTATAATGAAAACACTTGAGATAAAATGAAGAATGACTAAAATAAAATGAAGAATCTCTAATATAAAATGCATGTCACGTGTAACATAAAAAATCACATCGAATTTATTTATAATGAACCACAATTGAGATAAAATGAAGTATACAATACATAAAATGAACAAACGCAACTTTTGTGCCCTGCTTTAGAATGACTATGTTGCCCTTTAATGAAGTAAAATGAGGATAAAATGCCTCATTTTTTTAGCTTTTGTGTAATCTGGATCGTTGATGTTGTCAAATCTATGAACGATTATTCTCATTTCTTACAATAAGGGTCATTCTTACCAGATCAGCCCCCTATATATATATATATATATATAGGGAGTACATTACATACTAAAAATTAAGCTTTGTTAAATATGAATGAATCTATACCATTCATCTCAGAAAATTAATAGTTGAGAATAAACTTTTTCCAGATTTCATGTTTTTTTGCTTTATAAATCATACTTAATCGAATTAAGCATGATTTCAACTATTGATGCTATCAATCATATGGTTAAGATTCATTCATATTTAACACAAACTTTAATTTTAGCACTTAATGGTACACACTCTCTCTCTCTCTCTCTATATATATATATATATAGGAGGGGTGTGTTAATTTCACAAGTGGTCCCTTAGATGGGAGAAGAGAATGAATCTAGTCCATCTAATTAAGCCTTTGGACGGTTAAGATTAATTTTTGCCCAAAATTAAAAAGTTGCATCGACGACCTAATTATAGTTGCAGAATAAGGGCATTAATGACATAATTCATACCCATTAAATCTACAAAATATGAAAATTCCTAATTTTATGCTCCATTATTCCTGCTTTTTTGGAATTTTGAATTTTAATTAATATTTTCCTAAATTAATTATTTTTATCCTTTTTCACACTCATTATATCTAGAAAAATACCTAATTTTATGCTCCATTATCATTAATTTTTAATAATTTTGAATTTTATGCTCCATTATCCCTAATTTTATGCTCCATTATCAATACTTTTGAATAATTTTGAATTTTAATCGATTAGAAACTGCATTCTCCACAAAAATTGTTGAAACCTCAGTCGGAAACTGCATTCGATATTTCGTCTGTGGCTTGATTCGATATGTTTGGTTTTAAAGTAATCTAAATCTTAAAACCGTTGTGATTATTATACTGCAACTGTACAAGGGTATATAATGCATATTTACAGGCTTATATAATGCATATTTACAGGCTTAGATAATGCATATTTGCATGTTTATATATTTTCAGATGTAAGTTGCATTATTAAGCTTGTAAATATGCATTATTTACATATGCACAGTTGCAGTACCGTATTTTTACTACGATTATCTTATTCGAAACATATGCAATAGTGATTTCGTTTGAAAGATAATTAAATTATCTTTAATTTGATATACGGTAAGTTAAAAAATAAATTAAATTGAGTGAGATATGGTTAATTCAAGTTTTATAAGGTAATTAGAGGAGAGATAATATGTTGAAGAAAAAAATACGTAAGTTTAAGATGAAAGAGATATGAGATTTTTTTGTGGTCCCCCCATGTTTAACTTACCTAAATACCCTTATTACAAAAAAATAATTCATAAATTAAGTAACAAAATAAATAGAGATATTAAATCTGGATCACTTATTTCATCAAATCAAAGACCATGATTTATTCTCTTCTCCCATCTAAGGGGGACTTGTGATAAGATCACTCCTCTATATATATATATATATATATATATATATATATATATATATAGGGTAGTGATCAGGTGAGAATAGGAGTTACTATGAGAAATAAGAATAAATCTCGCGCGTCCATCTCATCCAATCGACGAACAGGATTCATTCTCAGCATATTGAAAAACGCGACATTTTTGCCCCAATATCGTGCAGTTTTAGTCTTTAAAGGCTAAAACTGTAAAAATACTCAAACACAAACAGCAACCTGCATTTTAAGCCCGATTTACTTCATTTTTAGCCCAATTTACTTCATTTTTAGCCCGATTTACTTCATTTTTACATAAATACGAATTAAAAAAAAAACTAAACATCTTCTTCTTCAAAGCAACAACACGAGCGTAGTCTCTATAAAACTCAATACCAACATCAACAGTTCTTAAAACTATGCCCTTAAAATGCTTCATCTTATTAACACACTTTGGAATAAATGAACATGTAAGATACAAAAATGCACAAAGTTAACACTAAAGATGCACAATATAATAGAAAAAATGAACGTCGATCTGAATAAAACAAATTTTTTAAAACTATATTCATGCATAATTAACAACGTCGGGACCAAACACGAATGCGAAATCCATAAACAAAGACAAAAAATTTGATCGACAAAAGAATTATAAATCAATTCGAACAAAGAAGGAATAAATGAACATGTAAGATACAAAAATGCACAAAGTTTATACTAAAGATGCACAATATAATAGAAAAAATGAACGTCGATCTGAATAAAATAAAATTTTTTAAACTATATTCATGCATAATTAACAACGTCGAGACCGAATACGAATGCGAAATCCAGAAACAAAGAAAAAAAATCTGATCGACAAAAGAAATATAAATCAATTCGAACAAAGAAGGAAGAAGAAATCAAATCGCGCAAAGAAAGGAATAAAAAATCTAATGAGATACTATTTCAGATTTTAAAAAAAAGCTAAAATTACAAAAATAACCTTAATTTTGCAAAACTGCAGGATAATCGAGGAAAACTGCACACGGAGTAAAATAGATCATGAGCGTTGAAATCACAAAATCAAAGGCTAAGATTTATTCTTATTTCTCATACTAAAAACTATTCTCATATGATCACTACTCTATATATATATATATATATATATATATATATATATAGGGTAGTGATTATGTGTGTTTCCATCTAACATTAAAGGGCAAAAATGAGAAAAACATATATTCAAGAATTTTATTTCGTGCACTTCATAATGCATATGTTCGATGTAAAAAATGCAATATTTTGGGCAGAAAAATGCAGCATATAATAAGTGCAAAAAATGCACTCAATATGAATACAAAATGTATATACTTTAGAATAAAACTACATCTTCTTCAAGTTAAGAATGCATCATTTGAAACAATAAAATGAAGACATTTAGGAACATTTTTTTATGCATAATTGATGTATTTTTTTTTTATCCTGAACGTAAATACAACGAAGAACATATAGCAGCTGAATATAAAATCAAGATTTTCGTGCATATTTTCTAAATTCAACATATGAAGTATGGGTATCATATGAATCGTCGTAAAAATACGTTTAATTTGATATATGATTCATAAAAAATAGATTTGAATCGAGAAATATATAATCTTTTAATTATATTGTATGGAGAGAGAAAATGAGGAGAGAAAATATTTAGATCTTAGGACATTTATAACGGTTAGGGGTGTACGCGGTCCGGTTTGGTCGGTTTGAGGGTCGAAGTTTCCTAATTAGATTGAAGTCATTAAAGAGCTAATGATAGAGATTTAGTGTATAAACTTTTAACATATATGAGAGTAATAAATAAAGTTGCATGTCAAGTAGTTTGATATTCACGTTTAATATACATAAAGCATGCCTCAATGCATGTTGTTAAATTTAATGATATAACAAACAATCTTTATCATACATCAGTTACGAAAGTTTGTTTTGAAGAGAGATGGAGAAAATTTGAATTAATTAGTCAAAAACATAAAAAAATTTCAATAATAACATTATGAATGTTTTTTCACATAAAAAAAATTAGTATTAAAAATTATAAATTATGAAGTGAAAGTCATCATATCAAGAAGATAATATAAAAGTCTCGATCTAGGAGCGCAAATAGTTAAGTGCTTTGCAAATTTTTAATTTGTCATATTTTCGAGACACTTCAAATCACCTTCTTTCGATTTACATAGTATACCCAATTAAAAAAACAAAATAAAGTATAAAAATCGTACAAATCAAAAACTTACATTTACGGTCATAAAATAAAATTTATAAATTAATAAAAGTAAATATAAATCAGTATAAGATGATATATATGAATTATATGTGCATGTTATCATATAATTTTGTAGTTTACCAATTTTAGATATCTATTTTATTTATCTACAAAGAAAACATATAGTTTAACATTTCAATATAAATAATTAATTTCCCATGCATCGCGTGTAACGCCCCCATTTGACCTTCCCAATTTCGAGTCACGTTACAGTCGTGGTTATCTATCTTTTAAAAAAATTGCGGGCCAAACATCGGAAGACTTAACATTTGAAAAGACAAATCTAAAATTTAACATTTAATCCTCAAAAGAACTAGTATTTCAAAATGAAACAAAGATAGTTTAAATGTTTAGATTTTCAAAAGTAGACAAGATCAGGGAAGGAATAGATTCAGAGAGCGGTGCAACGGTGTGTGTAGCGTGGTGGTGACATGCATATAAGATGCATGTCACAGGATCTTCAATCTTCAAAATTAAGCTCCATACTTTACACCGCCACCTCGCCATCTCCGCTCGCTTAACCTGCGTATTTTAGAAATAATTACTTTCGTACCCCGTGGAAACATGCCCGAAAACATACAATTTATATAAGAATGCTATGCAACTCACACAGATGAACACGGGGTTTTGTTGAAAAGAACCGTGTCACCTAAATCATTTTATTTTGCACGTGCTATCTAACATGTTATTATATCTGTTTATCATGGTGTAACTGGGAGCTGGCCCACTCCCAAGTTACGATGATTAGTCAGGAATGAATTCACACTCAACCCACTATCATCTAAGTGCACTAATCTTGGAACACACAACATTGAGATCCGATCGTATTTAAATAATCAATTACTTTTCATAATGGGTTTACGGTCTCGCCGTTTTACCCGAGCTCATAAATATAAGGTTGCTAGCCTTTCTCACAATTAATAAGAATAGCGCAAGTACTCCACGTACATGGTTCTCGTCTTATTAATAACTCTCTGTTGTTAGCAGACAATCAGAGGACAAATATAATAGCACAAAAACTTTTGCATAGCAATCAGTTTAAAAACGAAATATTTTCACACATTTTGAAAGTAAAAGCACACTTTTATTTCTATACTAAAATAGTTCCCACCTGGTGTTAGGACGGGTAACTAGGACAGGAACCTTATCGACGACTTCATACGACACTTCGCATCCAACTCATTTCTATCTCTAATTCTCACATGCCTTCATAATCTCATCCATTTAATTTAGACAACTTCCACACTTAGATTCACATACCAACACATGTTTTACTCTTAACATGCTTCAAAAATCATATAATAAACTCAAGGGTCGAATATATCTCGAAAAGGAATGAAAACGAGTTAAGAAAACAAGTTTTAATCAACAAAGCCGTAGCCCGTCCCGAGCAGAATGCGTGTGTCCCGAACGGGATGGACGACTTATTTTTGTCCACCCGACCGTGCCCTGTCCCGAGCGGGACACACCCATCCTGAATGGGATGGGTGCCTCGAGCGGGCAGCTCGCCTCACCGAGAGCCATTCCGAACTGAATTATCTTGTCCCATTCGGAACGCGTCATCTTCCCCACGATTTCAACCCTGCAACTCCAAAAAGTCTTCGATCTAACCACCCAAAGTCACATGCAATCATATATACGAAGTCCTAGACTCGAGGGGAACACGAAAACATGCTTTGATCATGAAAATATGGCATAAAACGGTGATGGGTGAGACTCACCGGAATTTCTCTTCCTCACGGCGGTGATGTGCTTTTTCCGGCGATAAACTCGTAGCTCTCGGTCTCCGAATGATCTATAGTAAGTGGGGAACACGAATATTCACGTCTTAGCTCAAGATAAATGAGTATGAACGAGTTCTAAGGTGGAAACACAACTCACCCCAAAATTCATCGAGGCAACTTCTCTCTACGATATCTCCCTCGATTCTCAACACCACAGTCTCTACCTTAGTTCTTTAGAAAGCTTGGAACGAGATCTACGTGATAGTGGTGGTCTCGTGGTCCCCAATGGTCAGAGGTGGCCGGAAAATGGCTGGAAAGTCGGCAGTTGGGAAGGGTTTTTAGGTGGGGTGCTGGGGAAGCTATGGTAGAGAGAGAATGGTGTGTTTGAGTGAAGTGGGGAGCAAGTTCCCCCTTTTCCACCTTAGTCTGAATTAGAGGTGCTTTCTCCTTCCTACAAGTGTGGTAGCCGCGTGAAGCATAGATAATTAACATGTTAAATTTATCAATCCGGTCTCTTTTCTAATTCGCTCAAGTGGATATCATCTACTCAATTGAAGGGTATCAATAGCTAGGTTACTCAAAAGTCGTTGATTTTCATCTATCTAAGCAATGAATCGTAAACTAAGCTTTAAATGCAAACAATCAATTATTAAACAAATTGCTAACTTTTCCAATCATGTAATTCAATCAATGGTTTAGGCAGATTTAGATAACAAATCCGACAATCTTAGAAGATAGTGAGTGTTTGTAAACTTCAATTGTTCCGAATTAAACCAAGTTATGTTGCAAACGAATTTTAATTCCTACGAGGTTGAGCAACCGACTCTAATGTCGCTAGTCACTTGCTACGGATAACTAGCGGTAGATGACACTAGGAATTGCAAACAGCTACGTTATTAACTCCTAGGTCACTCCAATCGACCGTCAATTATTGCCCTATAATCCTAGCACCGCACATGGATTGGAACTAGAACTATAAGATTATGCACTTATCACGACGATTCCGTCCGCGTGTTGGCTGCAACATTCACGTCAACTACCTAAAGGCTGGCTAATACATACACCTAATAGGCAAGAAACAAGCTCAAGTGCAAATCAACCCCTCATAGGAAAGTAAACAAGCATAATCGATTCAATCCATCACAATACCTGTTATACAACACTCACTAATGAAATTAGTTCTCCATACCTTGAGTTAAGTACAAAACAAATTGAGAATTAAGAGAATTCATTACAAAACTTCAAGGTCAACAATTGATCTTCTTCGGTTGTCTTCTTTGAATCCAATCTACCTCTCTTCCTTCTTCAATCTTCACCAAATGGATGGAATGTGGCTTGATTCCCCTTGATCTTGGTGGGGGAGAGGTTTGGAGATGAATCTAGGGAAAAGTATCGTGACAGTTATTCTAAATTTGGCCAAAAGTTCTTCAATTAACTAATTTTCCCCCTTTATAGGCGAGCAAGCAGGGCCTCGGATCGCCCGAGCCAAAATTGGCTCGCCCGAGCCTTCCTGGAAACCGTGGAGAAGCTGAAAAACCCGTTCTGGCTCGGCCGAGCCAGAACCGCTCGACCGAGCCTGCTCTCTGTCAGCATTGCTCGGTCGAGCCTGCACTGCTCGGCCGAGCGAGCCCTCTGTCCGGCTCAGCTCGGCCGAGCCTGCTTTGCTCGGCCGGGCGACTCCTCCAAGCCTCCAAAACACTCCTTTTGCTCCGCTCGGACGAACCTAACCTCCTCGGACTTCAAACTCGGACGATTTTCCTCCAAAACTCCACCAAATATGCCATATTATGCTCAAAACACGTCCTACAATATTTCAAACACGAAAACACAAAAACAAGACAAAAAACAACGAAAGTATATGATATGAGGGTAAAATGGCCACAAACATGCACGCTCACACATCGAAAAATAGGTTATTTTACACACATATCATAATCCCCCAAACTTGAACCTTTGATTGTCCTCAATCAAAACAAAGTAAAGCAATCAATAAACCTCATCAAACAACCTCATATCTCATCATAGTAATCTTGGCATGCTCTTATCGAACGAGATTATCACCTAACTTTGTGACACGGTTAATGCTAACGACTTAAACCACTCATCAACATTGGATAACGAAATGAAAGCACTCCCTTACGTGTTTAGGGTTTGATGAATTTCACTCATTCACAAGATATCGAGCACAATTTCAATAGGCTTGAAACAATTCTCACCACTATACTACAATGAGTTGGCTCCTAAAATAAAAAAAGGTCTTTGTTTTTGGTTATAACGTGGCTTACTAAAAGGTAGGTGGTTTTGGGCTAAAGTGACGAACTTCTCCATATCCCAAAACCCCCAAACTTATTCTCTTCAATCCACTTCTAACCTTGAGGCTTTTTCATCAAATAACTCTCATAATTTTTTTCTTTTCTTTCTTTTTCTCATTTTTTTTAGCACCATCATTTTTTCATTGTTGATGCTTTTCTTTTTCTTTTTCTTTTTCTCTTTTCTTTTTTTTTCTTTTAAGTACCCAAATTTTTGTTGGTACCCATTTTTCTACGATTCATATCAATCCTACAATCAATACTTTTATTGCCTCAACAATCACAACTCAAAGATACCAAATGATTCCCATCCCAACTCTCATCTCCGTATTCACCTTCATACACTCATTCCCCCCAAATTTTGTCCTAATAATTTCAAAGAAAATTCTCCATTTAAGCACAATCACGGGAAACAAGGGTATAAAGGGCAAAATTATGATATCAACAACCTTATACTCCCGAAGTGAAAGGAAGGACTAAGAATCGATGGCCTAAGATCATCTTTTAGTTACCAAACTCATGCCAAATAGATAGAGAATATATTCAAGTTCTAGATTTTGTGCTCTCAATCTTGCCACTCACAACCGATCAAAGAATGACAATGTCAAGGCTAAAAAACTCTCGTCTTTTGTCAAGTCCTAGGCATTAACCTCGCACAAAACTCGGCAATTCGAAAGTTCAATTCGAGCACGCCTTAACAACTAGATTATGCCCTATCATTGGTCAAAGTAAATCTCAAGCCTTACCAAGTAAATCATGATTCAAATCTCCAATTCTCGTTTGGGTTCATCACACAAACACAACACAAGCACACAACATCCTAATTAACAATCTACATGCCAAGAACAATTGAATTGAAACTAAATGGTAGGAGAAACGATAGAAGGTGTTACCCATCAGTGGACATGATCAAACCGCTCTCCATTCCTTATTTGCACCTACTACACATCAATACAACACCACCAAACAATTGAGCATAATAAAGCCAATAAAGCTCTCATATCCACCAATCTTTCCACAAACTAATATCTCAAGAAAAATTATAACATTTATCCACTAGCACCACCATTCATACCAAACCATTAGACATATCCACACACCAAAGCTAAATAGAAAGAATTCAACTCATGCAGGCTCGCGAAATGATTCATCACAACCATTCAATAGAAGTAGAAGCAAATCAAATTCAACATCCAAAATCCACAATCAAACAAAAGTAGATCAATATCATATTACAACGATATCGAATGATCAATGTTATTCAAATTCAACAAAACTAAACTAAGCTACGGATAAAGATAGAGATAGGGATAGAAGAGTAAACCAGAGAAGAGCACCAGATACCGACCACTCCCCCCAAACTTAGTCAAGTGAGACTAAGTTTGTAAAAAGGTAACCGGTGCGCTCTTACTCCATGGCATCCGGCTGCTGCTGGCGTTAGTCCTCTTCATCCTGTGGTGGCTGAATACTATAGCAATGCTGACATGGCATCGGAATCAGCTCTTCACACCGAGCAACAATTAATCTAGACATATCCAGATAAGCTTCGGAATTCATCAACCAGTTGGAATGGTCATGCAGATCATCAATTTCAGTCAACGTACAGTTAGGCAGTTCAATTCCCATATCACCAAATTTGTAGAAATAACAATCATTAAACTTAGATGGGACCAAAAAGCTTTCGTAACCAATGCAGTTGTATCAAGGCTCAAACCCGGAGCAAAAACTCCTGACCCAACAACACCACAAAATTCAAAAATTGGCAACATCAAGCCACCACCACAGATAATTTAATTTGCAGATTTGCAAGTGTTGTTCCAACTCTCCATTAACCATCCACCAATGGAGAAATCTAGTCCATTCAACAAAGCCAACATAAATTGAAAGTCAAAAATATTAACAGCACCAGATCCATCAAAACCACATGACCACCCCTCTAACATATTGTGGAGATAACGAACGATAGGATTCTTAATCATAAATGACCTACAAGTCTGCACATCAAAATCACCAGAAACACTAACTCCAGAAATTGACTCCCAAAATTCAAGAGGATTAAGCTCATCAAATACACACATAGATTCAACTGAACACCCAAATATCCTATCAATATCTTGTCTCCTCAAAGAAAACTCTTGACCAGCAAGTTTAAATTTTACCAGAACTGGAACACCGTTTGCATTCCACATGACTTGAACAGAGGCCAAGAATTCCCTCGTCAACCTCACATACGTCGGCCATCTCCCATAGAGCAATTTCTTCCAGCCCATTCGAGTGAGCAAACTCCAAATATCCTTCTTCAAATCCAAAGTTTCCAAAGTTTCTCAGCATAAGTATGTAGTTCCAATCACTTGCTTTTGTGTCAACTCAATGTACCGTGCATATTCATCGTCATTAAAACCCTCAGGCCTGCAAATGGAAGAGAAATAAGGAACCCCAATTTCATGCCTATTAGCCATAAGTAAAATTGATAGGTGAGATGAGGATAGAACAATTAGATGCACCAAAGTATATGAGAAAATTTGAGAAGTGAAATTTCGACCGGGATGCAAATGGGTCGAGCATTATGCTCGCCCGATCTTATAAATCTGCGCGTGGCTCGGACGAGCCATCTATGGCTCGGCCGAGCAGAGGCTCTATCGCGCGTGGGCTGGGTTGGCTCGTAAAGGCTCGGTCGAGCCTGCCTCGCTCGACCGAGTGAGGCCTCTATCCGAGGCATTTAATCCAGCTCGGCCGAGCCTGCACCGCTCGACCAAGCTCCCCCTTTTCACACCTTCTTTCGCCCTCTTTTCGACATCCTTCCGATCCCGTTGCTTTCCAACATTTCCATCCTTCATACACACATTGTCAAATGAAAGTGTAGCACCACAAACAATTAGGAACCCTTCACAACAACAAACCACATTATTCAACAAAAATCAATAACAAACAATTATTAAAAAATGCAAAGTAACAAAATTTATACATTGGGTTGCCTCCCAATAAGCGCTTGTTTAACGTCGAAAGCTCGACGATCATACCTCAGTGTCAATCGTGGTCAAAAGGTGCTGAACCGGAACTCATACCTCGACTTATTTCCACATGATCCTCCGAGAAAAGAAGCTTCCTTCTTGCATTTTGTGGTGGATCCGTATCCACTCGAGCTTTCTTCATACGATTTTTATCAAGTTCCTCTTCATCCCCCGGATCTTTGTAGACTTCATTCTCCTCACTCATAAGTTTTAAACCCGGATCAAGCACATCCTTCATCCTTTTCTTTTTCCCAGCTTTCTCAACTTCACTTGCATCCATATTCTTCGGAGGTAAAGAAAACACCACTTCCTTGCCACAACAACGGAATGTGAGTTCACCATGTTTCATGTCAAACAAAGCATCGATCGTGTGCAAAAACGGCCTCCCAAAGATTAGTTGTATACCCCCTTATTTTTCATATCTACGACAAGAAAATCACCTGGGAAGATAAATGTCAAAACTTCCACAAGAACATCTTCAACAACCCCCTTTGGGCAAAACAAAGCATGGTTCGCCAATTGAAGGACTTGACTTGTAGGTTTTAGGCTTCCAACCTCCAATTCCTTATACAAGTCCCATGACATAATGTTGACACTCGCTCCGGAATCACACAATGCCTTCTCAATACACTTGTCTCCAATCTTACATCCGACTACGAAACCTCCGGGATCCTCTTTCTTACTAGCAATATTCCTTTCTCCAAGCTCACAAGTACCACTATCAAGGATTTCTTCTCCTCCAACAAGTTTGTCAAGCATAGGTACTCTTTCTATTTCCTCTAGTAAAGGCATCTCTACATCTCCCTTCTTAACGTATTCGAAGAAATTCACATCTCCGGTTCTCTCATCATCACTTGCTTCAACCTTCTTAACTTCAACTACCTTTCCTTCATCAATCTCTACTTCCAACTCTTCCTCAACCTCAACTATCTCCAACTTAAGAGTCATTACTTCCAAGTTTTCTTCCATTTTACTCTCTCCTTCTACCATGTTACAACCTTTCTTTTGCACCACTTCCGTATCACTCGGAAATTTCCCTGCTTGATGCTTACTACTCAATTGCTTCGCAATTGAAGAAATTTGAAGTTGGATTTCAGCAAAAATGCCATCATACTTTTCAAATCTCTTATCCATTTCTTCATTAAAATTCCTCCTCGGTTCTTGGTTTGCATACCTACTATTTCCCCCAGCATATCTTTGACCACTACTTCCCCCTTCAATTTGTAATGGAGGATTGAGAGCGTTGTTTGGATTAGCATAGGAAAAATTCGGGTGAAATCGGTTGGACGGATGGTAATACATGTTTCCCGGCAGATTATATTGGGGACGAGCATTGAACTCCATTCTTTGATTCACAAAATTCAAACTCTCCGGATGCGACTCTTCATGCCGAACTACCATCATATCCTCATTTCTATTTCCCGATGTAGACAATGCATCAAGCTTCTTTTGCATGATCGCAATTTGCTATTTGAATTCTTTACTTTCCTTGGCCTCATTGACCGATTTAACCGATCGATAGTCCTTCCATTTCTTAGGCCATTGAAAACTATTCTTGGCCATCTTCTCAATCGTTCTCCAAGCTTCTTCCTCTTCAAGATCAAGAAATGCTCCTCCCGAGGAAGAATCCATCATCACTTTCGTTTCATAGTTTAATCCCCCGTAGAATTGACAAATCTGTTGGCTCCGAGAAAGTCCATGTCTTGGGCATTTTTGTAGAAGCTCTCGAAACCGATCCCAAGCTTCATAAAGAGGCTCATCATACCTTTGCCCAAACGATGTGATATCAGCCCTTCTCTTCAAAGTCAAACTCGGTGGAAAAAACTTGAATAGAAACTTCTCTCTCAACTCTTCCCAAGTGACAATATTTGATTTGTCCAAACCTTCGAACCAATTCCTAGCTCAATCTCTCAAGGAGAATGAGAATAACCACAGCCGTATTTGATCTTGGGGCACTTGGTTGATCTTTATAGTATCAGTAATCTCCAAAAATCGAGAGATATGTACATTTGGATCCTCGGTTATGTGTCCCCAAAATTGGATGTTCTGTATCATTTGGACCAACTGTGGCTTTATCTCAAATTGCGTGGCATTTACTCCTAACCGAAAACCTCCCGTAATCGGCTCCCCTTAAGGTTGAAAAAGATTTTGTAATGGTCTCCTCGGACCATTCCTCTCATTGATCATAGCTTTCATCAACTCGAGTTGCCTTTCCAACTCTTCTATTCTAACTGTGTCTTCCCCACGGTTAGCCATATCAAACTCGATTTGAATATTTTCTCTCCTTTCTTGAAATTTCCTTTCCTCGATCTCTCTAGCCTTCAATCGTGTGATCATAAACCACCTAGGAAAAATCCACAAAACCAATTACAAGTAAACAATTCAACAAAAACAAACAAATAAAAATAACAAACAAATGCTAGTAACAATATTCACACAAGCATTTCCTCAAACACCTAGCATACCATACTTCAACTTTCAATAATTCCACAAGACCTACTAAAAGATTCCCCGACAACGGCGTCAAAAACGTGGTAGCCGCGTGAAGCACACACAATTAACACGTTAAATTTATCAATCCGGTCTCTTTTCTAATTCGCTCAAGTGGATATCATCTACTCAATTGAAGGGTATCAATAGCTAGGTTACTCAAAAGTCGTTGATTTTCATCTATCTAAGCAATGAATCGTAAACTAAGCTTTAAATGCAAACAATCAATTATTAAACAAATTGCTAACTTCTCCAATCATGTAATTCAATCAATGGTTTAGGTAGATTAAGATAACAAATCCGAAAATCTTAGAAGATAGTGAGTGTTTGTAAACTTCAACTGTTTCGAATTAAACCAAGTTATGTTGCAAACGAATTTTAATTCCTATGAGGTTGAGCAACCGACTCTAATGTCGCTAGTCACTTGCTACGGATAACTAGCGGTAGAGGACACTAGGAATTGCAAATGGCTACGTTATTAACTCCTAGGTCACTCCCAATCGACCGTCAATTATCGCCCTACAATCCTAGCACCACACATGGATTGGAACTAGAACTATAAGATTATGCACTTATCACGACGATTCCGTCTGCGTGTTGGCTGCAACGTTCACGCCAACTACCTAAAGGCTGGCTATTACCTACACCTAATAGGCAAGAAACAAGCTCAAGTGCAAATCAACCCCTCTTAGGAAAGTTACAAGCATAATCGATTCAATCCATCACAATATCCGTTATACAACACTCACTAATGAAATTAGTTATCCATACCTTGAGTTAAGTACAAAACAAATTGAGAATTAAGAGAATTCATTACAAAACTTTAAGTTCAACGATTAATCTTCTTCGATTGTCTTATTTGAATCCAATCTACCTCTCTTCCTTCTTCAATCTTCACCAAATGGATGGAATGTGGCTTGATTCCCCTTGATTTTGGTTGGGGAGAGGTTTGGAGATGAATCTAGGGAAAAGTATCGTGACGATTATTCTAATTTTGGCCAAAAGTTCTTCAATTAACTAATTTTCCCCCTTTTATAGGCGAGCAAGCAGGGCCTCGGATCGCCCGAGCTGAAATTGGCTCGCCCGAGCCTTCTTGAAAACCGTGGAGAAGCTAAAAAACCCGTTCTGGCTCGGCCGAGCCAGAACCGCTCGACCGAGCCTGCTCTCTGTCAGCATGGCTCGGTCGAGCCTGCACTGCTCGGTCGAGCGAGCCCTCTATTCGGCTCAGCTCGGCCGGGCGACTCTTCCAAGCCTTCGAAACTCTCCTTTCGCTCCGCTCGGATGAACCTAAACTCCTTGGACTTCAAACTCGGACTATTTTCCTCCAAAACTCCACCAAAAATACCATATTATGCTCAAAACACATCCTACAACATTTCAAACACGAAAACACAAAAACAAGACAAAAGAACAACGAAAGTATATGATATGAGGGTAAAATGGCCACAAACATGCATGCTCACACATCGAAAAATAGGTCATTTACACACATATCAAAGTGTCATCCTAAAACCATGCAAAGTGACACCTACACTTATTCCATGCAAGATTTTCTTAATTTCCACTTTAATCCATATTTCACAATTCTTTTCCCAATAAGTCCATGATCAACCTCTAAAATTATATTTCACTTCCCGGGTCTCCGAAAATTAAATTCCAATTGATTGGCGATCGTCCTTATTATATTACGAACATGTGTATAGCCTGAATTAGATAATCGACTTCTTATTCTGGAATTGAAAATTATTGCACAAAAATGAAAAGGAAATTATTCTATTTAAACAATTAAGCCATTTAATAGCTTGATTAAACTCGGGGTATTACATCCTCCCCACCTTACAAAAATTTCATCCCGAAATTTACCAGAGTGCTTCAAAAAGATCGGGGTACTTCTCTTTCATCTTCTCTTCTAGTTCCCATGTCGCTTTCTCTCGACCATGGTGACTCCACAATACTTTGACAAGAGGAATTGACTTGTTTCTCAACTCTTGTATCTTTCGATCCAAAATTGCTTCTGGCCTTTCTTCATAACGTAAATCGGAGTTTAAAACAATCTCATCTTGTTGGATCACGTGGTTGGGGTCGTACACGTATTTTCTTAACTGAGATACGTGGAAAACATTGTGTACATTACCCATGCTCGGAGGTAATGCCAAACGGTAAGCCACTGGACCGATACGTCCTAAAATCTCATAAGGTCCCACAAAGCGCGGTCGCGGCTTGCCTCTCACTCCGAATCTGATGATCCCCTTTGAAGGTGAGACCTTTAGGAACACCTTATCTCCTATTTCAAAATGTAGCTCAACCCTTCTGGAATCGGCATAAGATTTCTGCCTGCTCTGGGCTTCCTTGATTCTATCTCGGATCTGACGGACAATTGCAATCATTTCACTGATGGGTCAGGTCCTAGAACTTGTCTTTCACCCACTTCGTCCCAATACAGTGGAGATCGACATTTCCTTCCATAAAGAGCTTCGTATGGAGCCATCCCAATCGTCGCCTGGTAACTATTATTGTAGGCGAAATCGATTAGCGGCAAAATTGGTTCCCAACTTTCTCCTCGATCGAGAACCACTGTCCTCAACATGTCCTCAAGAGTTTGGATGGTTCTCTCGGATTGACCATTGGTTTGCGGGTGAAACGCCGTGCTGAAATTTATGCGCGTCCCCAACTCTTGTTGCATACTTATCCAAAATTGAGACGTAAACTTCGCGTCTCTGTTGGACGTAATAGATACTGGCACTCCGTTCAGTCTGACAATCTCGCGGATGTACAGTTGTGCCAGCTTGTCTGATCCATAAGTCACTCAGATCGGCAAGAAATGCGCACTCTTCGTTAGACGATCCACTATAACCCATATTGCCGTATTTCCTTTTCGTGATCTTGGCAAACCCGTCACAAAATCCATGGTAATGTGTTCCCATTTCCACTCGGGAATGTCTAACGACTGCAATATCCCATACGGTCGCTGATGTAATGCCTTGACTTGCTGACATGCCAAGCACTTTTCACATATAAGGCTACATCTTTTTTCATACCATCCCACCAGCACTTAGTCTTCAGATCTTGATACATTTTCGTACTTCCTGGTTGTTGGGAAATTTGGCTAAGTTTCCTTTCCCCAGTAGCTACTTGTTTAGATTCTAGTTTTGGTGTTATGGTGGATCAAATCCTAAGTCCTACCAGCGTCAGTTTGTCTCTAGAATAGCTCTAGTCTCAAATGTAAAGTCCTGTTTAGGTCTTTTGAGTTGTAAGTCGCAGCTGATCAAGACTCATGCTGACTACTGTTCACCAGCATGAGATGTACTTACCAGTTGAGAGAAGTCTCACCAGCAAGCGACTGACAAAGACTCGTGCTGACACTGTTCATCAGCATGAGAAAGAGCTAATGACTGGTTACTGTTCACCAGTTGGGAAGGATTTCACCAGCAGGCGGCTGACAAATCCTACCAGCAGAATATGTGTTCTCACTGACACTGTTCACCAGCGGTGAAGCCACCAGTCATGGGAGATTCCAAGAGTTAACATCAGACATATTGGTAGACTTAGATTGTGCCAGCGCAAGTCACCAGCAGAGACTGCCAGCACAAGATCACCAGAATGATCTACCAGTCGGATGTTACCAGCAGAATTCCAGATTCTCTCTCCCAGTGTCTTAGAGACAAAAAGAAGATTCGTCGAGGAATTAACTGACAGAGTATGACTTAAGGGAGGATACCTTAAAAGTCTATCAGTTCAAGACACCAGTTACGATTCCTCGTACTGACGAATAGTGCCGTTCTGACATAAAGAGATCAATGTCAGATAAAGTGGACAAAAGCATGGCGCTTTCCGGAAATTCCTACCTGCCGCCGTCTGAAGGACATGCGAGGACAGAGACCTTTTCCGGATGTGTCCAAACGGCTAGAAAATTTGAATGGGATCCCTCGGCTATAAATACCTGGGATCCACCAACATTCAATACTCTTCACCTACCGAAAGACTGCAAATTTATTACGCTCAAGCAAGTAGAAGCAAAACACTTTCGAGGCCTTTCTAAAGGCTATCCGTGTGTTGATTTATTCAAACACGAGACTTCAAGCTTCCAGCTTGTAAGTTACTGATCTCTTTGGTGTTCTTTCTCTTCTGAGGAAGTTCACAGCAGCTCTTGTGCCAGCCAGCACTTGAGTTATCACGGGCTTTTTGCCGTATTGAGAAGATACGTTCTTGGGAGAACTAAACACCCAGTGAAGCTGTGGAGGTTGAAGTGACGTGCTCGCACTCCACCAGCTGATCAGAGTTGAAGAAGGACAAGGCCGGGAGCGGTTGATCTAGTGAACTGTTGGACGAGGCATTCACCAGCTAGAGATAGATCGTAGGACGCTTGTACCCGATTACTCTTAGTGAATTTCCAGTGCTACGACTGGAGAGTGGACGTAGATCAGTTGATCGAACCACTATAAATCCTTTGTCTTTTATCAGCTTTCTGCATTTCATACTGATTTAAAACCCAGCACCCAAGTGCTGGTGTATATCTGAAAACTGATATAACTGTGCAAACAAGGCTAAAAATATTCTAAGTCTTGAGCTACCAGCTGACCAGCCAGTCGCCAGTCAGCTGAGTACGCAGAGTGCAAGTTGACTTACCAGCTGACAAGGTCCCAGTCAGCTGAGTAACCAGCAGAGTGCAAGAAACGATTATCCACATTTTCCGCTGCCAAGTTATACCCTGATAATCCGGGACCAACAAGTGGTATCAGAGCGGACGGTTCTTATAGACCGTTCGTATCTGAGTCGCTTAGGACCGTGATCCGCGTTTCCTTGCGCTCTATTTGTTTGTCTGTTTGATTAGCTCAGGTAAATCAAGATGAATAACCCGAAGCTACTCGACTACAAGACGGTGAAGCATGATACATGGCGAAAGAGGTCGCTCATTTCTCTGAAGAGCATCCATCCGGAAATGAAAGATGTGCTGGAGAAAGGGCCAATCGAGATCACCATGATACAGCACCAGCTAGGAGATCGTCCAGCTGCTGTGATCCCAAAGCCTCAAGGCGAATGGAATGCTGAGGACAGGAAGCGGAATCAGTTGGATTCCATTGCTCACGAGTTGATCCTGGCTTCTCTTCCAGAGTCGCTGATGGAGGAAGCCCTCCAGTTTGACAATGCCAAGGGAGTATGGGATTATCTTGATAGCCTATGTCAAGAAACTGATCAAATGAAACGCAACAAATTGCAGGTTGCGGTGGACAAGTATGAGTCCTTCCAGATGCTGCCTGGAGAAACCATCAAGGAGATGGAGGCGAGATTCAACGCCATCGTCAGCGAGCTAAAGTCCCTGGACAGGAAGTGCTCAAATGAAGATCTTAATGCCAAGATCCTGTCCAAGATGCCCAAGGAGGACTGGTTCGTGAAGACCACAGCTCTGAAGGAGAAGGACTTGTCCAAGATGACTCCCAAGGAGTTATTTGCTCAGTTGCAGGCACACGAGTGGGATATCCAGATGGTGAACAAGAATGAGGCCATCAGGAACATGGGATCCCCCAGCATCAAAGCTCAAGACGAAGCTTACTTCGTCAAAAAGGACTTCAAATGGAAGCACAAGAAGCCCTTCCATGCTGACAGACCTGCTGCCCAGCACAACCAGCAAAAAGAGATCCCAGCTACATCGGGATCTAACTCAAAAGACAGCGAGGGCTCTATCGCTGACCTTGAGCAGCAGATGAAACGACTGGCTGTCCTTCTGGAAAAAGCCAAGTCAAAGCAGGGAGTATCTCTGAGCTCAACTGACGGAAAATTCGTCAAGAGAGCTCCCCGTGCTTGCTACCAGTGCCAATCCCCTGATCATCTAAAGTTTGAATGTCCACAGGTGGACAAAAATGAGCGGGAAAGGCTAAAGAAGCTCTTTGAAGAGCGCGCCTCCAAGACCGTTGCCAAGGCTATGCTGACCAGGACTGAAGTGCCTGACATACCCGACCATGATGATGGGGAGTATGCGTCAGACGAGGAGTCAGAAGAGAAAGCTCTACTGGCACTTATGGCAGCCTTCGGAGAAGAATCAGCTGAAGGAAGTGCTGACAGTGAAGAGGCACTTGTAGCTGATGATCAGGTACAATCGTCAGCTTCCCCAATGCATATCATGCCTTCTATCAGTTTAGACGATTCTGAGTCGCGTTGCTCCGACTCAGAAGCCGTCACAATAGACATTCTTCAAAAAGAATTTTTAAAATTTTATGAAATAAAGAATGTCTTGGCTGGCGAAAATGCTTCGCTGAAAGATAAAGTTTCTATTTTGACCAAGGAGATTGAAAAATCGAGGTCAGTCAGTGAAGAGCTAGCCACTTTGAAAAAGACTCACTTTGAGTTGCTCCAAAATTTTCAAATTACAAAAACTGAGCGAGATAATTTTCACAATCTCGTTCTGGAGCAAGAAAATAGAATAAATTTTCTAAATAAAGGCTCAAAAGACTTGGAAGCAGCTCTAAGTCACTGGAGAAAGCCTTCTGATAAGTCCGGGTTGGGATTTACAAAGGATTTGAGCATAAACCAACCCGAACTCACAGCTCAAAAGGGTAAGGGAAAACTGGCAAATGCATCAGCACCAGCTGGTAATGCCAGTCAGTCCCGTGTGGCTGATCAGCATAGGAACCATAAGCCCAGATACATAGGTGAGTCATCAAGACAAAATCCTCAACTGGCAAGATCCTCTGCTGATAGGACGCCAGCATACCCGAAGACGCAGACTAAGCCGAAATATTCTAAGGCAAGGAAGTCAGCGTCAGCTGCCAGTGGAATCCGACAGCCAGCACCAGCTGTCCAGAGATTCCACGCCCAACCTTACAAGTATGCCAGTTGCCAGCATGCTTACAAGGGATCCAAATCTCAGCGGAATACTGAGAGAAGGATATTTCCCGATAGGAGGAACACCTATCGGAGGCCTGAGCCCAATCAAAACCTTTTCTCAAGGGCTGGGAAGGCTATTCATCGTGGTCCACAATTCCAGAGACCACCAAGGCAACACAAGCGGTCGGAAAGAAACTTCCGACACCCTCGGAGGAAGAATACTTCCAGAGGAACCGCACACACAGCCACACCTTCCAAAAACAAATCCACGCATTATTTTAAAAGGAAGGGAAAGGCCACAAGTGATGTCAGCAAGGGTAACACCGAGCTGAAGATTACTCAAGTCTGGATTCCAAAAGGAATGATCCAGAGATCTAACCCTGCAGGACCCGCTGATGATCGGGGACCTAAATAATTTCATTTTCTTGCAGGAACAGGATCATGCAACACAGCTTCAGAGATCGAGCGAGTGGATCATAGATAGTGGTTGCTCGGCTCATATGACTGGTGAGGAGTTCCTATTTTCTGAGCTCACCAAGGTCAGAGGACCACCAGTTATTTTTGGTGATAACTCCAAGGGCAGAGTTATTAGCAAGGGCTGCATCGAGAAGGATGATGTCAGAATTGTGAATGTATCCCTTGTCACCAATCTGAAGCACAACCTCCTGAGCATCAGTCAGCTGTGCGACAATGGTTATACCATTGTGTTTGACAAATCAGGGTGCCAGATCAAGAATGAAGAGTCTGGCGAGACCAAGCTGAAAGGTGTCAGGAAAGGAGGTCTCTATGTTGTTGACTGGCAAAGCGGGAAGACTGATACATGCTTTGTAGCCACCAGTTCCATGGAAACTAACTGGCTGTGGCACAAAAGGTTAAGTCATCTAAATTTCAAAACTATTAATTATCTAACCAAGCATGATCTTGTAGATGGTCTTCCCAAGGGCGGGTTCAAGAAGGAAGGAATTTGCAAAGCTTGCCAGCAAGGCAAACAAACTAGGAAGTCCTTCAAGAACCAGTCGCCAGTCTGCCCCAGTACCAATCAGGTACTCGAGTTGTTACACATGGACCTGTTTGGACCAGTAACACCGCAAACCATTGGAGGAAGACGATATTCGCTGGTGGTAGTCGATGACTACTCGCGCTATACATGGGTAAAGCTTCTCAGAACCAAGGATGAGGTGAAGATCATTCTTCCAGAGTTGATCATTCAAGCTCAGAAACAGAGAGAAGCTGTGGTGAAGCGAATTCGATCGGACAATGGGACTGAATTCTGCAACAGTCTGCTGATGGATTTTTGCGCGGAGGCCGGGATCAAACATGAGAGATCTACTCCAAGGCAACCGCAGCAGAATGGACTGGCAGAACGTAGGAACAGGACGCTGAAAGAAGCGGTCCGGTCCATGCTGGCAGAGTCCGGCTTGGGACAGAGTTTCTGGGGAGAAGCGTTGGTGACTGCCTGCTACACTCAGAATAGAAGCGGGATCAACGACATACTCCAGAAAACTCCCTACGAAGTGTATTTTGGTCGTAAGCCTTCTATAGCTCATCTTCGTGCATTCGGTTCACCATGTTATATCCATAATAATGGGAAGTCGAAGTTAAATGCTTTCTCGCCTAAGGCTGATGAGGGTGTGTTTGTCAGATATGGACATCCCTCTCACAAGGGCTATAGAGTATTTAACAAGACTACCCAGCTTGTGGAAATAACATGCAATGTTGTTTTTGATGAAGCTACTTTAGTGCGCAGGACCTTACGCCAACTGGCTGAAGATGTTCCTGAGGTCGAGGATGTCAGCGACCAGTTGGGCAGGAATTCTTCCGATGCTCAACCAACTGGTTCGACTAGACCTATGACTGGATCATCTTCACAACCAGTTCCCTCGGTTGCCCATCAGCAAACCGAGAGGGTCGGTGATGCAAATGACCTTGCTGAGACCTTACACTCAATCTCCCTGAGTGGATCTAGCAAAAATCAAGGGGGAATTCCGACTGGAATCTTTGAGCCAGAAGACAACGATGAACCAGCTGGAATGGAGGTACCAGCTGATACTGACATCGTTGGTGAAGGTTCAGGAAGCCAGTCAGACGGTGGAGCTGATGAAGAAGTTCCGACTGGTGATGTTCAACCGCCAGTTATTCTTCCAGCTCCGACTGGTGGAAATGTGGAAGCACCAGTCGTCAGGACAGAAGAACCTATTTCACAGCTGGCACCAGCAGTCGCTGGTCCTCCCAAATGGCTGAGGGATCACCCATCCGATGCTATTCTCGGTGATCCAGAAGGTTCTGTCCAGACTCGCCACGGCAGTGCGCTCCTAAGTTGTTTTATTTCTCAAATGGAACCTACTTCCATAGGAGTTGCGCTAGAATCTGCTGATTGGATTAATGCCATGCAAGAAGAGCTTGCTGAATTCACTCGCAATAATGTTTGGGACTTGGTGGAGAGACCATCACATCAGTCAGTGATTGGCACCAAGTGGGTTTTCAAGAACAAGCGAGATGAGAATGGCACCGTGGTCAGAAACAAAGCTCATTTAGTCGCCAAAGGTTACAGGCAGTGTGAAGGCATCGACTTTGATGAGACCTTCGCACCAGTTGCAAGAATGGAGGCGATACGGCTGTTCCTTGCTTATGCAGCGTATCACGGCTTCACGGTGTTCCAGATGGACGTGAAGAGCGCCTTCCTGAATGGCGAGCTAAAGGAGGAGGTTTATGTCGAGCAACCTCCAGGCTTTGAAATTGGCACCAAGGTGTACAAGCTGAGAAAAGCCCTGTATGGATTGAAACAGGCGCCCAGGGCTTGGTACGAAACGCTGTCACAATTCCTCACCAGCAATGGATTTCGGAAAGGGAAGATTGATAGGACTCTCTTTCTTCTCAAGGATGGTGGTGACATGCTAATGGTGCAGATCTATGTAGATGACATTATATTCGGATCAAGGAATATAACTCTCTGCGAGAAGTTTTCTCAACTGATGCAGACATCATTTCAGATGAGTATGATGGGCAAGTTAACATACTTTCTCGGACTCCAGGTCCAGCAGTCAACTGATGGAATTTTTATCAGCCAGCGGAAGTATACGAAGGAGTTAATTCAGAAGTATTGCCCAGAGAAAACTAAGTCCCTCAGAATACCTATGAGCACCAGTTGTCAAATATTTCTTGATGAGCAAGGTGAATCAGTTGATCCTACCATCTACCGAGGAATCATTGGATCACTTCTCTATCTCACAGCCAGCAGACCCGACATCTCGTACTCAGTCGGAGTGTGTGCCAGATTTCAAGCCAATCCGAAAAGGTCACACATGGAAGCTGCAAAGAGGATAGTGAAATATCTGAAGGGGACTGAATCTCTTGGAATATGGTATCCTAGAAATGAAGAGCTTACACTCATTGGATATTCAGATTCAGATTTTGCTGGATGCCGTATTGATCGAAAGAGTACCAGTGGTACGTGTCAGTTTCTAGGACACAAGCTAATCAGTTGGTTTAGCAAGAAGCAGCACTCAGTTGCTACTTCTACCACTGAGGCTGAGTATGTTGCCGCTGCCAGTTGCTGTGCTCAAGTTATTTGGATCAAGCAACAACTGGAGGACTATGAGGTGGACACTGGCTGTGTTCCAATCTATTGCGACAACAACAGCGCTATGTGCATCACGAAGAATCCGGTTCACCATTCCAGAACCAAGCACATAGATATTCGACATCACTTCATACGTGATCATGTCGAGAAGAAGGATGTCAGCGTAGACTACATCAGAACTGAAGATCAACTGGCTGACATCTTCACTAAACCACTACCAGAAGCAAGATTCAAGGAGTTGTGCATCAAACTCGGTCTTATGGAGATTGATGTGAGCCCCAATGATGAGGAAGAATGAGTCCCAGCTCTCATTCTGTTCTTGATCTTCTGAAGGACGCTGATTACGACTAAGTCCACGCTCTTGGTTGTTTTTATTTAAGTGGTATCTCAAGATCACTGATGGCTCCTACTGGCGGAACTTATCTCTCAATTGTCTAAGGAAATGAGTCCCAGCTCTCATTCCGAAGTAGCCAGCACAAACCATCAGTTGAAGCGAAATTGGGTCCCAGCTCCTAATTTCAAGCGATGATGAGGAGTGGATTTCTTGAAGAGAAGATTATGCGGAATGAATTGAGTCCAAGCTCTCAATTCTTTTAATCTTTCAAGTTGTCAGCAGACAACTGGCGAATTTCCTACGACTGATGAAGATTGAGTCCCAGCTCTCAATTTACCCAAGTACTCGGGAGCCAGTCGTAAGTACCAGTTGTCAACTGGTAAGGAGGCCATGCTGACAGGGGGAAGTGTTCAACTGGCATATGCTACTGATGACCAGTTATGCCAGCTGTCGCAGAAAAGGCGGGATTGTTCAAATCCGACTAGCGTGTACATCTCTCAGAATTTAATGCGGCATTTAATGCCACATTTAATGTGCACAGTGTCTGCGCAGTCCGACGTTTGGATGCCACCAATCGCTGCGTGCCACGTCAGCTCCACGTCGTGGCGCCCGTCAGCACGACCGCGCACGTCAACACAGGGAACCGGGCCTGCTGATGACCGTCGATCCTCGCTTGCTGAGCGTTGATTCTGGACGTCTGATCCTGCATGGTCCTTCGTATAAATACCCGATCCCTTCCTTCGGGTTAACCTTTATGTTTCCCTACTTTCAGAACCCTACTTTCAAAATTCTCTCATCTTCCCTTGAGATTTTCTGAAACTTGAATATTTCTGAAGTCATGGCATCATCTTCTCAACGTCCAGCTGATGACCCTCCATCTACATCTACATCATCCTCGTCTGGTTCACCAGACCTACCAGTAGCTGAAGCTCATATGCCTACGTATACTGGCATAGTGAAGATCGAAGATATCGATTACACCTATCCGTTCGCCCGACTGGTTCAGTTGAACAGGCCGGCGACCAGGCGACAGCTCTCTAACGCGCAGATCAGGGCTGCTCAGGTCCAGAAAGAGAAAATTTTGAATGAGAAACTGGCCGAGAAAAATTTCGGGGAGGAGCTGATGGAGATGATTGATCGAGAACAGCTCCGACAGTACCTCACGGCGATGCCCACGACTTTCCATCCCCACATGGTAGCCGAGTTCTACGCTCGGGCCGTGATAGCTGACGACAGGAAGTCGTTCACAACTTCCGTTTTTGGCTACATGATCACCGTCACCGCGGAATACCTCGCCAATCTGTTCGGGCTGAGGAATGAAGGAGAGGAAGTGGCCACGTATCATCAGGATGATACGGTGGAATTCAGGAGGCGGTGGGTGCAGTGGAAGAAGCCAGAGGTCACCGTCTTCCGGACTGGCATGAGGAAGTCAGAAATGGAGGAGTACTGGCAAATGGTGTGCGACATTGTAGTTCGCATGCTATAATGCGAGGTCAGCTCGTACGCCGAGTTAAGCCTGCGCAAGTTCTCGGTGATGTGTGCCCTGGTGGATGGAGTTAAGGGCAACTGGGCCGAATTTTTCTTTGGCAGGTTGCTAGAGAATGTAGACAGGAACATCTCTGTTCCGACTGAAGGCCGGTTTGCTCACGCCGTATCCTTCGGGCTGAGGATCAGCCACATCCTGGAGATGGAATTGGGTGATGGCGTGGATCAGGGGGAACAGCTGGTTGGTTCCGACTTCATACCAGCCACGAAGGTGAAGCTGCCTCACCCAGATTACAAGAAGCCACGAAGGCTGAAAGGGAAGTCAGCAGTGGACCCTGCTGAGGTCGTTTCTGAGGAGGACTCAGAAGACCTGGGGGAGCAAGTGCCAGCTGTGGCTCTCCCACTGACTGATGAGGCCAGGGCTCAGTTGAAGAGGAAGCTGGAGACGGAGTCTCTCTTCGAAACCATGGAAGGCGCGGTGGCTGAGGCGACTGGTATCCACCCACGGGACGTACAACTTGTACCAGTCACCAAGAAGCCATCCCACAAGAAGCCTAAGACTTCCCAGCACCAGCAGCCACCGTCAGCTGTTGCATATGACCCTGAGTCTGGGAAGATCTCCATCCCAGTCAAGAAGTCCGTCTTGGGACTGACTGAGGAGGAGACCCTCGAAAGGATGACTCGCAAGAGGAAGCGAATCCAGACCAGAGCTCAAAAACTGGTCGAGCAAGCTAAGAAGGAGCAGCAAGCTTCTCTTGTAAGGAAGAAACAGGCCCAGGCAAGGTTGAAGGCCTTGGCCGACCAGCGTAAAAGAGAGGCTGAGCTGGCAGCCCGCGATGAAGCCTATGCAAAGGTGCAGGCTGAGCATGAGGCCAGACGTCAGGCGGAACTGACGGAGCAGGTGCGCCAGGTGGCCAAGGGCAAGTGGGATGTGCCCGAAACAACTACAAGTGCAAGGCCACCAGCACCAGCTCCAGGCGAGATCTTATCCGAGGAATCCTTTACCCGCCTGATGGTCTTGGGCGCTGAAGAGGATGTACTATCCCTTGTGGATAAGTACCAAGAGGAGGAGGTCGCTGATGTCCCTCCACCCGCGCAAGGGGGTGGTGGAGGTGAAGAAGACCCACTGGCCGCGCAAGGGGGTGCCAGTGGAGGAGTTGAGGAGCGGGCGACCACCCCGGTAAAACTGGCGAGCTTCTCGGATGTCAGTTCTGAATCCGAGGATGCAGAGGAGACAAGGGCTGAGGAGCCAGAGCAGGAGCCAGCTGAGGAGGTGACACATTACTCCATGGTGCAGAGGATGGAGCCAAGGGATCTGTTCCCAGACATTGATGATAAGGCTCGTCGTCCTGCCAGTCACCCCCGATCTACAGATGCCTCGACATCAACTTCCGGGCGACCAGCAGCATCCTCTACATCACCAGCTAGGCATGCACGTACTGAAAAGCCTTACATGCTCTGCATCCAAGAGCATCAACTGATTGATGAGGATACCTTCCAGGCTCGAGTGACAGGGGTGCACCGGTGGGAGCACCGAGGGGAGATGGCATTCTATAATTCCAGGGTGCCTGAATTCTCTATCTACAACATAATCCCGACCAGCGGCCTCCCCCACCAGTCGGTATATGCCTCAAGGATCTTTGACTGGTGCCTGCCCCTGCAGCCAGTGGAATACTACAATTCCACTCTCTATGAGTATGCGGAGAACATCACGGCGGAGGTGGAGAATGCCGTCAATGACGAGATGATATCCAGCTACCGTAGACTCTGGAGGGTGGATCCGGAACTATGTCTGGAGTTCCGGAGGTGGCGAATTTTTGACAGATGCCAGCGCCTGCTGACAGTGGAGAAGCGGGCGGTCCTTTATGCCAGGCTGGGTCTTGGCTACTGGAGAGCGGAGGAGGAGTGGGCTAATGCTTTCATGGGCACTGATCCTGAATGCCCCCAGCAGTTGTCTACAAGGAGGATCAAGCGCCGCTTGCTGAAAATTGCTGAGTATAGGCAGCTGACTGGAAGCTCCGGCCTCCCGCCACTGAAAAGGATCAAGTTACCTTTCCTCCAGTTTCAAGTCACCAGTCGGGGGTACCAGCTGACGTACGCGCTCCGACGCCTCAAAGTGCTGGTTACCCTCCCGAGGATCCCTCCCTACCATGCTATCCTGTTCGACATGGCTGCCTGCGCTTTGCTGGTAGACCACATTGTGGAGGAGGATCCCTCTCGTGGTTTGTGGCTGACCCTTGCCGTCCCTCCTGTTCCTATTATCTCGGGCAATCTCGTCCCTGATTCTATGGAGTGGCAAGTGGTGGAATTCACAGCCCCACCCGTTGTTGAACAAGTCCAGCCAGTTCCAGCTGCAGTGCCAGTAGTGGAGCCAGCTGAAGAAGAACCAGTAGAGGAGTCAGCATCAGCAGAGGCACCAACAGCAGCTGCAGTGCCAGCGGAGGAGCCAGCCCCGATGGAAGAATCAGCTGTATCTGAACCAGCAACGGCTCCTTCCGCAACTGATGTGCCCTCCTCTTCCATTGAAGTCTCAGCAATGCCAATCTCCGAGATCCATCCCCCTGCGCAGCTTCTTGCACTTATTGATGCCAGGATGGACCAGCGCTTCGCCAGCTTCCGCACTGAAATTGCTCAACAGATGGAGTCTGTCACCGCTGGAGTGTCCTCCTTTTTGGCGCGGATCCAAGAGGGGGAAAGTGCGCGAGCACGTGCTGAGGCAGAGAGAGCTCGTCTTGCTGAAGAGGAGAGGAGGATTGCTGCTGAGGAAAGGGAGAAGAGCAGACAAGATATGGCAGCACTCACTGAGATCCTGAGGTCGCTCACAAGCAGAACTCAATCACCAGGATCATCTTCTCAGCCATAGTCTAGCTTCTTCATTTTGTTGTAAGTATTTGTATCTCTAGACTAGTCAGTTTTCTATCCTGTACTTGTAACTGCAACATATTAATGGATTGATTACTGACAAGTTGATGACAATTCCTCATTGTCCAACAAATTGTCTAAGTATTTACTTACCAGCTGAACTTACACTTCCAGTGTAATCAGCACCAGCACTCGTATCACACACTTTAAATCTTTTTGCTCTGATCTCAATTCTCATATTTTAAACGAGCAATATCCCTCTTAGTTTGAGGGGGAAGATTTTAGTTAGAGCTGATGTGAGGAAGTAGTTTCATGGGTTTAGATCTGATAGGTTTATTTTGTAAAACCCTGAAATACTTTGTAACTTTCCTCATTAGCTGAGTGCTCGCTGGTTAGGCTTTGATCGCACCAAAAAGGGGGAAATTGTTGGGAAATTTGGCTAAGTTTCCTTTCCCCAGTAGCTACTTGTTTAGATTCTAGTTTTGGTGTTATGGTGGATCAAATCCTAAGTCCTACCAGCGTCAGTTTGTCTCTAGAATAGCTCTAGTCTCAAATGTAAAGTCCTGTTTAGGTCTTTTGAGTTGTAAGTCGTAGCTGATCAAGACTCATGCTGGCTACTGTTCACCAGCATGAGATGTGCTTACCAGTTGAGAGAAGTCTCACCAGCAAGCGGCTGACAAAGACTCATGCTGACACTGTTCATCAGCATGGAGTAGAGCTATTGACTGGTCACTGTTCACCAGTTGGATAGATTTCACCAGCAGGAGGCTGAGAAATCTTACCAGCAGAATATGTGTTCTGGCTGACACTATTCACCAGCGGTGAAGCCACCAGTCACGGGAGATTCCAAGAGATAACATCAGACAAATTGGTAGACCTTGATTGTGCTAAGG
>JAPKLW010000398.1:0-62268 GCA_026898455.1 Plectranthus barbatus | reverse complement strand
GAGTCCGGCTTGGGACAGAGTTTCTGGGGAGAAGCGTTGGTGACTGCCTGCTACACTCAGAATAGAAGCGGGATCAACGACAGACTCCAGAAAACTCCCTACGAAGTGTATTTTGGTCGTAAGCCTTCTATAGCTCATCTTCGTGCATTCGGTTCACCATGTTATATCCATAATAATGGGAAGTCGAAGTTAAATGCTTTCTCGCCTAAGGCTGATGAGGGTGTGTTTGTCGGATATGGACATCCCTCTCACAAGGGCTATAGAGTATTTAACAAGACTACCCAGCTTGTGGAAATAACATGCAATGTTGTTTTTGATGAAGCTACTTTAGTGCGCAGGACCTTACGCCAACTGGCTGAAGATGTTCCTGAGGTCGAGGATGTCAGCGACCAGTTGGGCAGGAATTCTTCCGATGCTCAACCAACTGGTTCGACTAGACCTATGACTGGATCATCTTCACAACCAGTTCCCTCGGTTGCCCATCAGCAAACCGAGAGGGTCGGTGATGCAAATGACCTTGCTGAGACCTTACACTCAATCTCCCTGAGTGGATCTAGCAAAAATCAAGGGGGAATTCCGACTGGAATCTTTGAGCCAGAAGACAACGATGAACCAGCTGGAATGGAGGTACCAGCTGATACTGACATCGTTGGTGAAGGTTCAGGAAGCCAGTCAGACGGTGGAGCTGATGAAGAAGTTCCGACTGGTGATGTTCAACCGCCAGTTATTCTTCCAGCTCCGACTGGTGGAAATGTGGAAGCACCAGTCGTCAGGACAGAAGAACCTATTTCACAGCTGGCACCAGCAGTCGCTGGTCCTCCCAAATGGCTGAGGGATCACCCATCCGATGCTATTCTCGGTGATCCAGAAGGTTCTGTCCAGACTCGCCACGGCAGTGCGCTCCTAAGTTGTTTTATTTCTCAAATGGAACCTACTTCCATAGGAGTTGCGCTAGAATCTGCTGATTGGATTAATGCCATGCAAGAAGAGCTTGCTGAATTCACTCGCAATAATGTTTGGGACTTGGTGGAGAGACCATCACATCAGTCAGTGATTGGCACCAAGTGGGTTTTCAAGAACAAGCGAGATGAGAATGGCACCGTGGTCAGAAACAAAGCTCATTTAGTCGCCAAAAGTTACAGGCAGTGTGAAGGCATCGACTTTGATGAGACCTTCGCACCAGTTGCAAGAATGGAGGCGATACGGCTGTTCCTTGCTTATGCAGCGTATCACGGCTTCACGGTGTTCCAGATGGACGTGAAGAGCGCCTTCCTGAATGGCGAGCTAAAGGAGGAGGTTTATGTCGAGCAACCTCCAGGCTTTGAAATTGGCACCAAGGTGTACAAGCTGAGAAAAGCCCTGTATGGATTGAAACAGGCGCCCAGGGCTTGGTACGAAACGCTGTCACAATTCCTCACCAGCAATGGATTTCGGAAAGGGAAGATTGATAGGACTCTCTTTCTTCTCAAGGATGGTGGTGACATGCTAATGGTGCAGATCTATGTAGATGACATTATATTCGGATCAAGGAATATAACTCTCTGCGAGAAGTTTTCTCAACTGATGCAGACATCATTTCAGATGAGTATGATGGGCAAGTTAACATACTTTCTCGGACTCCAGGTCCAGCAGTCAGCTGATGGAATTTTTATCAGCCAGCGGAAGTATACGAAGGAGTTAATTCAGAAGTATTGCCCAGAGAAAACTAAGTCCCTCAGAATACCTATGAGCACCAGTTGTCAAATATTTCTTGATGAGCAAGGTGAATCAGTTGATCCTACCATCTACCGAGGAATCATTGGATCACTTCTCTATCTCACAGCCAGCAGACCCGACATCTCGTACTCAGTCGGAGTGTGTGCCAGATTTCAAGCCAATCCGAAAAGGTCACACATGGAAGCTGCAAAGAGGATAGTGAAATATCTGAAGGGGACTGAATCTCTTGGAATATGGTATCCTAGAAATGAAGAGCTTACACTCATTGGATATTCAGATTCAGATTTTGCTGGATGCCGTATTGATCGAAAGAGTACCAGTGGTACGTGTCAGTTTCTAGGACACAAGCTAATCAGTTGGTTTAGCAAGAAGCAGCACTCAGTTGCTACTTCTACCACTGAGGCTGAGTATGTTGCCGCTGCCAGTTGCTGTGCTCAAGTTATTTGGATCAAGCAACAACTGGAGGACTATGAGGTGGACACTGGCTGTGTTCCAATCTATTGCGACAACAACAGCGCTATGTGCATCACGAAGAATCCGGTTCACTATTCCAGAACCAAGCACATAGATATTCGACATCACTTCATACGTGATCATGTCGAGAAGAAGGATGTCAGCGTAGACTACATCAGAACTGAAGATCAACTGGCTGACATCTTCACTAAACCACTACCAGAAGCAAGATTCAAGGAGTTGTGCATCAAACTCGGTCTTATGGAGATTGATGTGAGCCCCAATGATGAGGAAGAATGAGTCCCAGCTCTCATTCTGTTCTTGATCTTCTGAAGGACGCTGATTACGACTAAGTCCACGCTCTTGGTTGTTTTTATTTAAGTGGTATCTCAAGATCACTGATGGCTCCTACTGGCGGAACTTATCTCTCAATTGTCTAAGGAAATGAGTCCCAGCTCTCATTCCGAAGTAGCCAGCACAAACCATCAGTTGAAGCGAAATTGGGTCCCAGCTCCTAATTTCAAGCGATGATGAGGAGTGGATTTCTTGAAGAGAAGATTATGCGGAATGAATTGAGTCCAAGCTCTCAATTCTTTTAATCTTTCAAGTTGTCAGCAGACAACTGGCGAATTTCCTACGACTGATGAAGATTGAGTCCCAGCTCTCAATTTACCCAAGTACTCGGGAGCCAGTCGTAAGTACCAGTTGTCAACTGGTAAGGAGGCCATGCTGACAGGGGGAAGTGTTCAACTGGCATATGCTACTGATGACCAGTTATGCCAGCTGTCGCAGAAAAGGCGGGATTGTTCAAATCCGACTAGCGTGTACATCTCTCAGAATTTAATGCGGCATTTAATGCCACATTTAATGTGCACAGTGTCTGCGCAGTCCGACGTTTGGATGCCACCAATCGCTGCGTGCCACGTCAGCTCCAGGTCGTGGCGCCCGTCAGCACGACCGCGCACGTCAACACAGGGAACCGGGCCTGCTGATGACCGTCGATCCTCGCTTGCTGAGCATTGATTCTGGACGTCTGATCCTGCATGGTCCTTCGTATAAATACCCGATCCCTTCCTTCGGGTTAACCTTTATGTTTCCCTACTTTCAGAACCCTACTTTCAAAATTCTCTCATCTTCCCTTGAGATTTTCTGAAACTTGAATATTTCTGAAGTCATGGCATCATCTTCTCAACGTCCAGCTGATGACCCTCCATCTACATCTACATCATCCTCGTCTGGTTCACCAGACCTACCAGTAGCTGAAGCTCATATGCCTACGTATACTGGCATAGTGAAGATCGAAGATATCGATTACACCTATCCGTTCGCCCGACTGGTTCAGTTGAACAGGCCGGCGACCAGGCGACAGCTCTCTAACGCGCAGATCAGGGCTGCTCAGGTCCAGAAAGAGAAAATTTTGAATGAGAAACTGGCCGAGAAAAATTTCGGGGAGGAGCTGATGGAGATGATTGATCGAGAACAGCTCCGACAGTACCTCACGGCGATGCCCACGACTTTCCATCCCCACATGGTAGCCGAGTTCTACGCTCGGGCCGTGATAGCTGACGACAGGAAGTCGTTCACAACTTCCGTTTTTGGCTACATGATCACCGTCACCGCGGAATACCTCGCCAATCTGTTCGGGCTGAGGAATGAAGGAGAGGAAGTGGCCACGTATCATCAGGATGATACGGTGGAATTCAGGAGGCGGTGGGTGCAGTGGAAGAAGCCAGAGGTCACCGTCTTCCGGACTGGCATGAGGAAGTCAGAAATGGAGGAGTACTGGCAAATGGTGTGCGACATTGTAGTTCGCATGCTATAATGCGAGGTCGGCTCGTACGCCGAGTTAAGCCTGCGCAAGTTCTCGGTGATGTGTGCCCTGGTGGATGGAGTTCAGGGCAACTGGGCCGAATTTTTCTTTGGCAGGTTGCTAGAGAATGTAGACAGGAACATCTCTGTTCCGACTGAAGGTCGGTTTGCTCACGCCGTATCCTTCGGGCTGAGGATCAGCCACATCCTGGAGATGGAATTGGGTGATGGCGTGGATCAGGGGGAACAGCTGGTTGGTTCCGACTTCATACCAGCCACGAAGGTGAAGCTGCCTCACCCAGATTACAAGAAGCCACGAAGGCTGAAAGGGAAGTCAGCAGTGGACCCTGCTGAGGTCGTTTCTGAGGAGGACTCAGAAGACCTGGGGGAGCAAGTGCCAGCTGTGGCTCTCCCACTGACTGATGAGGCCAGGGCTCAGTTGAAGAGGAAGCTGGAGACGGAGTCTCTCTTCGAAACCATGGAAGGCGCGGTGGCTGAGGCGACTGGTATCCACCCACGGGACGTACAACTTGTACCAGTCACCAAGAAGCCATCCCGCAAGAAGCCTAAGACTTCCCAGCACCAGCAGCCATCGTCAGCTGTTGCATATGACCCTGAGTCTGGGAAGATCTCCATCCCAGTCAAGAAGTCCGTCTTGGGACTGACTGAGGAGGAGACCCTCGAAAGGATGACTCGCAAGAGGAAGCGAATCCAGACCAGAGCTCAAAAACTGGTCGAGCAAGCTAAGAAGGAGCAGCAAGCTTCTCTTGTAAGGAAGAAACAGGCCCAGGCAAGGTTGAAGGCCTTGGCCGACCAGCGTAAAAGAGAGGCTGAGCTGGCAGCCCGCGATGAAGCCTATGCAAAGGTGCAGGCTGAGCATGAGGCCAGACGTCAGGCGGAACTGACGGAGCAGGTGCGCCAGGTGGCCAAGGGCAAGTGGGATGTGCCCGAAACAACTACAAGTGCAAGGCCACCAGCACCAGCTCCAGGCGAGATCTTATCCGAGGAATCCTTTACCCGCCTGATGGTCTTGGGCGCTGAAGAGGATGTACTATCCCTTGTGGATAAGTACCAAGAGGAGGAGGTCGCTGATGTCCCTCCACCCGCGCAAGGGGGTGGTGGAGGTGAAGAAGACCCACTGGCCGCGCAAGGGGGTGCCAGTGGAGGAGTTGAGGAGCGGGCGACCACCCCGGTAAAACTGGCGAGCTTCTCGGATGTCAGTTCTGAATCCGAGGATGCAGAGGAGACAAGGGCTGAGGAGCCAGAGCAGGAGCCAGCTGAGGAGGTGACACATTACTCCATGGTGCAGAGGATGGAGCCAAGGGATCTGTTCCCAGACATTGATGATAAGGCTCGTCGTCCTGCCAGTCACCCCCGATCTACAGATGCCTCGACATCAACTTCCGGGCGACCAGCAGCATCCTCTACATCACCAGCTAGGCATGCACGTACTGAAAAGCCTTACATGCTCTGCATCCAAGAGCATCAACTGATTGATGAGGATACCTTCCAGGCTCGAGTGACAGGGGTGCACCGGTGGGAGCACCGAGGGGAGATGGCATTCTATAATTCCAGGGTGCCTGAATTCTCTATCTACAACATAATCCCGACCAGCGGCCTCCCCCACCAGTCGGTATATGCCTCAAGGATCTTTGACTGGTGCCTGCCCCTGCAGCCAGTGGAATACTACAATTCCACTCTCTATGAGTATGCGGAGAACATCACGGCGGAGGTGGAGAATGCCGTCAATGACGAGATGATATCCAGCTACCGTAGACTCTGGAGGGTGGATCCGGAACTATGTCTGGAGTTCCGGAGGTGGCGAATTTTTGACAGATGCCAGCGCCTGCTGACAGTGGAGAAGCGGGCGGTCCTTTATGCCAGGCTGGGTCTTGGCTACTGGAGAGCGGAGGAGGAGTGGGCTAATGCTTTCATGGGCACTGATCCTGAATGCCCCCAGCAGTTGTCTACAAGGAGGATCAAGCGCCGCTTGCTGAAAATTGCTGAGTATAGGCAGCTGACTGGAAGCTCCGGCCTCCCGCCACTGAAAAGGATCAAGTTACCTTTCCTCCAGTTTCAAGTCACCAGTCGGGGGTACCAGCTGACGTACGCGCTCCGACGCCTCAAAGTGCTGGTTACCCTCCCGAGGATCCCTCCCTACCATGCTATCCTGTTCGACATGGCTGCCTGCGCTTTGCTGGTAGACCACATTGTGGAGGAGGATCCCTCTCGTGGTTTGTGGCTGACCCTTGCCGTCCCTCCTGTTCCTATTGTCTCGGGCAATCTCGTCCCTGATTCTATGGAGTGGCAAGTGGTGGAATTCACAGCCCCACCCGTTGTTGAACAAGTCCAGCCAGTTCCAGCTGCAGTGCCAGTAGTGGAGCCAGCTGAAGAAGAACCAGTAGAGGAGTCAGCATCAGCAGAGGCACCAACAGCAGCTGCAGTGCCAGCGGAGGAGCCAGCCCCGATGGAAGAATCAGCTGTATCTGAACCAGCAACGGCTCCTTCCGCAACTGATGTGCCCTCCTCTTCCATTGAAGTCTCAGCAATGCCAATCTCCGAGATCCATCCCCCTGCGCAGCTTCTTGCACTTATTGATGCCAGGATGGACCAGCGCTTCGCCAGCTTCCGCACTGAAATTGCTCAACAGATGGAGTCTGTCACCGCTGGAGTGTCCTCCTTTTTGGCGCGGATCCAAGAGGGGGAAAGTGCGCGAGCACGTGCTGAGGCAGAGAGAGCTCGTCTTGCTGAAGAGGAGAGGAGGATTGCTGCTGAGGAAAGGGAGAAGAGCAGACAAGATATGGCAGCGCTCACTGAGATCCTGAGGTCGCTCACAAGCAGAACTCAATCACAAGGATCATCTTCTCAACCATAGTCTAGCTTCTTCATTTTGTTGTAAGTATTTGTATCTCTAGACTAGTCAGTTTTCTATCCTGTACTTGTAACTGCAACATATTAATGGATTGATTACTGACAAGTTGATGACAATTCCTCATTGTCCAACAAATTGTCTAAGTATTTACTTACCAGCTGAACTTACACTTCCAGTGTAATCAGCACCAGCACTCGTATCACACACTTTAAATCTTTTTGCTCTGATCTCAATTCTCATATTTTAAACGAGCAATATCCCTCTTAGTTTGAGGGGGAAGATTTTAGTTAGAGCTGATGTGAGGAAGTAGTTTCATGGGTTTAGATCTGATAGGTTTATTTTGTAAAACCCTGAAATACTTTGTAACTTTCCTCATTAGCTGAGTGCTCGCTGGTTAGGCTTTGATCGCACCAAAAAGGGGGAAATTGTTGGGAAATTTGGCTAAGTTTCCTTTCCCCAGTAGCTACTTGTTTAGATTCTAGTTTTGGTGTTATGGTGGATCAAATCCTAAGTCCTACCAGCGTCAGTTTGTCTCTAGAATAGCTCTAGTCTCAAATGTAAAGTCCTGTTTAGGTCTTTTGAGTTGTAAGTCGCAGCTGATCAAGACTCATGCTGACTACTGTTCACCAGCATGAGATGTACTTACCAGTTGAGAGAAGTCTCACCATCAAGCGACTGACAAAGACTCGTGCTGACACTGTTCATCAGCATGAGAAAGAGCTAATGACTGGTTACTGTTCACCAGTTGGGAAGGATTTCACCAGCAGGCGGCTGACAAATCCTACCAGCAGAATATGTGTTCTCACTGACACTGTTCACCAGCGGTGAAGCCACCAGTCATGGGAGATTCCAAGAGTTAACATCAGACATATTGGTAGACTTAGATTGTGCCAGCGCAAGTCACCAGCAGAGACTGCCAGCACAAGATCACCAGAATGATCTACCAGTCGGATGTTACCAGCAGAATTCCAGATTCTCTCTCCCAGTGTCTTAGAGACAAAAAGAAGATTCGTCGAGGAATTAACTGACAGAGTATGACTTAAGGGAGGATACCTTAAAAGTCTATCAGTTCAAGACACCAGTTCCGATTCCTCGTACTGACGAATAGTGCCGTTCTGACATAAAGAGATCAATGTCAGATAAAGTGGACAAAAGCATGGCGCTTTCCGGAAATTCCTACCTGCCACCGTCTGAAGGACATGCGAGGACAGAGACCTTTTCCGGATGTGTCCAAACGGCTAGAAAATTTGAATGGGATCCCTCGGCTATAAATACCTGGGATCCACCAACATTCAATACTCTTCACCTACCGAAAGACTGCAAATTTATTACGCTCAAGCAAGTAGAAGCAAAACACTTTCGAGGCCTTTCTAAAGGCTATCCGTGTGTTGATTTATTCAAACACGAGACTTCAAGCTTCCAGCTTGTAAGTTACTGATCTCTTTGGTGTTCTTTCTCTTCTGAGGAAGTTCACAGCAGCTCTTGTGCCAGCCAGCACTTGAGTTATTACGGGCTTTTGCCGTATTGAGAAGATACGTTCTTGGGAGAACTAAACACCCAGTGAAGCTGTGGAGGTTGAAGTGACGTGCTCGCACTCCACCAGCTGATCAGAGTTGAAGAAGGATAAGGCCGGGAGCGGTTGATCTAGTGAACTGGTGGACGAGGCATTCACCAGCTAGAGATAGATCGTAGGACACTTGTACCCGATTACTCTTAGTGAATTTCCAGTGCTACGACTGGAGAGTGGACGTAGATCAGTTGATCGAACCACTATAAATCCTTTGTCTTTTATCAGCTTTCTGCATTTCATACTGATTTAAAACCCAGCACCCAAGTGCTGGTGTATATCTGAAAACTGATATAACTGTGCAAACAAGGCTAAAAATATTCTAAGTCTTGAGCTACCAGCTGACCAGCCAGTCGCCAGTCAGCTGAGTACGCAGAGTGCAAGTTGACTTACCAGCTGACAAGGTCCCAGTCAGCTGAGTAACCAGCAGAGTGCAAGAAACGATTATCCACATTTTCTGCTGCCAAGTTATACCCTGATAATCCGGGACCAACACTGGTTGAGCGGTATACGGCGTATCATGAGCTTCACTCATAATCTCGTTTCTCAGATCTTCACTGTTCGGCACCAAGATTCTGTCTCTGAACGACAATGCACTATCAGGTGCCTCTCGGTATTCGCCCACGGACTTAACTCTCAATTTCTGGCATAACTTCTCAAGTTCCACATCCTTTCCTTGTGCCTCAATGATTCTTTCTCTTAAATCCGACACGACAGTCAGAGTTGCTACTTCACATCTCTTTCTCTCTGAGGGCGATATTACTTCAAGATGAAGTTTCTCGAATTCTCTGACCAAATTGCCCTCTCTGGTAAGCATATAGCCCAATTGAGCCTCTCCTTTTCTGCTCAAGGCATCGGCTACTGAATTTGCCTTACCTGGGTGATAGTTTATCGTAAGATCGTAATCATTAACTAGTTCCAGCCATCTCCTCTGCCTCATATTCAGATTCTTCTGCTCGAAGAAGTATTTCAAGCTCTTGTGATCTGTGAATATGGCACACTTAACTCCATAGAGATGGTGTCTCCAAATTTTCAATGCATGGATTACGACCGCTAGTTCTAAATCATGAGTTGGATAGTTCACTTCGTGCGGTCTTAATTGCCTTGACGCATAAGCTATCACCTTTCCATCTTGCATTAGAACACAACCGAGTCCATTCTTGGATGCATCGGTGTATACCTCGAAGTTCTTATCTGCTTTGGCACTGCCAACAATGGTGCGGTCGTCAAAAGTTGCTTCAACTTCTGGAAATTCTCCTCACATTACTTTGTCCAGACAAACTTTATCCCTTTTTGGAGTAGTTGTGTCATCGGCTTTGCAATCTTCGAGAAGCCTTCGATGAACCTCCTATAGTATCCAGCTAAGCCAAGAAAACTATGAATCTCGTTTGGCGTCGTTGGCGACTTCCACTCTGTCACCGTCTGAATCTTTGCTGGATCTACCTTTATGCCATCTGCCGACACAATGTGACCAAGGAATGTCACTTCTCGTAGTCAGAATTCACATTTACTGAACTTGGCGTATAACTTCTCATCCCTGAGAGTTTGTAATACCGTTCTCAAATGTTGCTCATGTTCTTCTTCACTCTTTGAGTGTATGAGGATATCATCGATAAATACCAGAACAAAGTTATCGAGATATGGATGAAATACTCTATTCATCAAATCCATGAACACAGCCGGAGCATTTGTGAGTCCAAACAGCATTACTCTAAACTCATATTGGCCATATCTTGTCCTAAAAGCTGTCTTCGAAATGCCTTCCTTTCGTATCTTCAATTGGTGGTACCCTGATCTGAGATCAATCTTGGAAAAAGTGCTCGCTTCCTTTAGCTGATCAAACAGATCATAGATTCTCGGCAGAGGGTACTTGTTCTTCAAGGTCAACTTATTCAATTCCCGGTAATCAATGCACATTTGCATTGAACCATCCTTCTTCTTGACAAATAGGATCGGTGCTCCCCAAGGTGACACACTCGGTCGAATAAACCCCATGTCTAACAGCTCTTGCAACTGAACTTTCAGTTCTTGAAATTCCTTTGGATCCATATGATACGGTACCTTGGAAATCGGTGCTGCTCCCGGTTCCAGGTCTATAGTGAACTAAATCTGCCTATCTAGCGGCAGTCTTGGTAGTTCCTTCGGAAATACGTCCTCAAATTCCCTTACAATCGGTACGTCCTGGACTGTCAATTCAGGCTTCTCCTCTCCTTCTAGATACACCAAGAAAGCTTGATTCTCAGCTTTGCTTAACAACTTTTATGCCTGCAGTGCTGATATGACCGATACTCTCCGTCTTCTTTTGAACCCGTAAACAAACAAATCTTCATTCTCGGGTCTCGGTATAATCACTTTCCGCTCGTGACATAGAATCGTCGCTCTATTCTCTCATAACCAATCCATACCTAAGATTACGTCCACGTCCTGAATATCCAATACATACAACTCTGCCACTTGGATCTCATTCTCATTCAACTTGATTTTCAAGTCACGACATACTAAGGTAGAAATAGTTGTTTCTCCTGAAGGTATTGCTACGTTCAAGTCCTGAGTACTCTATTCTACCTTAAGTTTTAATGCCTCAACACATGCAGATGAGATGAAGGTATGCGATGCTCCAGTGTCAAAAAGTATTATGACAGGTATATCACTAATCGTTCCCATACTTGCGAGATTTCCTTCGTCGCAGTTTCCTTCCAAGGCGTAGGCTCTTGCCCCTCTTGGTTGCTCATTCCCTCCTTGAGGGTTTCCTTCTTGATGCCTTGGAGGAGCTTGCTGGCCTTGCCTGCCTCCTCCTCGGTTCCCGACATTACCCCTCCAAGGTTGATGGTTCCCAGATCCTGTTGGAGGTGTGGAGCACTGATGAGCATAATGTCATTGGCCACCGCAGTTATTAGGGGTGTGTATTCGGGCCGAAAAATCAAACCCGACAGACCCGATCACCCGATATTTGAGACCCGAAACCCGACCGAACCACTGCCTCACCCGACCCGACCCTATCACCCGAATTTCGGGTCGGGTTTGTCGGGTGACCCGATGACCTGAAAACCTGAAAAAGAATTATACATTTATACTAAATAATCACAAGAAGAGCATAAACAGCAAAACAGAGATTGAATTTGAGATAGCAGTAGAACACTAGCAGTCGCAGAGCATTAAAAAAAAAAAACCTTGTTGGGTGAAGCCGTGCGCAGTCGCGCAGTCAGCGGGGAAGGAGGCGGAAAGCAGACAGCACGGCGGCGGAGGGCAGACAGCAGCAGGCAGTCGCGACTCGCGACACTGATGGGTGAAGGCGACGGGCAGTCGCGACTCGCGACGATGATGGGTGCAGCACCGACTGGGCCAGTCGCCGGATACGGGCAGGCGGAGGGGTGGCTGGGTTGGGACCGTGGCGTTGGGTGCGGCGTGCGCCGTTTGGGTGTCGAGTGTGAGTCGTGAGGTGAGAATGAAATTAGGTTTTGTTGAATCAGGAATAGAAAAATTATTTGATTATGATATGTATATTTTAAAATTTTTTAAGTAATATTAATAATATTTATATTATTATATATATTAAATATAGTATTTTCGGTCGGGTCGGGTGGCACCCGAACCCAAAATTCTTCACCCGCCACCCGACCCAAAAACTTGTCGGGTGAAGATTTCCCACCCGCAACCCGACCCTACGGCTGCAAGACCCGATCCGACCCGACCCAAAATGATCGGATCGGGTCGGGTTTGTCGGGTCAGATCGGGTTTTGCACACCCCTAGCAGTTATAACACCTTAATCTGCCCTGCTGGAAAATCCGTGTATGCCTTCTCCCGCATCTCTGGCAGTTCTGTAAGTCTCCATCCCTCTGGTCACGCCTGGGTGCCATCTGGGGTCTATTTCTTTGATAGAACTGTTGGCCATTTCACCTCTTGGCATTCTGATACCGACCTTGATCCGGGCACTTTTGGCTTCCTTGCCCCTTAACAAACTGCCTGGGAGGTTCTTCCCACTTCCTTTTTGGAGCTGGGGCTGGTGTCTGGGTCTCCTGAATTCCCCACTCAGACATCTTCTTTTTATTCTTGGACGCCTCAATGTCCAAGGCATGGCTTAGCAATTCTTGGTAAGTCAGTCCCTTCATCGTTGCCAACTGGGTGCGGATCCCCTCGCACAGTCCGTCTCTGAATTTCTCCGCCATCTTCTGTGGCGTATCCGCCAGATGCGGCGCCATTTGGAGCAACTCACCGAACTTGGTGTCGTAATCCTCCACCGACAGTTTCTCTTGCTCAAATAGGAATAATTCAACTTTCCTCTCCTTCTGGTATTGCTTTGGTATATACTTCTCGTACATGGCCTTCTTAAATCTGCCCCAGTTCAGCTGATCTCTCTCCCCTGGTGCTATCGACTTAACGTAGGTCTCCCACCAGCGGTCTGCTTTCCCCTTCAACTGATAGGTCATGCAGTTGACCTTCTCAGCTTCAGTGCACTGCATGTGCCTAAAGATCTTTACCAGCTCACGGATCCAGTCCTCTGCTGCCACTGGACCGCCTGTCCCATCGAAGGTGGGAGGCTTTTATTTTCGGAATGTCTCTACCAGCTTAACCGATGAGGTGGCTGGCTCTCTCTCAGGCGGAGGTTGATGATGTCCGTCATGAGCTGTTGCACTGTCCCCATCGGACAGCGTCTCATACCCATCGTGCTCTTGGTAGATGGGGATTTCTTCCAGATACGGGGCTTCAAACTCGTATGGCGGATTGGCTCCTCCACGACCTCTACCTCGGCCTCGTCCTCTTCCACGGCCTGGATTGATATTCTCCATACTATTTCCTTCCTGCAACTGTACAATCAATGATATAATGGCTGTTAGCGAACATTGCATATCCCCAAAATAATATCCTCACAACAATATTTCTCATGGAAGTAACATCATCATCGAATAACATCACGATAATTCGTTGTTCTACTAGTCAAACATAACTGAATCGAAGTACATAACAGTAATACAAATGATATCATCGTCTCATCAGGTACACAAAATAAATAAGGTCCGAATCCAAGCACATAACAACTAAAATATGGAAGCTACAACATCTCTCAATCGGATCCTTCAGATGGATCCTCCTCCTCAGCCTCCTCATCCTCGTCCTTGGCCTTCATCTTCTCTTTCCCCCTATCCTGGAACGCTATCCTGCTCTCCCAACTACCCTCGGTATCGCTGGATATGCAGATCGGTGCATGAGTAGTCCCGTATCCTCCAAACATATCTGCCCAACCACTCGCTGTGGGTCTAGGCTGTAGGGTTTTAACGTGAACCAAATCACCAAAACCAAATGAACCGAACTGTTTATGGTTATTGTTCATAATCCATTCAAAAACCCTAAGCAAGCTCCTATTGAATTTAATGCGTGGATAAAGAATTATTTAACTTAATTTCGTAGAGTCTGATCCGATCTTTTGCGTTTGAATTTCCAATTTTAATTCAACCACGCAATTCAATTTTATCTGCGGAAACAAAAATTAGAAATCTAGTTTCTAGATAAGAATCGAAAACAAAAAGAGAAGAAAAGAGAAATCTGTTCTCCAGATTAGATATTCAGGGCTGTGTCCCAATGCTGCTCAGATCTGCTACTGGTGAGGATTCCACAGATCTGTGTTGTAGGCCGGAGCAGAAAAATCCTTCTTCTCCCCTCTATAGGCGCCGCCCACTCTCTCTCTGCCTCTAGGGTTTCACTGATTTGAATGTATTCAATAGTGGCTCGGGTTTCCAGAGAGAATGGTCTATTTATAGACCCAGGTTTTCAACCCTAATGGGCTACTGGGCCTTTTTTCAGCATATTTATTTTGGGCCAGTCCTGGGACCTAATGCAAATAATAAAGAGGGCCTATAATTAATTAATTTCCATGTCCACAACCCAGGACATAATTAATTAATTAATATTAATTCTTTTTCACCACAGAATTAATACTGACCTACCCCTTTATTACCACGTTATGAGAACGAGCTGCAGTAATTGAGAATCCCCATATTTAAGGTTATCGGATATTCATTAATTAATTGGAGCTTCTGACAAGCTCTAACTACAATTAATTAACATCTTATTATTCCTGAGTAGTACCACTCAATCGTTATCACTCGTGCCTGAACTTAATCAGCGTGCAGGACTTTGGCACGATGAATGTCATTGAGCTCCTCAGGGAATGTCCCCATCCTATTACTCGGATATGGTTACCTAAACCCAGTCTCAGGCGGTACTACACGAACAGCTGTTACCCAAGATACTGATATACGAGCACGTTACTTAGGCTCTCCACAATGGCAAGTCAAAGCAACAGTCAACCCGTGAAAACCCCTGAACCTTCGTTAGGGTTTGGACTCAATCAATATAACGAGATCTTGTATTCGCTGATGTTAGACAATTGAATACATCTCACTGCGGTCCATCAATACGCCACAGATAGCCGCGTGAAGCACACACAATTAACACGTTAAATTTATCAATCCGATCTCTTTTCTAATTCGCTCAAGTGGATATCATCTACTCAATTGAAGGGTATCAATAGCTAGGTTACTCAAAAGTCGTTGATTTTCATCTATCTAGGCAATGAATCGTAAACTAAGCTTTAAATGCAAACAATCAATTATTAAACAAATTGCTAACTTCTCCAATCATGTAATTCAATCAATGGTTTAGGTAGTTTAAGATAACAAATCCGACAATCTTAGGAGATAGTGAGTGTTTGTAAACTTCAATTGTTCCGAATTAAACCAAGTTATGTTGCAAACAAATTTTAATTCCTATGAGGTTGAACAACCGACTCTAATGTCGCTAGTCACTTGCTAGGGATAACTAGCGGTAGATGACACTAGGAATTGCAAACAGCTACATTATTAACTCCTAGGTCACTCCCAATCGACCGTCAATTATCGCCCTACAATCCTAGCACCGCACATGGATTGGAATTAGAATTATAAGATTTTGCACTTATCACGACGATTCCATCCGCGTGTTGGCTGCAACGTTCACGTCAACTTCCTAAAGGTTGGCTATTACCTCCACCTAATAGGCAAGAAACAAGCTCAAGTGCAAATCAACCCCTCATAGGAAAGTAAACAAGCATAATCGATTCAATCCATCACAATATTCGTTATACAACACTCACTAATGAAATTAGTTCTCCATACCTTGAGTTAAGTACAAAACAAATTGAGAATTAAGAGAATTTATTACAAAACTTCAAGGTCAACGATTGATCTTCTTCAGTTGTCTTCTTTGAATCCAATCTACCTCTCTTCCTTCTTCAATCTTCACCAAATGGATGGAATGTTGCTTGATTCACCTTGATTTTGGTTGGGGAGAGGTTTGGAGATGAATCTAGGGAGAAGTATCGTGATGGTTATTCTAATTTTGGGCAAAAAGTTCTTTTCAATTAACTGATTTTCCTCCTTTTATAGGTGAGCAAGCAGCGCCTCGGATTGCCCGAGCAAAAATTGGCTCAGCATTCCTGGAAACCATGGAAATTTGGGAGGCACGTTCTGGCTCGGCCGAGCCAGAACCGCTCGACCGAGCCTGCTCTCTGTCAGCATGTCTTGGTCGAGCCTACACTGCTCGGTCGAGCGAGCCCTCTGTCCGGCTCAGTTCGGCCGAGCCTGCTTTGCTCGGTCGGGCGACTTCTCCAAGCCTCCGAAACTCTTCTTTCGCTCCTCTCAGACGAACCTAACCTCCTCAGACTTCAAACTCAGACGATTTTCCTCTAAAACTCCACCAAATATGCCATATTATGCTCAAAACACGTCCTACAACATTTGAAACACGAAAACAAGACAAAAAAACAAAAGTATATGATATGAGGGTAAAATGGCCACAAACATGCACGCTCACACATCGAAAAATAGGTCATTTTACACACATATCATAATCCCCCAAACTTGAACCTTTGATTGTCCTCAATCAAAACAAAGTAAAGCAATCAATAAACTTCATCAAACAACCTCATAGCTCATCGTAGTCATCTTGGCATGCTCTTATCGAACAAGATTATCACCTAACGTTGTGACACAGTTAATGCTAACGACTCAAACCACTCATCAACGTTGGATAAAGAAATGAAAGCACTCCCTTACGTGTTTAGGGTTTGATGAATTTCTCTCATTCACAAGATATCGAGCACAATTTCAATAGGCTTGAAACAATTCTCACCACTATACTACAACAAGTTGGCTCCTAAAATCAAAAAGGTCTTTGTTTTCGGTTATAACGTGGATTACTAAATGGTAGGTGGTTTTGGGCTAAAGTGACGAACTTCTCCATTTCCCAAAACCCCCAAACTTATTCTCTTCAATCCACTTCTAACATTGAGGCTTTTTCATCAATCAACTCTCATGTATATTTTTCTTTTCTTTCTTTTTCTCATTTTCTCTAGCACCATAATTTTTTCATTCATGATGCATTTCTATTTCTTTTTCTCTTTTTTTTTAAGTACCCAAATTTTTGTTGGTACCCATTTTTCTAGGATTCATATCAATCCTACAATCAATACTTTTATTGCCTCAACAATCACAACTCAAAGATACCAAATGATTCTCATCCCAAGTCTCATCTCCGTATTCACCCTCATACACTCATTCCCCCAAAATTTTGTCCTAATACTTTCAAAGAAAATTCTCCATTTAAGCACAATCACGGGAAACAAGGGTATGAAGGGCAAAATTATGATATCAACAACCTTATACTCCCGAAGTGAAAGGAAGGACTAATAATCGATGGCCTAAGATCATCTTTTAGTTACCAAACTCATGCCAAATAGATAGAGAATATATTCAAGTTCTAGATTTTGTGCTCTCAACCTCGCCACTCACAACCGATCAAAGTATGACAATATCAAGGCTAAAAATCTATCGGCTTTTGTCAAGTCCTAGGCATTAACCTCGCACAAAACTTGGCAATTCAAAAGTTCAATTCGAGCTCGCCTTAACAACTAGATTATGCCCTATCATTGGTCAAAGTAAATCTCTAGCCTTACCAAGTAAATCATGATTCAAATCTCCAATTCTCGTTTGGGTTCATCACACACACGCAACAAGCACACAACATCCTAATTAACAATCTACATGCCAAGAACAATTGAATTGAAACTAAATGGTAGGAGAAACGATAGAAGGTGTTACCCATCGGTAGAAATGATCAAACCGCTCTCCATTCCTTATTTGCACCTACTACACATCAATACAACACCACCAAACAATTGAGCATAATAAAGCCAATAAAGCTCTCATATCCACCAATCTTTCCACAAACCAATATCTCAAGAAAAATTATAACATTTATCCACTAGCACCACCATTCATACCAAACCATTGTACATATCCACACACCAAAACCGAATAGAAAGAATTCAATCTCATGTAAGCTCGCAAAATGATTCATCAACAACCATTCAAATAGAAATGAAAGTAAATCGAATCATCATCCACAATCCAAAATCAAATCAAGGTAGATCAATATCATTATACAACCAAATCGAAAGATCCAATAAAGGGATAATATCCAACAACTAAACTAAACTAAAGCAAACTAGGATAGAGGAAGAGAGAAGAGGAATAAACCAAGGCACCGGCTACCGGCACATCCCCCCAAACTTAGTCAAGTGAGACTAAGTTAGCAAAAAACGGTGGATGGTGCATCGTCACTCCTCTTGATCTTGTAGTTCCTCCCTACAAACACAAAACCAAACAAACTAGACATTTATTCAAAATCAAAGAAACTAAAAATAATTAAACAAAAGAAAGAAAATTGGTTGGGTTGCCTCCCAACAAGCGCTTCCTTAACGTCGGTAGCTAGACGATCTTACCACATCACTCATTGTCAAAAATCTTGTGTATTTTCAAGATACCTTTCTCCCTTGTTCGGCATTTGCTTTGAAGCAATTTGTCAAGAGAGATCTTCCTTGCACCTCTCTCATCCTTCCAAAAAGGGTTGCATGTCTTGACAAACTCGACTATGAAAGGTGGTGATTCCTTCTTTGATTTGATCTTCGAGTCCTCATCCAAATGTATCCAAATTACATAAGTCTCAACTTGTCCCTCATTTGGATTAATCATCAACTTCAAATCATACGATTCATCCACTATCTCTCCTAGAATCACCTCTTTTTCCCTCTTGTCTATCACTAATGAAGGAAAGATAAGCACCATATCACCACTTGGACTTCCCGATATAATTTCCTCATCATTTTGCTCTTCCTCATCTTGTTGTACGAAGGCCAGGACTTTTTGCAACTCCTCAAGTGAAGATATCTCAAGAGCACCACTCTTTTCACATTCAATGACTTGCAACTCCTCCTTGGTGCCTTCATCCTCTTCATCTTCTTGGAGTAAAGCTTCTCTTTCCTTCTTTGCTTCCTTTTCTTGAATCTATACTATTTCCGTATCTTGAAATCTTACTTACCTCATCCTCACATTCACCTTCCACAATTCCATCAATCTCCTCCCAATTTCCTTTGAGACCTATGTCCTTGTCAATTGGATGCTCTTCCACATGAGGCTTCTCATTCACCTTCTTCAAGAGTTTGGATAATTGCATTTTTAATTCCAAAAGGTTTCCCGTGAGCTGATCCTGTCTCCTCTTCAAAGCTTCCCGAGACGATCTCGCTTCTCTAATTCTTTCATGATCACGTCTGCCCCACTCATCACAATGAACTCTTGTCATCATAGAGTCTACATGGAGAGTAGCCATTAGATGGGGGATAATTCATGTTGTTCCGGAGGTCACAATTCCCCCATTTATCTCTATATATTTCATTACTACACTCCTCTTCTTCATTTCCCCAACTTGACTTCATAATACGATCATGTCTAATATCTTCCATCCATGGGTAGCTACTATTTGACATTTATTCAAATACCGTCCGAAGTGGCCTCCGTGGTCTTTGTCTCTCCAGCATTTTGGCTTTCATTTCCTCCATTTGCCCTTGTAGATTAATAAGCCTTTCCGAGTGAACTCCTCGATGATTCTCCATTTGACACCTACCAATTGCAAGACAAAAACTGTCCAACAAAACAAACAAGAACAATTAACAAACAAATGTTAGTAACAATATTCACACAAGCATTTCCTCAAACACCTAGCATACCATTCCTTCAACTTTCAATAATTCCACAAGACCTACTAAAAGATTCCCCGACAACGGCGCCAAAAACGTGATAGCCACGTGAAGCACACACAATTAACACGTTAAGTTTATCAATCCGGTATCTTTTCTAATTCGCTCAAGTGCATATCATCTACTAAATTGAAGGGTATCAATAGCTAGGTTACTCAAAAGTCGTTGATTTTCATCTATCTAGGCAATGAATCGTAAACTAAGCTTTAAATGCAAACAATCAATTATTAAACAAATTGCTAACTTCTCCAATCATGTAATTCAATCAATGGTTTAGGTAGATTAAGATGACAAATCCGACAATCTTAGGAGATAGTGAGTGTTTGTAAACTTCAATTGTTCCGAATTAAACCAAGTTATGTTGCAAACGAATTTTAATTCCTATGAGGTTGAGCAACCGACTCTAATGTCGCTAGTCACTTGCTACGAATAACTAGCGGTAGATGACACTAGGAATTGCAAACAACTACGTTATTAACTCCTAGGTCACTCCCAATCGACCGTCAATTATCGCCCTACAATCCTAGCACCGCACATGGATTGGAACTAGAATTATAAGATTATGCACTTATCACGACGATTCCGTCCGCATGTTGGCTGCAACGTTCATGTCAACTACCTAAAGGCTGGCTATTACCTACACCTAATAGGCAAGAAACAAGCTCAAGTGCAAATCAACCCCTCATAGGAAAGTAAACAAGCATAATCGATTTAATCCATCACAATATCCGTTATACAACACTCACTAATGAAATTAGTTCTCCATACCTTGAGTTAAGTACAAAAAAAATTGAGAATTAAGAGAATTTATTACAAAACTTCAAGGTCAACGATTGATCTTCTTCGGTTGTCTTCTTTGAATCCAATCTACCTCTCTTCCTTCTTCAATCTTCACCAAATGGATGGAATGTTTCTTGATTCACCTTGATTTTGGTTGGGGAGAGATTTGGAGATGAATCTAGGGAGAAGAATCGTGACGGTTATTCTAATTTTGGGCAAAAAGTTCTTTTCAATTAACTGATTTTCCCCCTTTTATAGGCGAGCAAGTAGGGCCTCGGATCGCCCGAGCCAAAATTGGCTCGCCCGAGCCTTCCTGGAAACCGTGGGAAGTTGGGAGGCACGTTCTGGCTTGGCCGAGCCAGAACCGCTCGATCGAGCCTGCTCTCTGTCAGCATGGCTTGGTCGAGCCTGCACTGCTCGGCCGAGCGAGCCCTCTGGCCGGCTCAGCTCGGCCGAGCCTGCTTCGCTCGGCCGGGCGACTCCTCCAAGCATTCGAAACTTTTCTTTCGCTCCGCTCAGACGAACCTAACCTCCTCGGACTTCAAACTCGGACGATTTTCCTCCAAAACTCCACCAAATATGCCATATTATGCTCAAAACACGTCCTACAACATTTCAAACACGAAAACAAGACAAAAGAACAATGAAAGTATATGATATGAGGGTAAAATGGCCACAAACATGCACGCTCACACATCGAAAAATAGGTCATTTTACACACATATCAGCCACCCCTGCGTACCAGCATGTCAAGTAACCAAGACAGACTACTTATTCCGACAATGTCGCAGCCATCCGGACAGACGTATCCTCATACGCTGTCTCGGCTGTGATCAGGTTTATATCTCACTAGGTCAAGTGATCATACTGTCTTCTGCGATCTACAACACGCCGTATGATTGTCCCTATCGGTGAGACAAGAGGATACCATTATTATATACATGTAAGATTGTTAACAGATAGGAGAAATAAACCATCGTATACTCATTATAATAAATGCTTTCAGTATACAAAACCCATCAATCTCCCACTTATACTCAAAGCATAACTAAGCTATTACAGAGTATATAGTCTGTCTATCTAGCCTGTTATCTCTTTAACCACTGTCAGTGGTCGGCATCCACCTCAGACCCAGTTCACGAATCTGTCTTTCGTAAACTTTCTGCGGCAAGCTCTTTGTAAATGGATCAGCAAGGATGTCCTTAGTGTCAATCTTCTTGATCAACACATCACCTCTCGATATGATTTCTCGTATGATATCGTACTTTCTCTCTATGTGTTTGCTTGCCCTGTAAGACCGCAGTTCCTTTGAGTTTGCCACTACACCAGAGTTATCATAATAAATTGTGATGCTCCTTGGAAAATTCGGGATCACGCCCAACTCTAAAAGGTAGTTCCTGAGCCATAACCCCTCTTTCGAGGCGTCGGAGGCGGCGACATATTCCGCCTCCATGGTGGAGTCTGCAATGCATTTCTGCTTTGAGCTCCTCCAAGATACAACTCCACCTCCCCGGGTAAACACATATCCTAAGGTCGATTTCTTCTCATCCTGGTCCCCTTGTGTTGGGAAATTTGGCTAAGTTTCCTTTCCCCAGTAGCTACTTGTTTAGATTCTAGTTTTGGTGTTTTGGTGGATCAAATCCTAAGTCCTACCAGCGTCAGTTTGTCTCTAGAATAACTCTAGTCTCAAATGAAAAGTCCTGTTTAGGTCTTTTTGAGTTGTAAGTCGCAGCTGATCAAGACTCATGCTGACACTGTTCACCAGCATGAGATGTACTTACCAGTTGAGGGAAGTCTCACCAGCAAGCGACTAACAAAGACTCATGCTGACACTGTTCACCAGCATGAGAAGAGCTAACGACTGGCTACTGTTCACCAGTTGGGAAGGATTTCACCAGCAGGCGGCTGACAAATCCTACCAGCAGAATAGGTGTTCTCACTGACACTGTTCACCAGCGGTGAAGTCACCAGTCATGGGAGATTCCAAGAGTTAACATCCAGACAAATTGGTAGACTTAGATTGTGCCAGCGCAAGTCACCAGCAGAGACTGCCAGCACAAGATCACCAGTATGTTCTACCAGTCGGATGTTACCAGCAGAATTCCAGATTCGCTCTCCCAGAGTCTTAGAGAGAAAAAGAAGATTCGTCGAGGAATTAACTGACAGAGTATGACTTTAAGGAGGATACCTTAAAGTCTATCAGTTCAAGACACCAGTTCCGATTCCTCGTACTGACGAATAGTGCCGTTCTGACATAAAGAGATCAATGTCAGATAAAGTGGACAAAAGCATGGCGCTTTCCGGAAATTCCTACCTGCCGCCGTCTGAAGGACATGCGAGGACAGAGACCTTTTTCGGATGTGTCCAAACGGCTAGAAGATTTGAATGGGATCCCGCGTCTATAAATACCTGGGATCCATCAACATTCAATACTCTTCTCTCTTGCTCAACTACCGAAAGTCAGAAACTTTATTGCAAGCAAGCAGAACACTTTCGAGGCCTTTCTAAAGGCTATCCGTGTGTTGATTTATCAAACACGAGACTTCAAGCTTCCAGCTTGTAAGTTACTGATCTCTTTGGTGTTCTTTCTCCTCCGAGGAAGTTCACAGCAGCTCTTGTGCCAGCCAGCACTTGAGTTATTATGGGCTTTTGCCGTATTGAGAAGATACGTTCTTGGGAGAACTAAACACCCAGTGAAGCTGTGGAGGTTGAAGTGACGTGCTCGCACTCCACCAGCTGATCAGAGTTGAAGAAGGACAAGGCCGGGAGCGGTTGATCTAGTGAACTGGTGGACGAGGCATTCACCAGCTAGAGATAGATCGTAGGACGCTTGTACCCGATTACTCTTAGTGAATTTCCAGTGCTACGACTGGAGAGTGGACGTAGATCAGTTGATCGAACCACTATAAATCCTTTGTCTTTTATCAGCTTTCTGCATTTCATACTGATTTAAAACCCAGCACCCAAGTGCTGGTGTATATCTGAAAACTGATATAACTGTGCAAACAAGGCTAAAAATATTCTAAGTCTTGAGCTACCAGCTGACGAGCCAGTCGCCAGTCAGCTGAGTACGCAAAGTGCAAATTGACTTACCAGCTGACAAGGTCCCAGTCAGCTGAGTAACCAGCAGAGTGCAAGAAACGATTAACCACATTTTCCGCTGCCAAGTTATACCCTGATAATCCGGGACCAACACCTTGGAAATCGGAGTCCGTATAACCCACAGGGCAAAAATCCTCACTTTGTTAAACTGGGCAGTTATTCCTAGTTCTCTTCAAATACTTGAGGATGTGCATTACAGCAGTCCAGTGCGCCTGTCCAGGGTTAGACTGCTATCTTGCTACCATGCCAACGGCATAACAGATATCTGGCCTGGTACACAACATCGCATACATGAGGCTACCCACCGCCGAAGCGTATGGTACAAGACTCATCTCATCTTTCTCCCATTGTGTCTGAGGACACTGCCCACTAGAAAGATGAACGCCATGTCTGAAATGTGGCAAGCCTTTCCTGGCGAGTTGCATGCAGAACCGGGCTATCACAGTATCCACATAGGATGCCTGAGATAAGCTCAACATTCTTCTCTTACGATCTCGGAGGACCTTAATCCCAAGAATGTAGCCAGCTTCTCCCAGATCCTTCATTTGGAACTGTTCGGATAACCAAGCCTTGAAACGTAAGTTCCACGACCTTAAAGCTTGCTTAAGTCCATACAAAGACTTCCTAAGCTTCCATGCAAGATGTTCTTTGCCCTTGCCTATGTAACCCTCGGGTTGCTGCATATAGATGTCCCTACCTTCTTCAAGGTAACCATTTAGAAAAGTGGTTTTGACATCCATTTGCCAGATCTCGAGGTCCATATGCGCAGCTATGGCAAGGTGTATCCGGATGGATTTGAGCATGGCTACGGGTGAAAAGGTTTCGTCATAGTCAATGCCCTCTTTCTGACATAACCCTTTGCCACCAGCCTGGCTTTAAAAGCTGTGATCTTTCCATCCGCTCCTTTCTTTCTCTTGTATACCCATTTGCGCCCTATAGCCCTAAAGCCATCCGACAAATCAGTTTTCTGGTATACATCCATAGCGGTTATGGATTTAATTTCGAAATCCATGGTGACACACCATTTGACAACATCCTTGTCCTGCACTGCCTCTTCGTAAGTCAGTGGGTCAGAGTCCTCATGTCCGTCTTCCGGGCTCAAGTCCGAAGACTCACCCACGAACATGTACCTTTCCGGCTGGAAAATAACTCTCCTACTATGACGAGGCATTGGTGCCGTGTCAGTAGTAGGTGCAGTAACTTGTGGTCCTGCACCTTGCACTGAAGAACGTGTCTGTGGTGCTGAACCTCTCACAAGTGCACCCATATCTACACGTTCCCCTTCCCTTGGAATTGCATTCTCGTTCTCAATTTCTTGAAGATTGGTAGCCGTGTGCAGCACACACAAACAACACGTTAAAATTATCAATCCGGTCTCTTTTCTAATTCGCTCAAGTGGATATCATCTACTCCATTGAAGGGTATCAATAGCTACAACAAAAGGACCCGACCATCGAGAACGAAACTTACCAGGCATCAACTTAAGCCGAGAATTAAACAGGAGCACCAAATCACCCGGATGAAAAGATTTACCCCTTATATGTAGATCATGAAACCTTTTAGTACGCTCCTTGTAAATCCTTGAATTTTCATAAGCTTCATTGCGAAATTCATCCATTGCATTTCAATGTAAAGCTCGGTCTCCTTGAGCCTTCCTCCAATCAACATTAACAATCTTCAAAGCCCAATAAGCCTTATGCTCTAATTCAACCGGCAAATGACAAGACTTCCTAAACACTAATTGGTATGGTGACATTCCAATCGGAGTCTTGAAAGCCGTACGATATGCCCACAAAGCATCATCCAACCGCTTTGACCAATCCTTCCTAGAAGCAATTGTTTTTTCCAAAATAGATTTGATTTCCCTATTGGCAAGTTCTGTTTGACCATTAGCTTGAGGATGATAGGGAGTAGTTATCCTATGCTTAACTCCATATCTTGCCAATAAATTTTCCAACATTTTGTTACAAAAGTGGCTACCCCCATCACTAATTAAGGCTCTAGGAATTCCAAAACGTGTTACTAAACCTTGCAAAAATTTCATCACAACTTTAGCATCGTTAGTAACTGTTGGAATAGCTTCCACCCAGCGTGACACATAATCCACTGCAAGCAGAATATACTGATAACCAAAGGATGATGGAAATGGGCCCATAAAATCAATCCCCCATACATCAAACAAATCTACTTCAATAAAAAGTTTAGAGGGCATTTCATCACGACGAGTAATTGACCCTGTAATCTGACATCTATCACATGCTTTAACAAAATTCATGCAATCACGGTAAATAGAAGGCCAATAAAAACCACATGAAAGTACCTTCAAAGCCGTTCTATTCGCTGCAAAATGTCCTCCACTCTCAGAAGCATGACATTCCTCTATTATCCATGTCCACTCTCCTTGGTGCACACATCTTCGAATGACCCCATCTGCACATCTTTGAAACAAGAAAGGTTCCTCCCAATAATAAAATCTCACATCTTTGAGGAATTTCTTCCTTTGATGGTACTTCAAATCAGGAGGAAACACTCCCACAACAAGAAAATTAGAAAAGTCAGCATACCATGGGGTATTATAAGCAACTTAAAAAACTTGTTCATCTGGAAAGCTATCATTGATACACAGTTTATGTTCATCCCCATCACAGGTTCCTCTAACCTCGACAAATGATCCGCTATCACATTTTCACATCCCTTCCTATCTCTAATCTCAATGTCAAATTCTTGCAACAACAAAATCCACCTTATGAGCCTTGGTTTGGCATCCGGCTTCTTGAACAGATACCGAATAGTAGCATGATCAGTGTACATGATTGATTTAACTCCCACCAAATAGGAGCAAAATTTATCATATGCATAAACCAAGGCTAAAAACTCTTTCTCTGTGACAGTATAATTACATTGAGCTGGATTTAAAGTTTTGCTAGCATATGCAATTACCCTAAAAACTTTATCCCTAACGTGTCCAAGAGCTACGCCAAGTGCAACATCACTCGCATCACACATCAACACAAACTCCTCATTCCAATTAGGTGAAATAAGCACTGGTGCTGTTACCAAAGCTTTTTTTAATCTCTCAAACGCAACAACACATGCCTCATCAAACAAAAATTTCACATCTTTCTCAAGCAAACGACATAAAGGTTTAGTTATTTTTGAAAAGTCTTGAATGAATCTCCTATAAAAACCGGCATGACCTAAAAAACTCTTCACACCTTTCACAGTCTTAGGAATAGGTAGTTTTTCAATAGCACAAATTTTAGGTTTATCAACTTCTAAACCTTTACTAGAAATCTTATGTCCTAACACAATTCCTTCACAAACCATAAAATGGCATTTTTTCCAGTTAAGGACAAGATTGGTCTCCTCACATCTAGCAAGAACAGTCCCCAAAATTTTCAAACATACATCAAATGAATTACCAAATACTGAAAAATCATCCATGAATACCTCCATAATCTCCTCGATAAGCCCATGGAAGATAGCCATCATACACCTTTGAAACGTAGCCGGTGCATTGCAAAGTCCAAAAGGCATCCTTCGGTATGCAAAAACTCCGTAAGGACATGTAAAGGCTGTTTTGTGTTGATCCTCTGGTGCTACCATAATTTGATTGTACCCCGAATAACCATCCAAGAAGCAATAATGTGAATGCCCTGCAAGACGATCAAGCATTTGGTCAATGAAAGGTAAGGGAAAATGATCTTTACGTGTAGCTAAATTTAAAGCACGATAATCAATACAAAACCGCCATCATTTAGTTAGTCTCTCCATCACTTCTTCCCCATTTTCCTTTACCACTTCTTCAAATCCCCCTTTCTTGGGTATCATATGCGTCGAGCTCACCCATTCACTATCACTAGGAGCATAAATGATATTATTATCCAACAACTTAAGGACTTCTTTCTTTACCACCTCTTGAATCATCGGATTCAACCTTCTTTGAGGTTGTCTCTTGGGCTTACATGTCTCTTCAAAAAGTATTTTGTGCATAGAAATGGTCGGGCTTATTCCTTTAATGTCGGACAATTGCCACCCAATCGCCGACCTATGCATCCTCAAAACCCGAAGTAATTTCTCCACTTCGCCACTTGAAAGCTCGGTAGAAATGATTACCGGATAAGTTCCATTTTCACCCAAAAAAGCACACTTCAAATGATCCGGTAACTCCTTTAATTCAACTTCCGGAGGTTTATTCTTCACTTCCATCTTCTTTTGTTTAGCTTCATCTTCCTCCTCTTTCGTTCTTAATTCCAAAAACTTGACTTCCCCATTCATCATATCAATTGGGAAATTATCTAAAATTCGAACATATTCAACAATTTCCTCCTTTACTCCTTCATTTCCACCAACATCCTCTGAATACTAGGAATTTTGCAATATCTCTTCTAATGGTTCACTTTCGACTCTTTTTGCCAAATCTGGATTTTGAATTACCTCCGCCATGCTACAATTCTCTTCATTTTCCTCTTGCATACTCCTCTTCATCGCTTCCGGGAACGAGAAAGTGATTTTCCTATCATCAAATTGAAAAGTTAGCTGCCCGTGCTTCATATCAAACAATGCTCCTCCGGTAGACAAGAATGGTCTCCCCAAAATCAAAGGAATATCGCCATCATCTTCCATATCAAGTATCACAAAATCTATCGGAAATATGAAGTCACGCACTTTAACCAACACGTCTTCTACAATTCCTTTTGGGTATGATAGAGAACGATCTGCCATTTGAAGTGTCATAGTAGTTGGATTGATCTCCCCTATCTCCAACTTTTTAAACAAAGAATAAGGCATCAAATTGATGCTCGCCCCGGAGTCACATAAAGCTCTAGTCACTTCCATTCCACCAATTATGCATGAAAATGTGAAACTCCCTGGATCTTGTCGTTTAAAAGGCATCTTCCTTTGAATGACGACACTACCTATTCCTCAAAAAGATTCACCGTCTCATACTCTCCAATGCCGTACTTACTCTTTTGGGTAAACATCTCCTTCAACATCTTCATGTACCCCGTCATTTCTTGTAAGACTTCTAATAAAGGAAGATTTATTTGAATCTTGCTCATATGTTCTAAGAATCGAGCAAATTTCCTGTTCTTCCTACTTTTCTCAAATCGTTGTGGAAAAGGCATACTAGGTGGGTTTTCCTTTTCAACAAATTTTTCCCCCATTACTTTTTTTCCTTTTGCCACCTTTGGAATGACTTCTTCTTTTTCCTTGAAAGTAACTTTCTTTTTAGTGCCTCCTTCAACCTTATCCTTTTCCACTCCGTATCCTTGTATTTTTGGTCCTTCATAAGAGATTCCACTTCTAGTTGTGATGGCTCTACACACTCCTTCCAAAGGATCCTCTTCTCCCTTACTAAATTGATTCATGATGCACGACACTTGTTTTTTGATATCTTCCAACATTCCTACATTTTTCTCAGAATTCCACTCTACATCCACTTCTATTTCCCGTGTTCTATCTTCTTCCTCCGAATACTCCTCTCTTGGTACATTCACACAAGTTTGTGAAGGTGTATTGAATTCTTGCCAAGAATTGCTAGTACATTCCCCACTATAGGGTTCGTACTCTTTATACATTCTCCACTTGTCCTCTTTAAAATGGACATCTCCTCTATATGAAAGATCTTTTCCCTCAAGCTTATTCATCAACTTGTCCATTTTTTCTTGCATTGAAGCCATTTAGTCTCTCAAAACTTCAATCTCGTTTTTCTTTTTCATAGGCTTTAAAGCCTTACACTCCATTCTTCCTCTCGACCATTGACCATTATTAGCAGCTATCCTCTCAATCATCCTCCATGCTTCGTCTTCTTCAAGATCAAGGAATACTCCCCTAGATGATGCATCCAATATTATCTTTGATTCATAGTCTAATCCTTCATAAAATTGACAGATTAATTGGCTCTGAGAAAAACCATGTCTTGGGCACTTTCGTAAAAGCTCCCAGAACCGATCCCAAGCTTCATAAAGAGGCTCATTGTACCTTTGCCCAAACAATGTGATATCAGCCCTTCTCTTCAAAGTCAAACTTGGTGGGAAAAACTTGAATAGAAACTTCTCTCTCAACTCTTCTCAAGTGACAATATTTGATTTGTCCAAGCCTTCGAACCAATTCCTAGCACCATCTCTCAAAGAGAATGAGAATAACCACAACCGTATTTGATCTTGAGACACTTGGTTGATCTTTATAGTATCAATAATCTCCAAAAATTGAGAAATATGAACATTTGGATCCTCGGTTATGTGCCCCCCAAATTGGTTGTTTTGTATCATTTGGACCAACTGTGGCTTTATCTCAAATTGCGTGGCATTTACTCCTAACCAAAAATCTCCCGCTAACGGTTCACCTTGAGGTCAAAAAAGATTTTGTAATGGTCTCCTCGGACCATTCCTCTCATTAATCATAGCTTTCATCAACTCGAGTTGCCTTTCCAACTCTTCTATCCTAACCGTGTCTTCTCCATGGTTAGCCATCTCAAAATCAATTTGAATATGTGCTCTTCTTTCTTGAAGTTTCCTTGCCTCAAGCTCTCTAGCCTTTGATCGAGTGATCATAAACTACCTAGGAAAAATCCACAAAACCAATTACAAGTAAACCATTCAACAAAAACAACAAACACAAATAACAAACAAAACAATGTTAGTAAAAATATTCACACAAGCATTTCCTCAAACACCTAGTATACCATACTTCAACTTTCAATAATTCCACAAGACCTACTAAAAGATTCCCCGGCAAAGGCGCCAAAAATGTGGTAGCCGTGTGCAGTACACACAAATAACACGTTAAAATTATCAATCTGGTCTCTTTTCTAATTCGCTCAAGTGGATATCATCTACTCCATTGAAGGGTATCAATAGCTAGGTTACACAAAAGTCGTTGGTTTTTATCGATCTAGGCGATGAATTGTAAACAAAACTTTAAGTGCAAATAATCAACTAGTAAACTAATTACAACTTCTCCAAGAGAACAATTCAATCAATTGTATAGGTAGATTAAGATAACAAATCCGACAATCCTAGAAGATAATGAGTGATTGTAAACTTCAATTGTTCCGAATTAAACCAAGTTATGTTGCAAACAAACTTTAATTCCTATGAGGCTGAGCAACCGACTCTAATGTCGCTAGTCACTTGCTACGGATAACTAGTGGTAGATGACAATAGGAGTTGCAAACAACTACGTTATTAACTCCTAAGCCACTCCCAACCGACCGTCGATTATCGCCCTACAATCCTAGCACCGCACATGGATTGGAACTAGAACTATAAGATTATGCACTTATCACGACGATTCCGTCCGCGTGTTGGCTGCAACATTCACGTCAACTATCTAAAGGCTGGCTATTACCTACACCTAATAGGCAAGAACAAGCTCAAATGCAAATCAACCCCTCATAGGAAAGTAAACAAGCATAATCGATTCAATCCATCACAATATTCGTAATACAACACTCACTAATGAAATTAGTTCTCCATACCTTGAGTTAAGTACAATAAAAATTGGAAATTGAAAGAATTCATTACAAAACTTCAAGGTCAATGATTGATCTTCTTCGGTTGTCTTCTTTGAATCCAATCTACCTCTCTTCCTTCTTCAATCTTCACCAAATGTATGGAATGTGGCTTGATTCCCCTTGATTTTGGTTGGGGAGATGTTTTGAGATGAATCTAGGGAGAAGTATTGTGACGGTTTTTCTAATTTTTGACAATAGTTCTTCAATTAACTAATTTTCCCCCTTTTATAGGCGAGCAAACAGGACCTCGGATCGCCCGAGCCAACCAAGGCTCGCCCGAGCCATCATGGGAACTGCAGCAACCAGGGAAGCACGTTCTGGCTCGGCCGAGCCAAAACCGCTCGACCAAGCTTGCTCTCTGCCAGCCAAGCTCGGTCGAGCCTGCACTGCTCGGCCGAGCAAGCTCTCTGGCCGGCTCAGCTCGGCCGAGCCTGCTTTGCTCGGCCGGGTGGGTCCTCCAAGCTTCCGAAACTCTCCTTTCGCTCCGCTTGGACGAACCAAACCTCCTCGGACTCCAAACTCGGACGATTTTCCTCCAAAACTCCACCAAATATGACATATAATGCTCAAAACACATCCTACAACATTTCAAACACGAAAACACGAAAACAAGACAAAAGAACAAGGAAAGTATATGATATGAGGGTAAAATGGCCAAAAACATGCACGAGCACACATAAAAAAATAGGTCATTTTACACACATATCAAAGAACGATATCACTCCTTGACCTGTGATTACTCACATACTCGTCCTCCAAGAATCTAGCGTTGGTGCTAACAACAACTCTCTGACTCCCAGGGCAGTAAAAGTAACCACCTTTCGTCTGCTTGGGATACCCTATGAACAACATTACTTTTGACCTGCTTTCTAACTTATCAGGTTCCTTTGACAGTACGTGTGCTGGACAGCCCCATACTCTAAACTTGCACAAACTAGGTTTGCGACCAAGAAAGAGCTCAGAAGGCGTCTTAGGAACTGATTTAGAAGGCACCACATTTAGCACGTAAGCTGCTGTCTCCAATGCGTAGCCCCAAAACGAAATTGGTAAGTTTGCATAACTCATCATTGATCTTACCATCTCTAGAAGAGTCCTATTTCTTCTTTCAGCTACACCGTTTTGCTGGGGAGTACCCGGTGCAGTCCACTGGGATGTAATCCCGTTTTCTGGCAAGTACTGCTGGAACTCGTTACCGAGGTATTCGCCACCGCGGTCAGATCGCAGTGACTTGATAGTTTTCCTGACCTTCTTTTCTACCTCAGCCTTGAACTCTTTGAATTTCTCAAAGCATTCAAACTTGTAGCGAAGCAGGTATACATATCCGTACCTTGAGTAATTGTCAATGAAAGAGATGAAGTACTCGTACCCTCCATGAGCCTGTGTGGACATCGGTCCACATAAGTCAGAATGGATCAATTCCAACACTTCCTCTGCTCGAGACTGACTAGCCTTAAAAGGCCCAGTTGACATCTTGCCCTCGATGCAGGATTCGTAGACTTGATAAGGTACAGCCCGGACTAAGTCCAATGTACCGTCATCTGCAAGTCTTTGAATCCGCTTCAAGCTGATGTGACCCAGTCTCAAGTGCCAGAGATATGTAAGATCAGAAGAAGTAAGTTTTCTCTTTCTAGGATTATCAATTACGGATGAATTACATGCAATGTTCAAGGACACATTTGATCGAAGTAACATAAGAGTATAAATCAACACCCCATAATGGACACATGTTGTTATTCCCAATGATGAAAAATCATAAATAACAAACATCCATTCGAAGTTGATAGAATTTATCCTGCCGAAAACCACGGCTCACAAAAGAAAACTCTTAAATGTACTTAATTCATCAAAACATAAGGAAAAGAAAAACTCCATGAAGCTCCGTCATAAAACATTGCCTTCATCCAGCTTGGTATCTTCTTTCCATCACTCACCAGCCCTATCGGCATGGTCCCCTGCAAAGTATAACAACATGATCAACAAGTCAGCGTTTACAGCTCTTGGAAGAGCAACGCCGCACTCTAATCATGCTTCAGTTATACATGCAAATGACATACCCTGTCTGGCCTTGTGGGCCTGACAATCTTTCCTCCTATGTCCTTTCTTACCACACCAGTCCTTTGCAGTTACCTTTCCAGCCTTCTACTTAATCCCTCTTTTCGGATTCATACCTTTCGATACCTTTTAAGGATTCATGACCGATTCCACTGCCATCAAGTCATTGAGCAACTCGTTAAGAGTATACACCTTCTTGTTCATGACAACAATCAGTCTGAAACTCTCAAAGGATTTGGGAAGAGAGTTCAGTATGATATTGACCTTAGTCTCAGCGTCGATACCTCCACTGTGCACAGTTAGCTCATCCATGAGGTGAGTCATGGAAACTACGTGCTCTCTCACTCGTTGTAATAGTCTACTTCCTCTTGCGAGGATTCAGTAGTAGGCACTTATAGGACAAAGTACTTGTAGAACGAACATGTGTTCTTCCGCAATCAGGATGTATTCAAGGTTGCGTTTCCATTCCAGGAAGTTTTGACCAGTTAGAGAATTTTGTGCGAGAATATTGATAACACTAGACATAGACATATCCGAAATAATAAAATTCTTAAATAAGAACATACATGTAGAACTTTGAAAACAAATGCATTGAAAACCTTTTAATAAATCAAATACAAATGTTTTCCACTAATTGCCCAGGAGTTCCCACCGCAAGCTACACTTGTATACGTTTACGATGTCACCCTCAACCAGAACTGCGGGTTATAAGCCCCAATCCATTTAATTTCACTACCATGTCAGGAAGCTTTTGACACTAGAAATTAATAATTAGTGAAAACCTTAGACCAAGCCATCTCTCAAGAACAGGGATGCAATTCTTGCATTATATTCTAAGATTCTTCTAAGCAATTAACCACAAATTTAACTCCAGCCAAAAGAGACAGTTTAGCATGGCACATAACCATACCGCACAGCCCTTAAAGCTTTTGTTATTTATAATTTAAATCAATCCTAGAATACTTGTGAAAGAGATCTACGCAAGCTACACTCGTAGACGTTTACGCAAAGCCCTCCCACTATTCACATGATTTAAATTGTTTGTCTAGAAATCCCAACAACCGTATCGATGCACCTCTAGGAACTAGCAAGCTACACTCGTAGACGTTTACTAGAACGAGAGATACACTTACAGCCTAGGACCGCTTTGTGGAGGTCCATTGATTTTAATTAAGAAATCTGCTTAGTATTTATCTTTTAAAAGGTTTCTTATATGCGCACATATAATTTCTTTGTTATTATATTTTCCAAATTATTGCATGTAATTAAACAAGCCCAAAAATTCCCAAAATATAATCCAACAAAAAAAATTAATCACATAAGCATGCTTGGAAAGCTTTAAATAACAAAACCGATAAAACATGCTTTTCCTATTATCTACGCATGCTTAATAGCGCACATAAATTAAAACACATATCATACGAGGACAATTAAGACAAACAAAAATTCCTCGTGGCCCCACAAAATAGAAAAAATAAATTCTATCTATTACAATTTGAATTTTGAATTATTTGGATAAGTCCAAATCTTTTCAAATCTTCTAGGGCCTTCAAATCTTCAATCACCAAATCTTTTGGGATTTAGGCCTTTGTGATCAGATGATTTGCCCTAACCCTAATGCAAACCCTAGGGTTTACACAGGATAGCAAAAACAACCAAAACCACAAGCCACCGCAACGGGACAGCACCACCACCGCCGCCGCACAGTGCCGCGCACGCTCGCGTGCGCGCCTCGCATGCGCAGGCCCCTGGCGCCACTGCCGTCCGCCCGCCCGCGACGCGTGCTGCTGCGCACCGTCGCCCGCGCCGTGTGCCACCCTTTGCCGGCTCCGTCTTCATTTTTCGTTCTCGACCCGTCCAATTACAGATTTTGAAAAAAAATTTCTATTCTATTACAATTTTCAAATCTATACTAATCACGAATTTTCTCGTGATCTTACAAAATTAATTCGTGATCTCTTCCATGTGGCCAACCACATGATTCTGGGCGAAGATTCAAATGAATTCCTTCTGACTAAGGAGGCTTGGCAAGTTATGCTTGCCATAGATGATGAGGAGAACGAGCTTGATTGGGCGGGCTTCATATTCGAGACCGTACGAGATTGCGCTCGAGTCTATCCTTCCATTCCTCTGCTGAATGGAATGCAACTTAGTTGGTTGCTGGAGAAAGATTTCCCCGTCCTAGCAGAAGGCCCATCCTCTCTCCGTAGCTCTGACTTATATCCCTTTCGCTCTATTGCAAATTAATGCAAGTTTCTAAGTATGGCTGTACTTTCTTTTGTCCATGTAAAAAGTTTGAATGAAAGTAATCAGATAATCTTATCTTAGTAAATCATTTCTCATACATAGCAACGATCCTCATTAGCATAACTGCTGAAAATAAGTACTCTGCTAGATAAGAAGTAAAGTGAACACTCTGCTGAAAATGAGAGTACTCTGCTGACTTGCTCTCCAGTAGATATAGAACTTTTAATAATACTAATTCAGCATTTTAGACTGAGTATTCAGCAGATTGAATCCAGACTTCATAATATGTGTACATATCTAGTACAATGTCTTCAAGAAATCCAGAAAGAATAAAATGAAGTTTCATTCATCCAAGGTCTCGTCTAACTCCATAAGACCCAACTTTATGCATAACTCCTTAAATCTGGATTCAGCAAACGGTTTTGTAAAAATATCCGCAACTATGACTTTTCCCTTTATAAATGGCCTTCTTGTGAGGATCCTTATCACCACAGGTGCCCTTATCTGAACTTTCCTTTATTTGTACTGAGAGAAAATCTTCAAGAGAATGGATTCCCTAGGTCAAACTCTGGAATTGCGCCGGAACCAGATTCTTCATGAGTCTGGATTGTATTCCCTATATGACAACGATCATATTGTGGCAGAGACGGTTATGTCAAAACTGAATCGAAGTGGATTGACTCAATTTGTCATGACCACTCCAAGGTGTTTCCATGGTGATATTCTTCGAGAATTTATCAAGGACTGCTCGGTGGAGGGGGAGTTATCTATGGTTCTTTCCACGGCAAACTAGTCTGTTGGTCGCCAGACTTCTTTTCTCGTCGATTCAGTCTCCCCAGAGGTCCTGGGTCAGTGTTCAACTATCGCGTGACGGAAATAGCCCCTGAATGGTCATCGTGGCAGAAATGGAGACGATCGCCTTTGTCAGAGTTTTCCTTTTCTGTTTCAGCATACGATCTGCAGATTCCTTATTGGGTGCTTTTCCGCATTGCTCACAACATGTTGATGGGAGAAGGCCTTGATGACACTTCCTTCGCAAAGGAAACATGGCAGATCATGATGGCCATTGATGATGAGGTCGAGGTCGATTGGGCGAAATACATCTTCGATAGTGTTCGAGATTGTGTCCAATATTACCCTTCTGTGCCTCTGCTGAATGGAATGCAGCTCAGTTGGCTGTTGGAGCAGAGCTTTCCTCGGATAGCAGAAGGACGATCGAACCTCCTTGATACAGACTTCTTCCCGTTTAAGCCTCGTTCTCCCTAGAATATCAAGAATTGTTGTTTTTCTATTTTATCATCCTCCTTTGTAATGACATCTTTCTGTGAATGAAATGAGAGGATGTATGATTTATGCACAACTATATGTTTCTGTCTTCCAATATGTCGTTTGTTGAAAATAAGTAATCATTGTCTGCTTAGCATCCTTTGCATTAGCAGATTGTGATGACGGATAATCTTCAACAGAGGTATTCAACTTCCAGAATTCTTAATGATGCTTTCTCGAAATCCAAGAAATCCAGATAATAAGTGTAACATCTCATTCATAGTGTGAGAGAGTACTTGAGCACTTTCGACGTGGCGGTTACGGATTTGATGCAGCCGTCGCGCATTTAATGCTCTGTCTTGGATATGCTTGGTTGGAATAGCATAGGCTCCTGCTTCAATGTCCTAGCAATCTGAGTGTAGATCGAACCTTGTTTGCTGATCTGATTTAGCAGACACCTTGACTTAGCAGGCATACTCAGCAACCTGTCTCGTGATAGTGTTGAGTTGCTGAAGGATCTTATACTTTAGCAATCCTCATGTTTCTGAGGTAAGCTACAATTTTCCATAAAAGGTCATCAAGTGCTTGCATTTAAGACGATGGATTTCTGCCTTAATCAATGGATTTGAGATGTCCTTTGTTGTCTTTTCAAGCATTCGTGGAAGAGGTCGCCATATCACTCAGGTAGGTCGACTTGCTAGAAATAGATTTATTTGGACAGGTGGCGTTTCCCCCTTTGTCGAGACTCCTCGACTTCCGCCCTCTGAATTGAGTTGACACGACACTTTTGGGAGAATGTTCCCTCTGTGGAGAGAGCCACACTCTTGTTATAAATAACACCCCACTTGTTTTCTTGAACACCATCTCCTTCAAACCATTGTGCACAGCATTTTCTTCTTCCTTGTTCCACCATGATGCATCAAATTACCATCGCTCCGAGTGACTTAACCGTCACTCGCAACTAGATTCTTCACGAATCAGGGTTGTTCTATGAGTACGACGAGAACTATCACGTTGCAAACCATGTCATGGGGGCTCTTCGTGAGAGTCGTCTAGACCGGTTTTTGATGACTATTCCTGCACATTTTCAGAAACGAGCTCTTCAGAGTTTCATCTTTTCATGCAAAGCCACTGACGATGCTATCTAGGGCTCCTTTGAGAACCAGTTGGTTTGCTGGACTCCAACTCTCTTTTCTCAGAAGTTTGGTCTCCCAAGGGGTCCAATTCGCATTATGGATGTCAATCGTCATATGATTGCTCCAGAGTTCAGCTTCTGGGACAAATGGAGGCAGTCGGATATCTATTACTTTTCGCCAACTCCATCATGTCTGGAGTTGAAAGAGGAGTATAGAGTTATCTTTGACCTCGTTAGTAATGTGACGTTTGGAGTTGCTGCTGAGAACTATGTGTTCAATCCTAGGATCTGGAGGGCTATGATGGCCATTGATGCAGAGATGAAGAACGTCGACTGGGCAGGGTTCTTCATTGATGGGGTGAAGGACTGCATCGACCACTTTCCTCAGTTTCCTCTGCCAACTGCCATGCAGTTGAGTTGGTTACTTGAGCAGAAGTTCCCTCACATAGTCTCTGAAGGCATCCCTGTGATGGGTATTGACTTCTATCCCTTGAGGTCTCATTTTCCGAACTCGTGTTGATGGATGTTCTGGACTCCCCTCCTTTTGTTGTTGACGTTGACAGAAAAAAAATGTTGTTAGAATTTTGTAGCAGATGTAAGGATTGGTTGTATCTGATTTTCCCTTTTGTAATATTGTGAAGTTCTTGAAGTATGTTGTTCTTCCTTTGAATGAATTGACGAATATGCTAATATCGTTCTTATTTGCTGAGTATCTTCTCGGGAACCTTTTTGTTGAATAAAAAATAATTGAATAGCAAGACCTTTGTCTGCTAAGTTGGTGTGCTGAAATTTTTCACTGAATCATGACGCGTTTCAGCATCCCAGTTTACTTCTAGTGTTCGAGGCTCAGCATCTCGTAATTTAGCAATTTCATGATATCTTCAACAAACCGAAAAATAGCATCCAGAATTTAATTAATCATCAAACAAACTTCAAGGAATCCTGATAGAAAGAATGAGAGCTAGGACTCATTCATCCATGTCTTCCTCTAATTCCATCAATCCTAGCTTTAAGCATAGTTCTTTAAATCCGATTTCTGGAAGAGGTTTTGTGAATATATCAGCTATCTGATCTTCGGTGCATATATAGAGAACATCGATATCTTTCTTCTCCTGATGATCTCGTATGAAGTGATGACGGATATCGATATGTTTGGTCCGAGAGTGATGGACAGGATTCTTTGTGATGCACATGGCACTGTTGTTGTCGCAGTAGATAGGCACACATTCGGGAGAGATCACGTAATCTTGCAATTGTTGCCTTATCCAGAGAATTTGCGAGCAGCAGCTAGCAGCAGCCACATATTCTGCTTCAGTGGTGGAGGTAGCAACAGAGTGCTGTTTTTTGCTGAACCAACTAATGAGCTTGTGTCCCAAAAATTGACATGTGCCACTGGTGTTTTTCCTATCGATCTTGCATCCTCCAAAATCAGAATCCGAATATCCACTCAGAGCAAGACTATCTTCTCTAGGATACCAAATTCCTAGACCTTCTGTGCACTTCAAATAGCGAACAATCCTCTTAGCAGTATCAAAGTGAGCCTTCTTAGGCTTGGCTTGATACCTAGCACATAGACCAACGACATATGAGATATCAGGTCTGCTAGCGGTGAGATATAGCAGTGAACCTATAATTCCTCTGTAAAGAGTAGGATTCACATCATCTCCTTCTTTCTCAAGAGCAGCAATGCATGTTGTGCTGATAGGTATGCGCAGACTCTTGGTCTTCTCCAGACAATACTTAGCAATTAGGTCACGAGCATACTTCTTCTGATGGATGAAAATTCCCTCTCTGGATTGTTGAACTTGCAATCCAAGGAAATAAGACATTTTTCCCATCATGCTCATTTGAAAATGGCTAGTCATGAGATCAGCGAACCTATCACATAGATCTTGATTCTTTGATCCAAAGATTATATCATCAACATATATTTGAACTAGCAAGATGATGTCTCCATCTTTAATGCGAAAGAGAGTTTGATCTATCCTCCCTTTCTGAAATCCATTATTCAATAGAAACTTAGACAAAGTTCCATACCAGGCTCTTGGTGCTTGCTTTAGACCATACAATGCCTTTTTAAGCATGTATACTTGATTGCCTTGCTCAAATCCTGGTGGTTGTTCAACATAAATCTCCTCCTTGAGCTCACCATTCAGGAAGGCACTCTTCACATCCATTTGCATCACATCGAATCCATGGTATGCAGCATATGCCAGAAATAGACGAATTGCTTCAAGTCTTGCTACTGGGGCGAATGTTTCATCATAATCTATGCCCTCACATTGTCTATATCCTTTGGCCACAAGTCGTGCCTTGTTTCTGACTACAGATCCTGATTCATCTTTCTTATTTTTGAACACCCACTTTGTGCCTATAACACTTTGGTGCTCTGGTCTGTCAACTAGTTCCCACACATTGTTTTGTGTGAATTCTGCAAGCTCCTCTTGCATGGCGTTCACCCAATCTGGATCTGATAAGGCTTCTTCAATTTTCTTAGGTTCTTCACTTGAGATGTAGCAAGCCAGCATAGCATTTGCGTTTCCTTGTCTTGTTAACAATGGATCATTGATGTTTCCAAGAATTCCTTCTGGGGGATGAGCACGAAGCCACGTAGGTCTGACACGTGCTGGAGTTTCAGCATCTGGTGCTTCTTCTTGATGATTGTTGTTCTGATTCGCTTCTACTGCATTCTCCTGGGGTTCAGCAGCTGGGACGTTTGCTACTCCTTCTTCATCGTCTGCTTCTGGATCTTCATGAACAGGATCGACATGGGCATGTACAACAATAGGTGGAATTTCAGCAACAGGTTCCTCCAGGACTGGAATCTCAGCAACTCCTTTACTAAGATCTTCAGTAGATTCTCCATCATCTTGATTATCAAGAGCTCCAGTAACATCTTAATTTTCATTTAGATAGATAGAAGATGGGGCCTCAGCATGATCAGTAGCATCACTGGCCTGGTCAGCAGTCTGGTCACCTGCTGAGTGCGAAGTTTTTGGGTTGACATCAGTCGTAGACCTAATCGGATCAATACTCATATTTTCGAAAGAATTTTTTAAAGATTGATCATAGATATCATTGGTCTCATGATTGTCATTCTTCTGTTCTTTGTTATCCCTGCGCACTAAAGTAGACTCATCACAAATAACATTACATGTTATTTTCACAAGTCGAGTAGTCCTGTTTAACACTCGATAACCTTTGTGAGATGGGTGTCCATATCCTAGGAAAACACCTTCATCAGACTTGGGCGAAAAAGTGTTAAGTTTAGACTTCCCATTGTTATGGATATAACATGTTGAACCAAAAGCACGGAAGTGTTTAATAGAAGGCTTACGACCATTATACACTTCATAAGGAGTTTTGTTGAATCTGCCATTAACCGCACTCCTGTTCTGAGTATAGCAAGCAGTCATGATAGCTTCTCCACAATACTTTCCATTGAGTCCTGAATCAGCAAGCATGGACCTCGCTGTTTCCTTTAAGGTTCTGTTTCTTCGTTCTGCTAACCCGTTCTGCTGCGGGGTTCTAGCAGTGGACTTTTCGTGATGAATACCAGCTTCCGCACAGAAGTCCATCAAAATTCCATTACAGAATTCAGTTCCATTATCTGATCTAATCCTCTTAACTGTAACTTCCTTGTTGTTCTGCTCTTTAAGGATCAGCTCAGGTATCATGGTTTTTACTTCATCTTTACCTGGAAAAATCGTCAACAACCACAAGTGTATATATCTTCTTATTTACTGTGGGTGGTTTGACAGGGCCAAATAGGTCCATGTGTAAGAGTTCGAGAATTCTCCCTGAGGTGTCTTTTTCTGGATTTGATTTGAAGGATGCCTTTGTCTGTTTGCCTTGTTGGCATGCTTTACATACTCCTTCCTTTCGAAAAGATTCCGCAGGCAATCCCTCTACCAGCTTATGTTTGGCTAAATGGTTGATCGTTTTGAAGTTCAAGTGGTTCAACCTTTTATGCCACAGCAAATTAGTTTCTTCTTTGTTGAATGCCACGAAGCACGAGTCCTGTTGGCCACTCTGCCAATCGACCACATATAGGCCACCCTTGCGGATGCCTCTAAGCTTCACTTTTCCTGTAACCTTATCAACAATATCACATCCAGAGTTAATAAAATAAACATTATATCCATTTTCACATAGTTGGCTAATGCTCATCAAATTGTGTTTAAGGTTCGAAATGAGAGCAGCATTAACAATTCGAATTCCATTTTGTTCTACACATCCTCTACCAATGACTCTTCCTCTGCTGTTATCACCAAAAACAATTGAGGATCCATAAACGCTTTGTATTTCTGAGAATAGGTCTGCTCTTCCAGTCATGTGTCCTGAGCAGCCGCTATCAAGGATCCATTCATCTGGCGATCTTGAAGCCTTGGCTCTTAGATCCTGTTTCTGCAAAAATTAAGAGATTGGTTTAGGTACCCGTTTAGTATCGGGTCCTGCAGGATTAGCAAGTGTTATTGTTCCTTTTGGAACCCACATTCGAGTGATCTTCAAAAATTTCTTCTTGACATCACTCTTTATACCTTTCTCAACCTTAGGATAAGTAAATCTTGCATACTTAGATTGAGGATGAGTTGTGGTAGTGTGTCGAGCCTTCACTGTCCTTTTGAAAGGATTTGGTTTGGACTCAGGCCTCACATAGGTGATCCGCCTATATGGTGTGTATGCATTATATGAAGGTTTTTCAGCATTGTAATGAACATATTTGCCTTTATGAAATGAAGATTTTGCTGTCCTGGCAGTAGATACATACTGCTCGGCATTTCTTCTAGACTCTGCTGACCATGGTTGCTTAGCAGATACTCTAGTATTCTGCTGAGATTTAGCATTCCTCTGTTGAGGTTCCCTAGCAGACACTCTAGTATTCTGCTGAGGTTTAGCAGATTCACTCTGCATTATACCCTTAGTCTTCTTAGTAACGGATGTTTCAGCATATGCCTTTTCTTTCAATTTTTCTCCAAAGGTGAATTTTCCAGCAGAGACAAACTGAATAGTCTTCTGCTTAGAAGATTCTCCTTTATCATTATGATCAAAACCAACACCGGCTCTATCCTTGTGGTGCTTTTGTTGGCTAATTGCAGCATTCAAAACAGCTTTACTGGTCGTGTATGTACAAATGCAATTTTCTTTTGGATTGTTTTTCAGCAAAATGTTTTCTTTTTCAAGAATTTTAAAATTTTCAGAAAGTTTTGAAAATTCAACTTTCATTTTTGAAAGTTCCTCACCTGCAGACCTTAGTCTTTCGACTTCCTCGGTCAAATTTGAAACTTCCAACTTTAGTGAGGTGTTCTCACTTATAATGATATTTTTGATTTCATACATCTTTGAGAATTCTTCACTTAGCTTCGTGAGACAGTCTTCCTCAGAGTCTAAGGTGAAATCCTCGTATTCATCAAAAGTTGCAAAGTTAGGAATGCTTATTGAAATTACCTCGTTGTTCTCGGCTGCTAGATCCATTTCAGCATCCTGATCAGCGTCTGCATCAGCAAACTGATCCTCCACGATGTCTGCCATCAGAACTAGCATGGCCTCTTCATTTTCTTCTTCTGAAGATAGATAGTACTCTTCATCGTTTTCAGGAATATCCTGAGTTTCTGTCCTGGTCAGGAGCGCTCTCTTGACTGCAATGCCTGCACGTCTTTCAAATCTCTGCTTCAAACGCTCCCTCTCCTCTTTGCTGACTTTTGGACAATCATGTTTCAAGTGGTCAGGAGATCCACACTCGAAACAAGTCCTAGGCTTTCGCTCTGCTGAGCGGGCATGAGAAGGTGACTGTTGAGCTTCCTTTGTTTCTTTTTCGGCCTTGGCTTCCATCAACATCTTTTGAAGCTTTTTCATCTGTTCTTCTAGTTCACTGATCTTAAGATCAGTAGGCTGGGAGCCTGAGGTTGTAGCAACTAGGGGTGTTCATGGTTTGGCCGAAACCGGTCAAACCGGCCAAACCGTATTAATTTGGCCGGTTTGGCCGGTTTGAAATTTAATTTTCAAACTGGCGGTTTGAAAATTTTAAAACCGGATAAATTTGGTTTGGTTACGGTTTGGAGACTTAAACCGGCCGTTTGGGCCGGACCGGCCGTATATATATATATATATATATATATATATATATATAGTATAATTAATTAATATAATTTGTAGCTCATTTGTTAAGTTTCTACTTTTTCATACAATTAACCCATGTTCAAATTTATTGGCCAACATACTATAGTTTTAGTTTTATTTATTTTAATCAAAAATAAATTAATAAGTATTAACATTAAATAATATTATTTTATATAATTTCCTTAAGATAAATTAAGCATGAACTTTATAATAATAATTTTACACATCTCTTTCAATTTTATATTTGAATTTTAAGGTTATAATTTTAATACATTTGACTCATGTGTTTCTTTTGATTTACATTAAATTATAAATATAAGATTTTTAGATTAAAAATTATATTATTATAAATAGTAACAAATAATATAAAATAATTAATTTGTATTTAGGCCCTAGTTTTCTACAAATTATAGTAGATTGTTGAAAGTTGAAACATATTTATTTTCAAACCGTCAAACCGGCCGGACCAAACCGTCAAACCGGCCGGACCAAACCGTTTTTATATGGTTTGGCCGGTTTGGTTTCAAAAAATTATTTGGCCGGTTTGGTTTGAAAAATTTTCAAACCGCACCTATCGGTTTGGCCAAAATTTTCCTTCCAAATCGGCCGAACCGAACCGCGAACACCCCTAGTAGCAACCTCTTTTGTTTGTGTTACAGGAACAGATCTTTCTTGATTATGATAGGATTTCTTTAGTTTAAACTTGTTGAAATCCTTTTTGGCAAAATATGCTAAATCATCTGAGCTAGCAGCGGATTGTGCTACTGCAGCTTCATTCCTTTTTGATTGTTGTATTATGAATTCATGAGATTTTAGCTGAGCAAATACCTCGGATGTTGTCATTTTGCTGAGGTCTTTTTCACTCAGACTGGTCATTTTGACGAACCAGTCGTCTCTGGGATATAGTTTAGAAATAATTTTATGATTCATTTCCCCATTTTCATATTTCTTACCAAGATTATTCAGTTCTCCAACGATGGTATTAAAGCGTTCTTCCATAGCTTGTATGGATTCTCCTGCATTCATAGAAAAAGATTCATATTTGTCAACAGCTACCTGCAGTTTGTTGCGCTTCATTTGGTCCATCTCCTGAGATGACTCGCACACATACGTCCACATTTCTTTAGTTGTATCAAACTCTAAGGCCTTTTCTGCCATCAGCTTAGGTAGAGAATCAAGTATTAGCTTTTTTGCAACATGCTCCAGCTGAGCTCTCTTCTTGTCTTCACTGGTATATTCCTCAAAAGGTTTTTCAACCATTTGGGGTCTCGGTGGCCTCGGAGGTCTAGGTTGATCTCCTTCAGCAGGTTCGGGTACGAGTCCTACAAATGTGTTAGCTTTCATAATTTTAATAGGACCTCTTTCAAGTACCTCAACCATCTCGGGGTGTATGCTCTGAAGCTGTATTAAGGCCATCTTTTTCCATGTTGTGAAGTTTTCCCTATTGTACTTCCCAAGGGAATGATTCAACATCTTGTCTCCTGAGCTAGACATAGATAAACAAGTAAAAGTGCAAGGAAGATACAGATCTGGTCAGAAGCGACTCAGAAGCAGTCGGTTTTTCAACCTCCTGCTCTGATACCACTTGTTGGTCCCTAAATACCAGAGTCGTCGTGATTATATCTTAACACGAGATGCAGCGGAATTAAATAAACGTCTCTTACACTTCACGTTGTTTTCAGAATGTTTCTTAGCTCAAGTTATTATTTAAGTATGTTTTCAGATATACACTAGCAACTCTGTTGCTAGGTTTCAAATCAACTTTGAACAGTGATTAATAAAACAGTAAATGAACACAAGATTTATAGTGGTTCGATCAGAACGATCTACGTCCACTCCTTAGCCGAAACGCTAAGAATTCCACTAGAAAAGTATACAGATTACAAGGATTCGCCTTTCCAGTTAAGTAGGCAGTGAGCTTTCGGCCTGACTACTTGACAGCTATCCTCCGTTGATCTGAACTCCTCCGATAAGGTTTGGCTGGGTCAAGGGCGCACCTTCAAAACTCCTGCCTTGCCTGATATGGAAGTTTTATAGTCACTTCCTGACTTTCTTGAGTGTGGCTAAGTGCCCGTCTTAGTCTTGACCTTTTCAGGTGTTCGACTGTTAGATTCTTTCTGAAAAGAAAGAATCCCAATGATTGAGATATTCTCGAATGCGATCAAGAATTTCTTCAATGGAGTGTCAGTATATCAATGAGCGACACTTCTGGTTGTTGGGAGCTTTTAATATACTTTCACATGGCTCTCAACTGACTACTTTTTGTTTGTTCACTTTGTCAAAGGAATCTCTTGCTTGAGTGTTTGTGAGTGTCTAAAGTGAGAAAAGCAGTAGTCAATCTCATTCTTGAACCTGTCTTTTATAGGTGGAGATTCAAACCTTGAATCTCCATATCCGTTAGACACAACGGCTTCTTTGTCCAAGAGTGGATTGTCTTGATTGAACACTTTTTGAGTAGGACTGTACTTTTCGAACTACATCTGAAAAGTCTCGTCCTTTGTGTGTACTTCTGTCAGAGTTGCAGTCCAGCTTCAACTTTTGAGCCTCTTGCTTTGCTAAGCTAGGATCTGCTAAAGTCTTTTACTGTCTTCGATCCTTTGACATCTGTTGTTTGCGACTTCTAGTTTGTCGCTGAAGGGTGCCGAATGCTAATGCCTTAGCATTCTGTTGTTGTGTATTGTTTAGCAAACGTTCTGCTGTTTGCTTGTAATCCTTTGTTTGCTCGCTTCTCTAGCAGTTGCAAGTTGTTGATGAATGCTAATATCTTAGAATTCTGCTGTTCAGTGACTCTTAGCAGACGTCATCTGCTACGTATCTGCTAGGAATTCTTCTTAGCACACTAGTCTATTACAACTCAACATAGAATCTATACAGAACTTTACAGAGTATGCTAGACTTTTTAGAATTCGACAAATGATCGACCAACTATATAAGGTTTGATCCAACAAAATCTTTTACAAATAGGTCCTAAGGGAGATTTCAGGAATAATTTCCCAACAGTTTCAAAAGTTTATTTTATGCTGTAAATATTATTCTAGATGCATAAAATTATGTGTTTAAGGTTTCCCATGTTGTAATTAGTTCAGAATTGTCATAAAATGACAAGCTCGAAATTGCACGAAAATCACCGGTACAAAATTTTTAAAATTCACAAATTGAAATATTGTTTCAAAAGTTGATTTTTATGCTGGAAATATGTTTCTAGATGTATAATAGTAAGTGTTTAGGGTTTCCCCTGTTGTAATTAGTTCAAAATTGTCAAAAAATGACAAGTTCAAAATTGCACGAAAATTCACCGGTACAAAATTTAGAAAATTCGCAAATTAAAAAACTGTTTCAAAAGTTTATTTTTATGCTGAAAATATGATTCTAGATGCATAAAAGTAAGTATTTAAGGTTTCCCATCTTGTAATTAGTTCAGAATTGTCATAAAATGACAATCTCGAAATTGCACGAAAATCACCGGTACAAAATTTTGAAAACTCGCAAATTAAAAAATTGTTTTAGAAGTTGAATTTTATGCTGGAAATATGTTTCTAGATGTAAAAAGTAAGTGTTTAGGGTTTCCTTTGTTGTAATTAGTTAAGAATTGTCAAAAAATGACAAGCTCAAAATTGCACGAAAATTCACCGGTACAAAATTTTGAAAATTCGCAAATTAAAAAACTATTTCAAAAGTTTATTTTTATGCTGGAAATATGTTTCTAGATGAATAAAAGTAAGTGTTTAAGGATTCTCTTGTTTTAATTAGTTCAGAATTGTCAAAAAATGACAAGCTCGAAATTACACGAAAATTCACTAGTACTAAATTTTGAAAATTTGCAAATTAAAAAACTATTTCAAAAGTTAATTTTTATGCTAGAAATATGTTTCTAGATGTAAAAAAGTAAGTGTTTGGGGTTTCCCTTGTTGTAATTATTTCGTGCCCCGAAACCAGGCCTATGTGACAGTCCCACGTGCGACCAAAGCACGCTAAGGGATTTAATAGTTTAAAACAATTTTCAAAATTTTAAGCGGAAGCAAATTCTTGTTTTTGAAATAATATGGCTTCAATGATTGGATTTAAGAAATATAAATTGAAGCATATCATCAAAGAAGCTCGAAAAGACGAATATAAATACAATTTCAATCAAGACTTTCAAGGTGACACTATGTATGGAGACATATCATCTTAGCTCAATACCGAACCTCAAGTTAAGTATATAAGTTTCGAAATCATGCCCTAGGACAAACAAAGGTAGAGATCATGCTTATGGGTCGAATCAATGGATATATTAAAGCTTCAAAAGATAATTACTCCAAGTAGATCAATTTGGTTTACATGCCAACAAAAGAGATTAAATAGTTATGCAAGAATGATCAACAAAATAGGGGATGTAAGATTTACATGCCAAGTAAACATTTATTTAATATAGGTTCACATTGAACCACTTCTTCCCACAATCGCCACAACGCACCCGACATCACCATCACCATGAACCTACATGTAGGGAAAACACATGCAGGGGCTAAGTACACGAATGTACCCAGTAGACACGTCGTCCCGAAAACAATACATACATATATTTTGGAATCACCGTCTCACACCAGCATAACATGAGGGTTTTATAAAATAATTTTCTCATGCATGCCAAAACAATTCATCTCACATGGTTGCGCAACTCTTTTCATTTGTGGTGCCATTAACAAATGATCGTGAATTTATGGGCTGAGCCCTCCAAACGAATTATTCAACAATTTAGGCAAACGAGAATACATATATGGGCTGAGCCCTCCAATCAAATGATGCATTCATGTATATATGGGCTGAGCCCTCCGTTCCGCTTTCCCACCTTATTCCTCCGCAATAATATCATCAATTCATAATTTTGTAAATTCATGCATACATTTATGGGCTGAGCCCTCCAAGCAAATCATGCATTGTCAAGGCACCAAAACATTTTACGGCGTTCCAAATATTTTAAACAAAACATTCATCATAATTTCATAAAAAGTTTGGGAAAACAAGTTTTTAGATAAAGTAATGCCCACCTTATCTTGTTGTAGTGTTGGCTTACTTGATTCCACTAGTGGAGGCTTGCTTTCCAATGTCAACCACACCTAGGTAAATAATGACATAGTGTTACTAGGTGTTTTACTTAGGCATGCACATTCATATTCATGTTTGCATATATTTCCTAAGGTAATATCATGTTTAAAGGTCTTAATTGGTCTTATTAGTCTTGGATTTAGACTTAGCAAATTCCTTTCATGCCTTAGTCATATTTTGCTTAATTTCATATTTGCGCAGTCATATAACAAGTTGCATAATTTCGTATACATAATTTATTTTAGGCTCAACTTCTAGATTATGAAAGAAGACATGTCAAGGTTTACTCTTCACTTGACTGATCTCAAAATTTCCTTACGGATTGATCGGGGCAAACTAATCAATGTCAGGTAGGGCTGAGAGTCTGAAAAACAGGGCATCATTTTCTAAATTCTACCCCGAACAGGATAAATGTCCAATTAAGCTGAAAATTTGTAGGTATCATACGTAAGGTGTCTATTATTAGCATGTTACTCCCTCCGTCCCGGCTGAATTGTCCCGGTGACTTTGGGCACTATAACCAAGGAGTGTGAGTGTAAAGTAAGTTGAGTGGAATTAATATTTTATTGTTGAGTGTGAAAAAGTTGCCTTTTTAAGTAATGAGACAATTGAGGTGGGACGGACGAAAAAGGAAAGTTGGACAATTGAGGTGGGACGGAGGGAGTAATTTTCATAGCTTAAATCTTTGTACTTTGTTCTGAATTAAGCCAAAAATGTAGGTCGTACAGAAATGACAAATGATTTTGTAAAGGCTAGAACTCTCAAATAATGTCATTTTCAAAACGATTCCATTTCAGATTTACAGAGAATTAAGGTATGAAATTATACATGAAAAAACTATATTTTAAAATGGACATGCCCCATTTTACGGTTCGTAAAAATCACTTGTCGTTTGGGAGATATGGACTGGGGGAGTTAGAACTTTCTGGGTGTTTTTGGGCTACGGCAGAAACAGGGGTTCAACTTCAAAAATTAATTTTGGCCAAAGAATTCAAGATAAGGACTTGAAAATTTATGTGCATGTTCAACACTGTGTCTGTCACCTATGAGCCAAATTTAAGAATTTTCTAACATGTCTAACTACAGTTTCAAAACCATTTTTCACAATGCAACACGGATTGACACATATTTTTGTAGAACGCATAACTTTCTGACCATATGACATTTTGACATGAAACCAAATCCATTATCTTGCTAGCACAGACAGGTACCACATAGTTTAATTTCAGCTCAATAGGACTCCATTTGGTCCGTCTGTCCCAATCAAACATCTCTGTCCACTACACAGTCATTCACAGGATGTTTCATTATATCATAATTTCATCAATTTCGTGGCTCATCATTATATATCATCATATATTCATATTTTCAGACACCAAACACTTCATAGCATCATCATATAACATGGATCTCAAGCCATAACATCCATGCAATACTTATACCATCAACAATCACTAGATCAACATGTATTTGCCATTATTAAGCATTATATCAAACCTAGTTCACTATGTGGCTTGAAACATAAGGAGGGGTGTCTTGATCATACATGCAACCTCATATTCAAGCTTAGAAAGGTCTAAGGAGAGTAGATAGAGGTTACTTGAAGGTTTTAATTTTCAGATTTGGGTTCCTCCTCCAAAATTTTGAAAATGGGGGTTTGAGGCTCCAACTTGCTCTCTCCTTGATCCTAGCTCTTTGTAGCCTTCTAGATCTCCTTCATGGCTCCATAGATCTTCAATTTCTAGCCTTGGTCGATTTTACAAGGTGGAAGGATGATGGAGCTTTCTAGATATTTAGATAGAGGAAGGTGAGTAGAGAAGTTTGGTGTAAAGAATGGTGTAATTTAGAGCAAGAAAAGTGGGGGTTGTGTTGAGTTTTAGGGGCTGCACTTGGAGTTCATCAATGGAGTTTGGGAAGAGGTTGAAGATGGTGAAATGATGAAGAATGAGAGTGAAAGGAGGGGAAGATGGTGGCAGCTGATGGGAGTGAGGGGAAAGGAAGAGGTGGAGTGCAAGTATAGTTTTTCCCATGCAACTTCCCTAGGAATCAAATGATTGTGTTTCCCCTTTTCAATTTTGCCCCTCAAATATTTAACTTGCCTAGCACCAAAACTTTCTAGAATGTCCATCTAGGTAATTTTCCACTTCACTCACTCCATATCTTAATTATAATATTGAATTTAATTCTCAACTTATAACATATGGTTAACTAATATAATCTTCTCACATTAATCACATAGGGCCGAAAACTTAGGAAAAATAGTAGGGAAATGATTTCCGGAAATTTTACCTCAGAATTATTCTCGAATGAATACTCATTATCGAATTAAATCATGAAATGGAGACCTAAGTTGGTCTTTGAAATAAATAAATTCCAAAGTAGAAATTTGGGCCTCAATCCATACATATAATTAAATGGGCCTAATTGGGTTTCAAAATAAATCATGGTTGTGCTCAAAATACCTTTAAATTAATTTAGCCCAAATGCTTCATAATTATTTAGCAAAATAGTAGAGGAAAAATATGGGGTATTACATCCTACCCCACTTACAAAAATTTTTGTCCCGAAAATTGGAAGCTTTTAAAGGAATAGTTCGGAATATTGTGTCTTCATCTTCTCTTCAAGTTCCCATGTGGCTTCTTTCGGTTCATGTTGGCTCCATAGTACTTTAACCATTGGAATTTTCTTTGTGCGTAGCTCTTGTACTTTTCGATCTAGAATGGCTGCAGGCTTCTCGGGAAAATGTATGTTCGGTTGTACGTCCACTCCTTGATGGTGAATTACGTGTCTTGGATCGTAGACATACTTTCGGAGTTGCGATACATGGAACACATTGTGGATATTGCTCATGCTCGGCGGCAGAGCCAATCGATATGCTACTGGGCCAACAGTTTCTAAGATCTCAAAAGGTCCGATAAACCTTGGTTTCACTTTCCCTTACATTCCAAAACGAGTGATTCCCTTCGAGGGAGATACTTTCAAGAAAACTCTATCCCCTAATTCAAACTTGAGCTCACTTCATCGAGTATCGGCGTACGACTTTTTTCGGTCCTGAGCCTCCTTGATTCTCATTTTAATCTGTCGGACTGACTGAATCATGTTCTCGACTGCTTCCGGGCCAAGTGCTTTCCTCTCGCCAATTTCATCCCAGTAGAGGGGTGATTTGCATTTTCTACCGTACAGTGCCTCAAACGGGGCCATCTTGATGGTCGACTGGTAGCTATTGTTGTATGCAAATTCAACCAATGGTAAAACTGTCTCCCAATTCATTCATTGGTCGAGTACTACGACTCTCAGCATGTCTTTGAGGACTTGTATCGTTCTTTCAGATTGTCCATCAGACTGTGGGTGATAAGCAGTGCTGAAATTTAGTTGAGTTCCCAATTCTCTTTGTAAACTCATCCAAAACCTGGATGTGAATTTGACATCCCTATCAGAAGTTATGGAGTTCGGTATTCCTTGTAATCGGACTATTTCTCTCACATAGATCTGTGTCAATCTTTCAGCTCCATAAGTAGCTTGCACGGGTAAGAAATGAGCACTATTTGTTAATCTGTCCACGATTACCCAAATACTAGTATTTCTTCTAAAGTTCTTGGGTAGACTCGTTACAAAGTCTATTGTTATGTGCTCCCATCTCCATTCAGGTATTTCTAAAGGTTGCAGTTTACCGTAAGGGCGTTGATGAAGCATTTTAACCTATTGACAGGTCAAACAACTCTCCACGTATTCAGCTACATCCTGTTTCATCCCTTCCCACCAGAAGGAATGTTTCAAATCTTGGTACATTTTATTTCCTCCGGGATGAGCAACATATGGGGCATCATGTGCTTCCTTTAGGATTGTCTTCTTGATATCCTCATTATCTGGAACACAAATTCTTTCCTTGTAGAGAAAGGCATTGTCAGCCGCTTCTGTGAAGTCCCTCTCTTCTCCACGGTGAACCTTCACTCTAATTTTCTCCAATTGTGCATTCTCTCTCTGTGCATTGATGATCCTCTGTCTCAAGTCAGGGATCATCACCATAGTGGCTGAGCTTCCACTTTCTGTAACTTTAGTCTGCATAATGACCTCGAGTCTCAACTTCTCAAATTCCTTGATCAACTCTCTTTCAGTTGTTAAGAAAATTACGTCACTTCCTGTAGTGGTCATGTACGCTACACTAGCATAGTTCTTCCGACTTAGTGCGTCAGCAACTGTGTTAGCCCTGCCAGGGTGGTATTGGATGGTCAAGTCATAATCCTTGACTAATTCCAACCATCTTCTTTGTCTCATATTTAATTCCTTATGTTCGAAGAAATATTTTAGACTCTTGTGGTCAGTGAAGATTGCACACTTAACACCATACAAATGGTGCCTCCAGATTTTCAGTGCATGAACCACGACAGCTAGTTCTAGATCATGTGTCGGGTAGTTAAGTTCGTGAGGCCTTAGTTGTCGCGAAGCATAAGCTATCACTTTCCCGCCTTGCATCAGCACGCATCCCAATTCTTAGATGCGTCTGTATAGACTTCAAAGTCTTTCCCATCTTCGGGTACAGCTAAGACAGGTGCAATGGTCAGTAATTCCTTTAACTTCTGGAAGCTCTTTTCACAAGCTTCAGACCACTCGTACTTCGTACCTTTTCTCAGCAATTGGGTCATCGGTCTTGCTATCTTCGAGAATCCTTTGATAAAGCGTCGATAGTAGCCTGCTAGGCCTAAGAAACTCCTAATCTCATTAGGGTTCTCTGGTGACTTCCATTCTTGGATCGCTTGGATCTTATTGGGATCTACTTTTATTCCTTCAGCGGAGATAATGTGTCCTAAGAACATAACTTCATTGAGCCAGAATGCACATTTACTAAACTTGGCGTACAACTTCTCCGTCCTCAAGGTCTCTAGGACAATGCGGAGGTGCTCTTTATGTTCTTCCTCTCCCTTTGAATAAATTAGTATGTCGTCAATGAAGACTACGATAAAGCGATTGAGGTATGGGTGAAAGACTCGGTTCATTAAATCCATGAATAATGCTGGTGCATTGGTTAGCCCAAATGGCATCACAGTGAACTCATAATGCCCATATCTTGTATGAAAAGCAGTCTTTGGTATATCTTCTTCTCGAACCTTGAACTGATGGTAGGCTGATTTAAGATCGATCTTGGAGAAAACTCCGGCTCCTTTAAGTTGGTCGAAAAGATCATCTATTCTGGGCAAGGGATATTTGTTCTTCAGCGTAAGTTTGTTCAACTCTCTGTAGTCGATACACATACGTAAAGATCCATCCTTCTTCTTCACGAACAATACCGGTGCTCCCCAAGGTGAAACACTGGGTCTTATGAATCTGAGATCTAAGAGTTCTTGCAATTGGACCTTTAACTCCTGCAACTCCTTCGGTGCCATCCTATACGGTGCCTTCGACACGGGTATTGCACCGGGTTCAAGTTTTATAGTAAATTCCAACTGACGGTTAGGTGGCAAACTAGGTAATTCTTGGGGAAATACATCCATAAATTCTCGTAGTACGGGAACATCGTGGATCTCTTTCACCTTGCTCTCGTCTTCTTCAAGCCATACAAGATAGGCTTGACTGCCTTCTTTCTTTAATTCCTTCAGTGCGCATAATGCAGATACAACGAGTACTCTTCTCTCTCTATGAAAACCATAGAAATTAGCAATCCCTCCTGCGGCATTCTTGAATGAGATCCTTCTCTCCTTACACACTATTACTGCTTGGTTCTCGGTTAACCAGTCCATTCCAAGGATAATATCGATGTCTGCTAGGTCCATTATGTTCAAGTTCTTAATGGTGACGACATCGAATCCTAGTTCGGCTTTTAAGCTCGGACAACACGAGGTTATTGGTACTATTTCTCCGGTAGGAGTTATGACTTCTAGTGTATTTTTCTTTCCTTCACTTTCTAAACCTAGTAGTTCCACACATGCTTTAGATATGAAAGAATGTGAAGCTCCGGTGTCAAATAACACAACATCAGGCACGTCTAAGATTTTGCAGATACTTGAGAGGTTCTCAGGCTTCTTCTCCTTCTTTGTCTCTTGCGTCAGACGGAAAGCTCTTCCCTGACGATTTACCTGGGAGGGGGATTTCTTGGGTGGTTCTGCTGTGGAGCATTGTTCCTTAATGGTGGTGGTCGGTTCTGCCCGGCTCCAGTCTGATTCCCCTGCTGAGACTGTGGGTATTGAGTATAGTTAGTCTGGTTATTATTCTGTCCCACATTTCGGCATTTAGCAGCAAAGTGTCCAATCCTTCCGCAATGGTAGCAGGTGTTGTTTCTTGCTGGGCAATTCTGTCCCAAATGCTCCCTACCACAACAGCCACAATTACTTGGGGTAGGAGGAGCAGATCGAGAGACTGGCAGAGCTCGCTGGGTCAACTGATTTCTCGATCGGAATCTCCGGTTATCCCGCCACTGTTTCCTCTGGGGCAGATGGTTTGGCCTAAAATCGCGGTGCTGCGTAAGCTTAAACTTCCTCTTGTTGTCAATTCGAGGCTGTTGACTGGAAGAGGCATGGGTGCTCACATTCTTCGGCAGTGTTGATTCAATGGCCAATGCTCTACTCAAGGCAGCTTTGTATGTCAGTCCCTCCAAACAAGCTAGAGCAGTCTGTATTTCCCATCTCAACCCTGATCGATATCTTTTGGATTTCTTAACATCTGTATCCACCTGATTAGGAGCATAGCGTGATAGCGCACAAAATTTGCAGTCATATTCCGTCACTGAGTCACGTCCTTGCTTCAGATTTAGGAACTCAGTTTCCTTCTCCAACCTGTAGGTCTCTGGGATGTACCTCTCAAACAGTTAAGTTTTGAAATCCTCCCAAGTAATGGCAGTGGCTTGTTCCTCGGTGAGTGTACTCAGATGACTCTCCCACCAGTAGTCTGCCTCCCCTTGTAGTTGATATGGTACACATATCATCTTCTCAGCCTCAGTGCATTCTAGGAAATGAAAGATTCGTTCCATTCCCCTGACCCGAATTGCGGCCTTTTCTGGGCTCTCGGAGCCATCATAAGTTGGTGGCCTTTGTTGAGTGAAAATTTCTCCAATCTTCCTTGGAGGTGGTGGTGGTGCTTCAACCGCAACTTGTGGTGCAGCTCTGGCACGGGGTCGTCCTCGGGGTGGCATTCTGATAAGATATAAATGTTTCATCAGTTACAAGGGACCAAGTGGCCTAAATCGCAATTCCATTCTAGTCCTTGTATGATACTTCCTTTCGTTCATCTCATTTCTCAAATCTCATGCAAGCAAGTACGCATAACCATGCCATAGGCCAATCATTTATCACACCATTACATATCATAAGGTTGTAACTTGTTATATATATATATGAAATTTTCCCGTATACATAACCTTACTTAAACGGTTTAGCATTCCACGCTTCTTTCTTGATAAGTCAAGGACTAATTATTTCTACTCGTCGATGTCCTATGAAATTCACGGGTAATTGAGTTGTTTATAAGTGATAACAAGGTGTTAAGGTGTTATATGATGTTCATATGCAATGGAAAGGGAACGCAATGAGGAAAGATCGAGAAAAATTGCAAGAAGCACCAAACTAACATAAACGGTGACCTAGATACATGAACGGTGGTCGTCGTTTGTGTTTTTTGGGTAGCCGTTTGCGTAATTTCAGCATTTTGCCTTCGTGACATGAACGGCGATTGAACTACATAAATGGTGGTCTCTATTCGTGAAAATTGGGTCGCCGATCATGTAAAAATTTGCATTTTGCTACGGGACATACTCAGCGACTTATTTACATAAACGGCGGTCGCCAACCATGCTTTACGGGTTGCCGATTGCGTTTTAAGGGCCAAATTTTGATGTATTTCTCATAACTTTTTGGATGTGCACTTGCTAGAAAATGTATAAGGTTCATGGTCTACGTTATTGCATGCGATATTAATCAGTCGTGAGGTACCCTTCTTGCTTGACACGGAAGTGTTCTTCTCGTTCTACGAAATCTTCCAAAAATCCGTTAATGTACTCGTTGATTTTGTTGAACCATCTTGAACTCGCAAACATCACCCACACATGGTATTCTACCTCAAAATTTTGGATTTTTCATTACGTTTAACAAAATTTGATTCTCTAGGAATCGATCTACATCACTTGGCTTGTTCGAGTTACATAACTTACGCAAATGAAATACAAAAATACAATAGCGTTAGATTAGTTTGCTACAAATACTACGTCAAAAGATGTTGCTTAGTCATTCTCGTTTACGGGTTAATCACTTTCACATCCGATTCCCATCCGGGCAAGTGCATTGCTGCCTCTTGTGCAAAGTGGTGATGCACTTCATCAAACATGTTTCATGCCTCCTCATTGTTATCCTCGTGGCTGACTACACCTCCAACGGGCTCAACTATTTGCCCAATCAATGGCTCTCCACCATCTTCCGGTGGAGGTGCGACGTTAATAAATTGCAACTCACCATTTTCCCACCCATTCAAATCACCTAGCTCTTCCCACATCTCTTGGTCGTCATTTGGTTCTTGCATTTCTTCATCCCCTTCTTGGAAGTCACCCTCTTCTCCGGGCTCTTCTTCCGGTTCCTCTTCTTCCTTGGGATCCTCTTCTTCTTCCTCATTCGGAATTTCAATGCGATTATTGTGGGGTGGTGATTGGGGTGGTGCTTTATTGGGGTACATTTCAGCGCTTGCTAGTCGGTACACTCTTGGTGGTGGTCTTCCCCGGATTCCATCTATAATGAATGTAGTTATGTTCTCATCGTACTCCGACGGTAGCCTTGGTTCTTCGCCATAAGGTTCGTTTGGAGGCGCTCCAAATTCATCATCCCTATTCCATATTAACTCCATTAGACCATCGACATCGACAAATATCATATTCCGGTCCAGGTGTGCCCTCATATACCATCTAGCTTGTGCCCAAGCCCAAGGGCGCCATGAGTGAGGTAATACTTCCATTAGCCTTAGGATTGCCCTAGCATCATCAATCCCATATTCTTCTACATTGATCCAATTATTGCAATACTTGTTCACAAGTGAGCGCACATTTGGCTCTACAGAGTAGTTAGTGTTGAAATATATGTCAAGCATGGCTCCTCGTCGAGCTTCTTCTCGGATTCTCCCCCTAGGATATTCCTAAACATGGCTGCAAATATCGGAAACGACATGGGGTTAGTTTTTAACATCTAAATTATTGATTTAATAATCAAATAAGGTAGAAAAGGTGGAGATGTTTCACATCGGTATAATGGTTTCCATTACCATCTTGTTTGAGCAATTCATGGTTATCCATTTTGCATTTTCACAAGATTCTCTTGTGTTATAGCCTACTTAGAAATGTTTATTCAAACAGCCCATCACATAAACAAATACAATTCAAAATAATACTCCATATAATCTATATAAGTGGAGTCCTCAATTAATTCACATAAGTATATGAATATCCCTATTTCCTCATTTGACCACATGTTTCTCACTCAATCATGAACCTCATGCTTCAAATTAAATCATGCATAACCACCATAATCATAAGCTTCAACAAGTTCATAATCTTAATACATGCTAAAATTTTATTCCTCAAAATCGGTGCTCTCTATTCATGCTTTTCAACATACATTCCATAATCATAAGCTCTAATTGCGTACCTCGGCTTTGGCGATGGTGTGGGGGCGTTTTGGGATTTTAGAGCACTTGATTAATCAACAATGAGGTTCAAAATAGTTTGCATGACCAATAACTCAAGCAATAGGCATGACAAGAAAAATTACGTCAAGGAAATTTGATTTCAAGTGGCATGTTCATGCTTCAAAGAAATGTCATGTCCAAGGAATAAGGCATGATCTCATATGGCATCAAGTTGATCACATGATTGATTTCAAAAAGACATGTTGATCATGATCTCAAAGTATTAATCAAAGAAGGACATTAGGCTTCAAGTAACAACAAGTCGACAAGGTGCTCATTAGAGAGTACAAGTACCAAGGGTAGAAATAAAAGCATGTTTGCACAAGTGAGTAGTCCAAAATCAGAGGAAGATAATAAGGGCTTGATACAATTAGGCATGCTTGAATCAAGAGAAAGACTTACATGCTCAAAGGAGGACAATGTAATAAGACATGCTTGATCAAGAGGACAATAAATAATTGGAAGACAATGAAGGTAAGAAACAATTAAGCATGCTTAAACAAATGAAATAATTCAACTTCAAGGAGTCAAAGGAAAATCAAATATCATTAAGCATGCTAGAATGAATGGAGGCATATAAGGCGCAAGGAAATCAAAGGAGAAAAATGAACAAGTAGGCATGCTTGATTCAATAATTATTTCAAGTAAGAAGCAAAGCAAAGAAACATCGAATATCAAGTAAGCATGCAATCAATTGGAGACCTCGATTACAATGAGGTTCCGGTATAGAGCAAATAAACCTAGGCTCTGATACCACCTTCTGTCGCGCCCCCAAACCGGGCCTATGCAACAGTCCTACGTGCGACCAAAGCACGCTAAGGGATTTAATAGTTTAAAACAATTTTTGAAATTTTAAGCGGAAGCGAATTCTTGTTTTTGAAATAACATGGCTTCAATGATTGGATTGAAGAAATATAAATTGAAGCATATCATCAAAGAAGCTCGAAAAGACGAATATAAATACAATTTCAATCAAGACTTTCAAGGTGACACTATGTATGGAGACATAACATCTTAGCTCAATACCGAACCTCAAATTAAGTATAGAAGTTTCGAAATCATGCCATAGGACAAACAAAGGTAGAGATCATGCTTAGGGGTCGAATCAATGGATATATTAAGGCTTCAAAAGATAATTACTCCAAGTAGATCAATTTGGTTTACATGCCAACAAAAGAGATTAAATAGTTATGCAAGAATGATCAACAAAATAGGGGAAGTAAGATGTACATGCCAAGTACACATTTATTTAATATAGGTTCACATTGAACCACTTCTTCCCACAATCGCCACAACGCACCCGCCATCACCATCACCATGTACCTACATGTAGGGAAAACACATGCATGGGCTAAGTACACGAATGTACCCAGTGGACACATCGTCCCGAAAACAATACATATATATATTTTGGAATCACCGTCTCACACAAGCATAACATGAGGGTTTTATAAAATCATTTACTCATGCATGCCAAAACAATTCATCTCACATGGTTGCGCAACTCTTTTCATTTGTGGTGCCATTAACAAATGATCATGAATTTATGGGATGAGCCCTCCCAACGAATTATTCAACAATTTAGGCAAATGAGAATACATATATGGGCTGAGCCCTCCAATCAAATCATGCATTCATGTATATATGGGCTGAGACCTCCATTCCCCTTTCCCACCTTATTCCTCCGCAATAATATCATCAATTCATAATTTTGTAAATTCATGCATACATTTATGGGCTGAGCCCTCCAAGCAAATCATGCATTGTCAAGGCACCAAAACATTTTACGATGTTCCAAATATTCAAAACAAAACATTCATCATCATTTGATAAAAAAATTTGGAAAACAAGTTTTTAGATAAAATAGTGCCCACCTTATCTTGTTGTAGCGTTGGCTTACTTGATTCCACTAGTGGAGGCTTGCTTTCCAATGTCAACCACACCTAGGTAAATAATGACATAGTGTTACTAGGTGTTTTACTTAGGCATGCACATTCATATTCATGTTTGCATATATGTCCTAAGGTAATATCATGTTTAAAGGTCTTAATTGGTCTTATTAGTCTTGGATTTAGACTTAGCAAATTCCTTTCATGCCTTAGTCATATTTTGCTTAATTTCAGATTTGCGCAGTCATAAAACAAGTTGCATAATTTCGTGGCCTTAATTTATTTTAGGCTCAACTTCTAGATCATGAAAGAAGACATGTCAAGGTTTACTCTCCACTTGACTGATCTCAAAATTTCCTTACGGATTGGTCGGGGCAAAGTAATCAATGTCAGGTAGGGCTGAGAGTCTAAAGAACAGGGCATCATTTTCTAAATTCTACCCCGAACAGGATAAACGTTTAATTAAGCTGAAACTTTGTAGGTATCATACTTAAGGTGTCTTTTATAAGCATGTAAATTTTCATAGCTGAACTCTTAGTAATTTGTTCTGAATTAAGCCAACAATGTAGGTCGTACAGAAAGGACACATGATTTTGTAAAGGCTAGAACTCTCAAATAATGTCATTTTCAAAATGATGCCATTTCAGATTAACAGAGAATTAAGGTATGAAATTATACATGCAATATATTTTAAAATGGACATGCTCCATTTTACGGTTCGTAAAAATCACTTGTCGTTTGGGAGATATTTACTGGGGGAGTTAAAATTTTCTGAGTGTTTTTGGGCTACGGCAGAAACAGGGGTTCAACTTCAAAATTTCATTTTGGCCAGAGCACTCATGATAAGGACTTGAAAATTAATGTGCATGTTCAAAAATGTGTCTGTCACCAATGTGCAAAATTTAAGAATTTTCTAACATGTCTAACTACAGTTTCAAAACCATTTTTCACAATGCGACACAGATAGACACATATTTTTGTAGAATGCATAACGTTCCGACCACATGACATTTTGACATGAAACTAAATCCATATCTTTCTAACACATCCAGGTACCACATATTTTAATTTCAGCTCAATAGGACTCCATTTGGTCCGTCTGCCACAATCAAACATCTCTGTCCACTACACAGTCATTCACATGATGTTTCATTATATCATATTTTCATCAATTTCGTGGCTCATCATCATATATCATCATATATTCATATTTTCAGACACCAAACACTTCATAGCATCATCATATAACATGGATCTCAAGCCATAACATCCATGCAAGACTTATACCATCAACAATCACTAGATCAACATGTATTTGCCATTATTAAGCATTATATCAAACCTAGTTCACTATGTGGCTTGAAACTTAAGGAGGGGTGTCTTGATCATACATGCAACCTCATATTCAAGCTTAGAAAGGTCTAAGGAGAGTAGATAGAGGTTACTTGAAGGTTTTAATTTTCAGATTTGGGTTCCTCCTCCAAAATTTCGAAAATGGGGGTTTGAGGCTCCAACTTGCTCTCTCCTTGCTCCTAGCTCTTTGTAGCCTTCTAGATCTCCTTCATGGCTCCATAGATCTTCAATTTCTAGCCTTGGTCGATTTTACAAGGTGGAAGAATTATGGAGCTTTCTAGATATTTAGATAGAGGAAGGTGAGTAGAGAAGTTTGGTGTAAAGAATGGTGTAATTTAGAGCAAGAAAAGTGGGGGTTGTGTTGAGTTTTAGGGGCTGCACTTGGAGTTCATCAATGGAGTTTGGGAAGAGGTTGAAGATGGTGAAATGATGAAGAATGAGAGTGAAAGGAGGGGAAGATGGTGGCAGCCGATGGGAGTGAGGGGAAAGGAAGAGGTGGAGTGCAAGTATAGTTTTT
>JAPKLW010000397.1:547480-561644 GCA_026898455.1 Plectranthus barbatus | reverse complement strand
CTAATCTTTAAGGAAAAACATAAGTGTAAGTGACGATTAATTATTCCTCTGCATTTCGTGTTTCTGTCTAAGCACGACGACTCTGATTTTTAAGGACCAACACAGCCGTCTTCCAGTCTAGATTCAACTCTTTCACATCTCTCCAAGCCTTGTGCTCCATCTCCACAGGGAGATGGCAAGCTTTTTCGAAGACAAGCTGATAAGGAGAGGTCCCTATGGGAGTCTTGTAAGCAGTGCGGTATGCCCAAAGAGCATCATCGAGCTTCACAGCCCAATCCTTCCGCTGCTTCACCGTCTTCTCCAATATCTGCTTGATCTCTCTGTTGGAGAGTTCAGTCAGCCCGTTCCCTTGAGGATGGTAGGCGGTAGTAACGTGGTGCTTGACTCCGTACCTGCAAAGAAGAGAGGCAAGCCATTTTTTACAAAAATGAGACCCCCCATCACTTACCAGGGCTCTTGGCGTGCCGAATCGTGTCATGAGTTTCTGAAGAAATTTGATGACTGCTTTTGAATCGTTGGCAGCTGTTGGAGCTGCTTCAACCCATCTTGATACATAGTCCACCGCGAGCAGGATGTAGGAGAAACATGAGATGGCGGGAATGGTCCCATGAAGTCGATCCCCCACACATCAAATATCTCGACTTCGACCGCAGGCGTTTGGGCATCTCATCCCTACGCGAGATGTTGCCGGTTCTCTAGCAGCGATCACAGCTTGTAATCCATCCTCGACAGAACTCGTAGATAGAAGGCCAGTAGAATCCGCTCGTGAGGATCTTGAATGCCGTCCGATTGAACGAATGGTGGCCACCGCTAGGAGCTGAATGACCGGCAGCAAAGATCTGATGCCACTCTGACTGAGGCACGCAACGCCGGATAATCCCATCTGCGCATCTCCTCCAAAGATAAGGGTCCTCCCAATAATAGAATTTGACATCGTGGAGGAACTTTTTCTTCGCATAAGGAGAGGAGTCTGGTGGAAATACGCCGCCCACCAAGTAATTGGCGAAGTCCGCATACCATGGTGTCTTTGACTCGTACGTCTCTCTCAGATCCCTTAGGGCGCAGATTTGCTCGTCCGGGAAGGTCTCTCTGATCCTCAGTTCCTGATCATCTCCTTCAGCTGGTGGCTCGAGTCTTGAAAGATGGTCGGCAATCACGTTCTCACATCCCTTTCTATCCTTGATCTCCAGATCAAACTCTTGGAGCAGCAGGATCCATCTTATCAGCCTCGGCTTCGCATCTTGCTTGGCGAACAGGTACTTGATAGCTGCGTGGTTGGTGTAGACAACAGTTTTGGATCCTATCAGATAGGACCGGAACTTGTCGAAGGCTTATACCACTGCTAGCATTTCTTTCTCAGTGGTGGTGTAGTTACACTGGGTCGGGTTCATGCTCTTGCTGGCGTAGTGAATCACATGGAAAAGCTTTCCTTTCAATTGCCCCAAGGCTGCTCCAACGGCATAGTCGCTGGCGTCGTACATCAGGGTAAAAGGCTCTCTCCAATCTGGAGAAGTAAGCACTGGAGCAGTCACGAGGGCTGCTTTCAACTTCTCGAAGGCTTGCAAGCAGTCCTCGTCGAAGAAGAAAGAGATATCCTTCTCTAGTAGATTACACAATGGCCGCGAGATCTTTGAAAAGTCCCTGATGAACCTTCTGTAGAATCCTACATGTCCAAGGAAACTTCTCACCGCTTTTACATTCGTTGGCGGCGGCATCTTTTCTATTGCAGCTACTTTTGCTCGATCAACCTTTAGTCCTTCGGCTAATACTCGGTGTCCTAGCACAATCCCTTCTTGCACCTTGAAGTGGCACTTCTCCCAGTTGAGGCAGAGGTTTGTCTCGGTGCATCTTTCCAGTACGGTAGCTAGATTCTGCAAGCAAACATCAAATGAACTACCAAACACAGAAAAATCGTCCATAAATACCTCCATGACATCTTCGATCAGATCGTGGAAGATTGTCATCATGCATCTCTGGAAAGTAGCCGGTGCATTGCACAGTCCATATGGCATCCGTCGATAGGCAAAAACTCCATAAGGGCATGTGAATGCGGTCTTGTGCTGATCTTCCGGCGCCACAGCTATCTGGTTGTACCCTGAATAACCATCAAGAAAATAATAGAAAGGGTAAACAGATAAACGATCAAGCATCTGATCAATGAAGGGAAGAGGAAAGTGATCCTTGCACGTAGCGGTATTCCATGCCCAATAATCTATGCAGAATCGCCAACCCGTGATGGGTCTTGTCACCACTTCTTCTCCATCGTCATTTTTTACTATCTGCATCCCTCCTTTCTTTGCTACAACTTGTGTAGGGCTCACCCATTTGCTGTCGGAGATTGGGTAGATCATCCCATGGTCAAGAAGCTTGAGAAACTCCTTCTTCACAGCTTCTTGCATGATAGGGTTCAACCGCCGTTGTGCTTGTCTTTTTGGTGCAGCATTCTCCTCGAGAATGATCTTGTGCATGCAAAGCGAGGGGCTGATCCCTTTTATGTCTCCCAATGTCCATCCAATGTCGCTTTTGTACTGCCATAGGACTCGCAGTAACTTCTCCAACTCCCCCTGTGTCAAGTAGGCAGAAACAATAACAGGGTAAGTATCATTTGGTCCCAGAAATGCGTACCTGAGATGTGTCGAGAGAGGTTTGAGTTCCAGATTTGGTGGATCGGAGTTAGACTTCGGCTTGCAGAAGGGAGCGTCGATTGACGCTGGCTTTCCGTCGATCGACGATGACTCTATAGCTGAAATCCTTTTTCCACGTCTCGCTGTTTCTGTCGAAGAAAACTTCTGGGTTACTACTGCTCGGGCGTCGATCGACGCTAACCCACCGTCGATCGACGGAGGTCTAAATTTGCCATCGATCGACGATCCTTCACCGCCGATCAACGGTGACTTGCTGTCTCGACGTTTCGAGTGAAATTGGCCCGGCAGTGGTTCTCTTTTGGTCTCCTTCTCTCGAGTTACTTCCTCAAACACATCCAGTTCCATCATTAGATCCACGATCTCTCCTTCTGCTTCCTCCAGATTTGACGACGAGAAGAGTGAGTGTTGTAGGCAGTTCTCCAGAAAATCCGGCTCACCTTTGAGAGAGGTGAATGGAGAGGAGAATACCGGGCTAAAACAGTCGATCATATGGCATTCCTTCTGGTAGCTACCATCGTTGTGCTTCTGCATCGCCTTATATATAGAGAAAGTTACTGACTCATTGTTGACTCTGAATGTCAGTTTGCCGTCTCGAATATCAATCAGAGCCCCACCGATTTTCATGAACGGTCTTCTGAGAATCAAAGGGATGTTCCGATCTTCTTCCATGTCAAGCACCACGAAGTCGGCGGGAATTATGAAATCTTTCACTTTTACAAGCACATCTTCCACTATACCTCTCGGGTAGGACACCGATCGGTCGGCCATCTGTAAGGTTATGGTTGTCGGCTTGATATTCCCGATTTCCAATCTCTTGAAAATTAAGAGTGGCATCAAGTTGATTGAGGCGCTAGAGTCACATAGAACTTTTCCGAAGGTTTCTCCACCGATGACACAAGAAATCATGAATGAACCTGGATCCTCTCGTTTGACTGGCATCTTTTTCTGTATGATGTCGCTGCATTCTTCAAAGAGATTTACCGTCTCGTGTTCCATGAAGGGTCGCTTCTGAGAGACCATGTCTTTCAGAAACTTGATGTATCCCGGCATCTCTTGGAGTGCTTCAACCAGAGGAATATTGATATGTACTTTCTTCATATTTTCCAGGAAGCGTGCATACCTTTCGTTCATCATGGTTTTGGAGAACCGCTGCGGATACGGCAAGGGCGGCTTTTTCAGAGGCAGAGCTGGAGCAGGCGTCGATCGATGCAGGGTGTGCACGTCGATCGACGGCCCTTCTTTGCTGGAGTCGATTGATGATTGCTCGCCGTCGATCGACGGTGACTCGTCGTTGGCAGTCTCGATGGCCTGTTTGACGTCTTCGTTCTCCTTCAATTCAACCCTTGCTTTCTGTGGCCCTTCATAGGATTTCCCCCCTCTCAGAGTAATAGCATTCGCTTGATTTCTCTGATTCTGATTCTTGGGGTTAACCTGTGTGTAGCTTGGAAGTTGCCCCGGTTTATGTTGTGCTCCGAGAGCATCAGCGATCTGGCTGACTTGAGTCTCTATTATCTGGACGTGCTTCTGCACCTGTTCTACCTTGGTATTCACACCAGAGATCTCATGCTCCAGTTTACTAACCTTGCTAGTGGATCCTTCCATGAATTTGGCCAAAATCTCCTCGAGATTAGGCTTCTTCTTGTCGACCACTACCCCGTCTTGTACGGAAAATCCAGGAGGTGGTTGTTCAGCAGCTTGAGGGTTCGCGTAGGAGAACCTAGGGTGGTTCCTAGCGTGATTGTAGTTGTAGTGTTGGTTTTGCTGCTGGTAACCTCCGCGGTAGTTATTGTTCTGGTAACCACCCCTCTGAACAAAATTCACATCAGCTTGTTCTCCTTCAGGGGGAGGCTGTACAGGCTCCACTACAGCTACTACCGTTTCTTGCTTCAAGGAAGCAAACTCCTCTCGAAGCTTCTTGACTTCAGCAACCAAGTCAGGCTCTTCTGCAGCTTTCTTTTCCACTACTTTTTCGACGACTTTGACGGGTCTATTTCAGCTTGAGGACCAGCGTTGATTGTTGTTGGCCATCTTTTGGAAGAACTCCATGGCCTTCTTTCCGCTCTTTGTCATGATGGTATCCCCCAGTGTGGTGTCTACCAACTCAACAGTCCTTTCATTCAAGCCTTCATAGAATGCCTCGGCTTGTTCACCTGGGGGTAGACCATGTCCGGGATAGGCTCTGAGTAGTTCTTTGTAGCATTCCCATGCTTCATAGAAACTCTCATCCGGTCTTTGAGCAAATTGAATGATTTCCTTCCTTCTTTGTCTGATGACGTTTGGAGGGAAGAAGTTCTCGAGGAACTCATTCCGTAGTTCGGTCCACGTTCTGATCTTCCCCTTGTCCAGTGCAGTAAACCAAGACTGTGCCTTATCCCGCAGTGAGAATGCAAACAGACGCATTCGGATGGCTCTTTTACTGACCCCTCCAATCTTGAAAGTATTGCTGAGCATCAGAAATTTGTCTAGGTGGGCATATGGATCCTCAGTAGCCCTTCCGCCAAACTGATTCTGTTGAACCATCAGAACTAGTCCAGTCTTCAACTCGAAATTATTTGCATTAATTCCGATTCTGAAGTAGGTTTCTTTGAACTGAGGTCGATACCTCTTCTGCATGGCTTCTTCGTCTTCCTCATCATCATCTGAGTCATCAGGAGGATCCTGGTCCTCGTCATCTTCATCCTCAGGTTGATCCTCAAATAGTGGATTCCTATGACGGAACCAAGGGTTTCTGTTGTTTCTCCCCCTGTCTCGGTCTAGGATCAATTGTTACATTTGTTCCCTCATGGCTTGGATTTCTTGGACCAGAGCAGTCTGCTCTTCCAAGGTTAGTCCTTTTGGTGGTGGTGGTTGTACAATCGGCTGTTGTGGTATGTCATTAGGTTGCGGTACTTCGTCTGCCATTGTCTGATTACTTGAGCCTTCTTGGGCGCGCTTATTCTTTCGGATTTTTCTGTACATGGCTTCGATGTTCGGATAGTAATAAAGCGGATCGATCGACGCTGATGTGGATTAACCAAAACGAACAAAATAAAATTGAAAACTATAAAACAATGAAGGCGTCGATCGACGCTGATGTGGGCGTCAATCGACGGCCCTTCATACTGAATAAAAAACGATTGTTTACAAGATGTTACAGCCTAAATCAGTACTCTAATCACAAAGTTAATAGTAGGACAATTTTGTCCTCTCCCCGACAACGACGCCAAAATTTGATCGCGTATATTTTTAACCCGCAACTTAGCAAAGCTAATAATATAGCTGCAAATCAAATTATCGATCCCACAAGGAAAGGAACAACGAAAAATCGTAAGTACTAACTTAAGAGTTCTTAAAGTACTGGATAGGTAAAATTAAAAATAAAGGGTTTTGAAACTTAATTATCTCAAGAAAACAATTTTGAAAATAAATTTACTTTGGAAAATCGAATGAATAAGAAGTACAGATTCTAGGCTTTTCTCCCTATCAAGTATGACATGCATAAACAAATTGATTATTTTCCAATTTTAATTCCTCTACACAGTGGAACATCAGAAAGCTATTATGAACTTCTTTGTTGAACAATTCATAAAGTAGATTAATTAATTATCTATATCCTGTCGGTCTCAAGATTAATTAACTAACTCCTAAAGTTCTACGGATTTATTTCTACAATCTATTTCCTTCAGTTACGGCAAGAAATCAAATTATATTGTGAAAATCTCTTTCGATTGAAAACTATTACAGTTACGTCTGTAATTTCCAACTAGTAATCCTAAGTTTGTGGCCAACATACTCAAGATTAAGAATAAAACCAGATTTCACAAACTGTGAGGGAAAGGAAAAATAACTTCAATTAATCAAAACATGCATACATTGATAGTTTGAAAACCTAGAATCTGAGAAGACAATTAGTTACACATAATTCTAATCTTAATCATCATAGACAATGAACAAGAAAAGAAAAGATGAAAAGGAAAGCTGAATCTTCCCAAGAGATTCAATCTCCAACCCAATGATCTTCTTCTTCTTCTTCCTTGTGATGTTTCTCTCAATTCAATTCTCTTCTCTCTTTAGTTCTCTCTCTCTTGCTTGTGATTTTCAAATTCTTCAGCCCTTTTATAGTGTGGTGGATGAATTCTACCATATCTAGGAGTTAGATATGTGTTTATCTTCAGAAAACAGAAAAGATATGATCTGCCCCGCGACACTCCGTCGATCGACGGCCAATCCTTCGTCGATCGACGGGAAGGACAAAGCAGCGTCGATCGACGGTCGGTTGGCATCGATTGACGGTGGTCCTGCTTCAGCACTCCTGCGTCGATCTCTTCAAGTTCTTTCGTCAATCTTCTCTGAAGCTGTGGCGAACAAGTTTCCAAAATCCTCCGATTTTCATCCAAAAACCTGCATGATTCATCAAACACACCATAAAAAACACAAAAGCCAATGTATGCTCAAAAAGACACTAAAAACGATTCAAACATCACCAAAATAGACAAAGAAACAATAGATAAGTTGGTAAAAATATCAACTTATCACTGAGCTGGTAATAAAGATGTTCCAGTGTGATGCTGGTTCATACTCTGAATTGTCGGTGAAGAAGTATTCGGTGATGATGGCATTGGTCGATAAAGTGGAAGGCAATTGGGCAGAATTCTTTTATGGGCGATGGCTGGAGCACGCCAGGAAGATTCTGAAGATCAAGGAGGAAGGAGTATTCACTTCCAATGTGAATTTTGGTCTAAAAATCAGCAAATTTATTGAGATGTTCTTTGACAAGAAAAGGCTAGACAGAGGAGAGAAGCTGCTTCCAACAGACTTCATTCCGATGACAAAGAAGGCACTAACTCCAATCGATCCCACCAGACTGATCATTCTGAAGGGCGAGTCCAATGTTAACAAGAAGATTCCTACCTCACCGGAGGAGCCCCATCCAGGCGAGTTAGCATTCCAGAGGTTGGAGCAGGCAATTTCTATGAGTCCAGAGGAGATAGCAGCGGCCCAGAAGGCTGCGGAGACAGAGCAATGCTTTTAGAACCTAGAGGATATCGAGAAACTTGGAGGTCTGCCCGTTGAGCAGATTGAGGAGATCATGGCGAAGAAGTAAGCAGAACAACAAGCAATAGTTTTGGGTTCGAATGTGGTGGCAATACCCAAAAGAAAGAGGTCAGATGTTGCCTCTCCTGAGAAGCTAAAAAGGAAACGCAGACGGCTTGTCAAGTCTACTGAGAGAGAGAAAGCCGAGAAAGAAGCCGCAGAGAAAGAGGATGCTGAGAAGCAAGCGCAGGATGCACTTCTCTCCTCTAAACCTTTTAAAGAGAAAGTGCGAATCGTAAGGAAGTCAAATTTGAAAAGGAAGGCCGAGAAGAAGGAGCAAGAGAAAAAGAAGCATAAGAAGGAGATGGAACGAATGACCTTTGAAGCACGAGATCGGAATTTCGAACAAGTGAAGAAAGCGAATGAGGAGTGTGCTGCACAGAAGGCTGCTGATCAGCAAGCAGCCAAGGAAGCTGCTACATTGGTAGCAAGAGCTGCTGAAGAAGCCGGGAGGCAAGCAGCTGCTGCTGCTAAGAAAGGGAAGGAGAAGCTAGTACCTGATGTTCACATTCCCACACCAGTAGTAGCAGAAGAGAAAGTCATTGAGCAGGAGGCCATGATAGAGCAAGACATCAAGAGGTTGCTGGAGACTGGAGCTTTTAATGCACCAGACCGCTCTCAAGGAGGAGTCTCGATAAAGGAGCCTGCTGTTGAGCAAGGGGAAGACAGCAGTGATGAGGAGGTGGTATTCAATGAAGCTTCAGGCTCAGGAAGGAATGCTGCACCCGATGCTAGCACATCTGCTGGAGCAGAAGAGGAGAATGCTGAGGCGAGGCCTAGCACGAAGATACCTGCAGAGGCGAGGCCGAGCACCGATATGCCTACTGAAGCAAGGAATGAAGAGTTCATTGAACAAGATCAAGCATTCTTAACCTCATGCTTTTCTGAATCCGACTCCCATGGAGAATCTGCAGACGTTTTTGATGCGAAGCTCTTAAGGAAGATTTCAACCGAAAATAATGAGTCACTACGAATTCCTTTTAAAGGATTCCCAGGCCAAAGGGTCAAGCTCAGGAGAGTGGCATAGTTGTGTGCTCCTGTATACCTTGCTAAGGAGGTAAATTCTGGCTTTTTCCCCATGGCTTATGAAATTGAAGAGTTTGTGCTAGCAGAGATAGAGAGGGATATCGCTAGCACCTATTATGTTGAGCTGGATTTGGATACATCCGAAGGAAAGGTGCTCAATAAGGAATTCAGGAGATGGAAATTTTTTGATTACCTGAAGCATCAACTATCGTTTGAAGAAAGGATGCTGATAATCATCAATAAAGGCCTAAACTTCTGGAGGTTGGAAGAGCAAATAGCCATGATGCAAAAATAATTGGATTTGTTGACTACCTCGGGCGGAAGAAGGGATGAGATGGTGATGATGAAACAAGAGGAGATGTATCTGGAGAATGTAAATTTTGTTAACCAAAGGATGGGATACCACAACAACCGTGCCCCCTACAATCAACCGGGTAACATGTATGATCACCCTTCTAATCGGTTCCATCCAAATTTCTCCGATGCCAACCCAAACAATTCTTTGAATCCTCCAATACAATTGGACAATGGGGGAGTATTGGATGTAGAAGACACAAAAATCATGAGGCTAGGAAAAATCCGAATGAAGAAATTGACACAAAGTTTGAGAAGTACGATGGAATGCTAGCTGAGATACAACTTTAAATTTCCTCGATAGCAAAGCAATTGAGCGGGAAACATCACACCGGTAAGTTTCTGAGTGATATAAAAATTACCCAAAAGAAGAGTTGCAATGTTGTGAATGAAGAATGAGGAGAAGAGGAGCAAGTCTTGGTGATGACTCCAAAGTTGGAAAATGTCGAAGTTGAAATTGAACTAAAGGTGGTGAATGGTGAAGTGATTGAGAAGGTTGAAGGTGAAAGGTGAAAAAGGAGAGTGTGATTCAAGAGGACGGAGTCAAGTTCTTTGACTACATCAAGAAAGGTGGCATCGAAATGCCACTTCCGGAGGAAATTCAACAGGTACCATTATTAGACGAATTGGTTGAAGATGAGTTGAAATCGGTGAGTGGTTTGCATGAAGAAGAATCAATGGAAGATAAATGGAGTGAAGGAAATGAAGCAATAGGAGTGACAAAGATAACAAGTAAGAAAGATGACCCCGGGAGCTTTGTAATAAGATGTAAGATTGGGGATACAAAATTGGACAAAGCCTTATGTGATTCGTGGGCAAGCGTCAACATTATGTCTTGGGTTTTGTTCAAAGAATTGGATGTTGGTGAGTTGAAACCAACAAGTCATGTCCTCCAAATGGCTAACCATGCAATCTTTTGCCCAAGAGGAGTTGTAGAGGATGTGAATGTGGAAGTCTTGGATTTTACCTTCCCGGGGGATTTCTTGGTTGTTGATATGAATAACAAAGGAGGAATCCATTTGATATTTGGGCGACCATTCTTGCATTTGGCGGATGCCCTATTTGACATGAAGAATGGGGAGCTTACCTTCCAATGTGAAGGAAAGAAAATGGTATTCTCGTTACCCCCGAAGGTGATGGAAGATGTGAACAAAGGAAGGAAATTGGAGAATGAAAAAGGAAAGAGGACTTGGGCTGAAAAAAGGAGTTAGAACGTAAAGATGGAATGATTGTGAAGATCCTAGGATGGTTACTATGGATGAATACAATGAGGAGTATGATGATCCGGGGAATTACTTCGAGCAAGAAAGAGGAAGAACGGAGAAAGCAAGGGTTGGAGATGAACCACCTTGGAGTGCAAGGGGGAATCTTCTCTTTCAAGATGAGCCTAGGCCTATGGAAAGAGGTATGAGTTCCTGATCTTTCCTTAGTGATCATGATTGAAGTTCGTGAGGTAAGAAGTCAAGCTAATGACTATAAAGAAGTGCTTGTTGGGAGGCAACCCAATTTTAATTGCTTTTGATTATTTTGGTTTTGAATAAAGGTATAGGTTGTTAGTTTAGTTGCTTTTAGTTGTTTTGATGATTTGGTTGAAGGATGGTTGATCTATTGATGTTTTTGCTGACTTAATGTTTTTTTTTTATGATTGAAGATTTGAGTTTGGGGAAGTGCAAGTTCAGATTTGAGCTGAAAATGTTGAAGGAATGAAGCAGGGGAGCTAAAAAACAGAGAAGAATTTTGCCCCGGACCGAATTGGATTGACCCAACTCATGGAGGATCGACCGAACCCAACCCTTTGCTGCTGTGGGTTCGGTCGAACTCGACCAGAAACTTAAATTTTCACAGGACAGAGGAGAATCCTGACCGATCCCTACCCTTTGCTGTTGAGGGTTCGGTCGATATGGGTGGGGAAATTCAAATTGCTTGGACAGAGCCAAAGATTGACCGAACCTGCCTGTATACCGCTCGATCCCTGCGCAAATTTAAAAGGGGAACCAAGGGTCATTTCGCCCCAACTCGATTTCTATCAAAATTTCACTTCCAAAATTTTATTTCTTGCCTTGTTTCTCTAATTTGTGCGATTCTTACCCTCTATTGTTGAACATGGCTAGCAAGAAAGCTCGTGGAGGATCTTCTTCATCCAGAAGTTGTTGCCCCTCAAATTTCACTGATGAAGAGTATGCTCGCTATCAGTCGATCCTTGCTTGACTTTAGCCAAAATATCCTCGAGATTTGGCTCCTTTTGCTCCACCACAACTCCATTCTGTACTGCAAATCCAGGCAGTGGCTGCTCCACGGCTTGCAGGTTTGCATAAGAAAATCCCATATGGCTCCTCGCATTGTTGTGGTTGTAGGACTGATTATTTTGCTGATATCCTCCGCGGTGGTTATTTTGGTAACCACTTCTTTGGACAAAGTTGACGTCCATACAGTCCCCCTCAACTGGAGCTTGGACAGGCTCCACAACAACAACAGTTTGCTCCACTTTTACTGCAGTGAATTCCTCACGCAGCTTCTTCACCTCGGCTGCTAAATCTAGGCCCTCAGTAACCCTCTCCACTGCTTTCACCGGCCGATGGCGAATTGAAGACCACCTATGGTTGTTGTTGGCCATCTTTTGGAAGAATTCCATGGCCCTTTTTCCACTCTTCGACATTATAGTGTCTCCCAGTGTAGCGTCCACCAGCTTTACAGTCCCGTTTTTCAAAATCTCGTAGTAGGTCTTAACCTGCTCCCCCAATGACAGTCCATGTCCAGGACAAGCTCTCAGCAGTTCCTTGTAGCGCTCCCACGTCTTGTAGAAGCTCTCATCAGGTCGTTGGGTGAACCTTGTGATATCTTTCCATCTCTGTCTAAAGACGCTAGGAGGGAAGAAGTTTTCTAAGAATTGGTTCCTTAGTTCTGCCCATGTGTTGATGCTGCCCCTTTCTAGTGCAGATAACCAGGATTGCGCTTTATCACGCAGAGAGAATGTGAACAACCTCATCCAAATCGTGCTCTAACTGACTCTATTGACCTTGACAGTGTTGCACAGTAGTATGAACTTGTCAAGGTGCGCATATGGATCCTCAGTAGCTCTTCCACCGAATAAATTTTGTTGCACCATCTGCACCAATCTGGACTTCATCTCAAAGTTGTTAGCATTGATGCCAACCCTGAAGTCTGTCTCTTAAAATCGAGGCCGGTGTCTCTTCTGAATGGCATCCTCGTCCTCTTCCTCGTCACCAACATCATCAGGTTCCTCTGGTGGATCTTCTTCCTCTTCAGGATCATCATCAAAGAGTGGATTGCGGCGGACATTCCGGTTATTTCGATTGTTCCTTTCGAGGTTCAACTGCTGCAGTTGCTGCCACATAGCATGAACTTCTCGAACTAGTTTAGCTTGTTCCTTCGGAGTTAATTTTGGTGGAGGATATTGCACGTTTTCAGCCATTGGTTAATTACTTGAGCTCCCTGGGTCTTGATTTTTCCTTCGGTTGTTCATTAGCCAAGTGGCTTTGATTACCGGATCGTATTCTACTAGCTCTTTGCCACTAGCTCTTGTAATTATACACTACCAGTGAAGGGATTCGTGAACTGAATCACGAAGTCCGTTTGCCAAGGATCGTTAATTGGAATATCAAAAATAAATTGCTATGCATATGAACAATCCTAGCATGCTCCTATATTATTATGCATAAGAAGGTTATGCGGAATACCTGGATCGATGAACTCTGAAGAATGCGTGCGCGGAGATGCCCTTTGATCTTTCCCACGCACCAAGATTTAATTTCCTAACAGATTGAGGAAATTAATCTATATAAAATAAGTAAATATTTTCGAAAATAAGAGGAGAGAGAAGAAGAAAAATCCTCCTGATCTGATCTTCTGATCTGTATCCCAACTCGATCTAAAAATCTGGTGAAGATTGTCTATCAGATACCTTGCCCGGTTGAGAAGCAAAATTTCCTCCTCGTTCTCAGATCTTAGTCGATCACTTACAGCTCCCAAATACTGGTTTGCTGTGTGCAACTTATGATCTTGTGTGGTGTAGGTGTGTTGAGATCTGAGGAACTGAGGCCTATTTATAGGAAATTCTAGGCTCCTATTGGGCTTGAGTTATCACGGGCCAGACCAGGGACCAGAATGCAAATAGCAAATAAGGCCTATCAATTAATTAATTCTCATATTCAACCCAGAATATAATTAATTAATTAATATTGATTCATGCCACCAGAGAATCAATACTATCCTACCTATTTGCTACCACGTTTTGAGGTACGGGTTGCATTGGACTCGGTTTATCCCCACATTTAAGATTACAGACATTCGTTAATTAATTTAAGCTCTGACAAGCCATTTAATTAATTAACATCTTTAATTCCTGAATCAATCCACTCAAACCTTTTCACTTATGCTTGAACTTAATCAGCCTGCAGGACTTTAGCATAACGAACCTTTTGAGCTGTTCAGGGAATGTCACCATCCTATACAGGATGTGGTTACCTAGTTCAGATACCAGACAGTCATACACAAATTGATATCACCCAAGACTGCAGATGTACAGGTTCAACTAGAACCTTCTCTACAACTCAAAGTGATATACAATATATGTACACTTCTGTATCCTCATATAGGCTTAAGATTCCATCGAGTCATAGAGATCTAGATTCTTTTAATGTCAGATAAAAGAATCGATCTTGTCTTAGGTCCTCATCAATGTGTGCCCCACACCAGCATACCAAGACATCCAAGATAAGATGCTTATCCGCATATGCTGCAGCCTACACCGACAGTTTATCCTAGAACTGTCTCAGCTGTGATGACTATTTATATCTCGCTAGGTCAAACGATTCATACGATCTTCCGTGATCTTCTACACACCGTATGATCTCCCTATCGACGAGATAAGAGGATAATTGTTTTTGCGACACATGTTTGTTAATTCAGACAGGAGATGAACATACAACATTTATGATTACCAGTATATTAACCAATAAACCTTGTACATAATATACCAATCATAAAGCTTTCAGTATATAAATCCATCAATCTCCCACTTATACTCAAAGCATTATACATTTGCT
>JAPKLW010000397.1:476195-542480 GCA_026898455.1 Plectranthus barbatus | reverse complement strand
ACATTTGCTTTCCAAAGTATAACGCGTCTAAACTAATCCAGCTATTACATCAAGCATTCTACGTGGCTGGCTTTGCCCTCAGCCCAAGGCTACGTACATGCATCTCGTAAACCTTCTGAGGCAGAGCTTTTGTGAATGGATCCGCTAGATTATCTTTTGTATCAATTTTCTCTATCAGCACATCACCCCTTGCTACGATTTCTCGTATAATATGGTACTTCCGTTCAATGTGTTTTGTTGCTCTATGAGTTCGTGGTTCCTTAGAATTAGCCACAGCTCCCGAGTTATCACAATATACCGTGATGGTTCTGGGTAGCTTAGGAATCACGTCCAACTCCAGAAGGAAGTTTCGAAACCATACCGCTTCTTTTGAAGCTTCAGAAGCTGCCACATATTCGGCTTCCATGGTGGAGTCTGCAATGCACTTCTGCTTTGCACTCCTCCATGATATGGCCCCACCTCCCAATGTAAACACATAGCCAGAGGTGGACTTCTTTTCGTCTCGGTCTGCCTGGAAATCCGAATCAGTATAACCCACAGGGCACAACTCATCACACTGATAAACAAGACAATAGTCCCTTGTCCTTTTCAAGTATTTGAGTATGTGCTTTACCGCGGCCCAATGCGCCTGTCCTGGGTTAGACTGGTATCTCGCTACCATGCCTACAGCAAAGCAGATATCTGGCCTCGTACATAACATTGCATACATGAGGCTCCCCACGGCCGATGCATACGGCACGTTGCTCATATCATCTTTCTCCCTTTGTGTCACCGGACACTGATCCTTGGAAAGATGTATGCCATGTCTGAAGGGTAACAGACCTTTCTTGGCATTATGCATGTTGAAACGGGCAATCACAGTATCCACATATGACCCTTGAGACAAGGTCAGCATCCTTTTATTGCGCTCCCGCAATACTTTTACCCCTAGGATGTATCCTGCCTCCCCAAGGTCCTTTATATGAAACTGCTCGGATAACCACCCCTTTATGCCCGACAATACTTCCACATTGTCGCCAAATGGGAGAATATCATCTACATAAAGTGCAAGGAATACCACGCTTCCGCTGACACACAGACGGTACACGCAACTCTCGTTTGAGCATTGTGAGAATCGATAAGATTTAATCACCTCATCAAAATGGAGATTCCATGACCGTGAAGCTTGTTTAAGTCCATACAACGACTTCCTTAGCTTCCAGACCAAATGTTCTTCGCCCTTCTGCACATAACCTTTTGGCTGTTGCATATAGATGTCCCTACCTTCTTCAAGGTACCCGTTTAGAAATGCGGTTTTGACATCCATCTGCCAGATTTCTAGGTTCTTATGTGCTGCTATGGCCAAGAGTATTCGAATGGATTTAAGCATGGCTACCGGTGAGAAAGTCTCGTCATAGTCTACACCTTCTTTCTGACTATAACCTTTCGCCACCAGCCTTGCTTTGAAAGCTGTAATTTCCCCATTCGATCATTTCTTTCTTTTGTATACCCATTTGCACCCTATGGCTCGACAGCCATCTGGCGAATCAGTTTTCTGGTATACATCCATAGCCGTAATGGATTCTATTTCAGAATCCATGGCGATCAGCCATTTGTCTACATCCTTATCAGATACCACCTCGTCATATGTCCAGGGATCGGTATCATCCAGTCCATTTTCCGGGATCAAGTTAGAAGACTCTCCCACGAACATGTACCTTTCGGGTTGGTGGACAACCCTCCCACTACGACGAGGCATCTGAACCGTGTCAGTAGTTGGCACAGTACGCGTTGGTCCCATACCTTGCATTAGTGGCAGTGTTGGTATAGCCTCACCTGTTGTAGGTGGATTTACCATTACACTGGGCTTTCCTGATGGAATTGCTTCTTTGTCCTCAAGCTCGTGGAGGACAATTTCACTCTTAGATCTGTGGTTTCTTACATATTTGTCCTCCAAGAACCTCGCGTTGGTACTGACAACGACTTTCTGATTCTCAGGACAATAGAAGTAACCACCTTTCGTTTGCCTGTGATACCCTACAAACAGCATCAGCTTACACCTACTTTCTAACTTATCAGGTTCCTTTGTCAGCACATATGCCGGACAACCCCAAACCCTCACTCTGTTCAAACTTGGCTTTCGCCCATACCAGAGTTCTAGAGGTGTTTTAGGAACTGATTTAGAAGGTACCAGGTTAAGCAAATAGGCCGCTGTCTCCAAGACATATCCCCAAAATGAAATTGGCAAGCTTGCATAACTCATCATCGACCTGACCATTTCCAAAAGAGTTCTATTTCTTCTTTCCGCTACACCATTTTGTTGTGGGGTTCCCGGTGCAGTTCACTGGGATGTAATCCAATTATCTGACAAGTACTGCAAGAACTCGTTGCTGAGGTATTCCCCACCACGATCAGATCGTAGTGTCTTGATAGTCTTACCCAGCTTCTTTTCTACCTCAGTCCGGAATTCTTTGAATTTCTCAAAGCATTCAGACTTATGGCGAAGCAAATAGACGTATCCGAATCTTGAGTAATCGTCAATGAATGTGGTGAAATACTCATAACCTCCACGAGCTTGTGTGGACATTGGTCCACATAAGTCAGAATGGATCAGTTGCAACACATCCTCTGCTCGAGACTGACTTGCCTTGAAAGGCCTGGTCGTCATCTTTCCTTCTATACAGGACTCACAGATTTGATGCGGTACCACTTGGAAAGAATCCAAGAGCCCATCGCATGCTAATCTTTTGATCCTCTTTAGATTGATGTGACCTAGTCTCAAGTGCCAGAGATATGTTTGATCCTCATCGGAAGAAAACTTTCTCTTTAAATGATTATTATTATTGGATGAGTTTGCAACATTCATGGAAGATTTATGCATACAATCAACGATATAGAGAGAGTCAATCAGTTTGCCATGACAGATAACACCGTTATTACCAATGATAGAAACTCCACTATCAAAAATAACTGAATATCCATCACAAAATAACTTGGAAACTGAAATTAAGTTCCGCCGAAAAACCGGCACATATAAAACATCTCTCAAAATCAGAACATTGTTTCCAAAGCATAAAGTAAAATCTCCAATGGCTACTGCTGAGACTCGCTCTCCGCTGCCCATTGAGATGGTAATCTCGTCATGCCTCAGCTGCCTTGTCGGCCTGAACCCCTGCAAAGTATAACAAACATGATCAGTAGCTCCAGTATCCACTACCCAAGAATGGGTAGAAACCGATGCTAAACATGTTTCCGTTATAAATGCACATGACGTACCTTGTCTACCCGTGCTAGGCACTAGACAATCTACTTCACTTCGCTTGCGTTTGCATGGCCTGATGACACCTTCTGCTAAATCAGCTTCATCCAACCTTTTAAGCATTTCCTTTGCTTCAGCAACTGTCTTGTCAAAAGATGACAAAGTTGGAGCAAATTCTAATGCCCTAAGATTAGAATCCTCTCACATCAGGAGTAAGAGTAACTCAGGAAGAGTGAACTCGCGCCTGGTACCGAGGGACTTGATGAAATCATCATAAGAATCAGAGAGAGAGTGCAGGACAATCAATATTTCTGCCCGCTTACTGACTTGTCCACCTCTCATTCTGTACTTTCTCATAATTCTCATCATACTGATAAAGTGCAGAAGCAACGAACTCCCATCAGTCATTCTCTTCCAGATCAGGTCTTCTACAAGATTGTAACTAACAGTTCGTCTCACCTTCCCATAAACCTTCACAAGGTCCCTCCATATCTCAACAGTAGATCCGAACTTCTTGTACTTGAGCTTTAATTCTCTAGACAGACTCTTCATGATAAGTTTGCGGGCAAACCCATCAGAAGCTACCCATCTGTCATAGAATTCTCGCTCATAACCAGTACAGTTCCAATACTTAGGAGTCAGAGGGTCCATGTAAAGAATATGGGCATGTTTTGCAGTGCAGAGTATTTCCATGAAGCTACCCATCTGTCATAGAGTGTTTCGCTCATAACCAGTACAGTTCCATAACTTCCACTCAAGAAAATTCGGACCAGTTAAAGGGTTTGTTATTAAGAGGTTGACAACATGAGCAATAGACATGTCTGAAAACAATAAATTAAAACCAGAAATTAAAACATAGTCGCAAACTATTGAAACAATTAAATATTGAAACCTTATGATAAAGCAATGTTAATGTTTCCTCCAATTTGCCTAAGTATTACTATTGCAAGCCACACATGTGGACGTTTACAACAAAACACTTAACCAGACTGCATCTTTCAATTCCAGTCCTTTAATTCCAATCAATGCCCGGGTTCCTTAGAAAAATGGAATTAATAATTGGAGACTAACTTAAGACCATATTATCCTACTGAGCAGGTACTTCACATATGAGTTATACTCTGGACAATATCTAAGCTAGCTTACCACCAAAGCCAACCCTCCCATATAAGGATCTATTAGAACACACCCGATCCCTATAATAAGGTTGTCTCATTCAATTCAATCCCTAGAGAACTTATGAAAATTCAATACGCAAGCTACACATGTAGACGTTTACGCATGAACTCCCACTTCTCACATGAAATAAATGTTTGTTTTAAGAAATCCTATCTATTAGAACTTATGAATAATAAATTAAGTAAGCTACACATGTAGACGTTTACCCAATAAATTACCCACTTCCAATAAAGGATCGCTTTGTGGAGGTCTTATTAAAATATGAGCTTAGTAATTTTTAGTTCATAAGGTTCAATTGCACAGATTATTTTACGTAGCCATAATTATAACACTGCTAAAATTCTATCATGCATAGCATGAACCCCGAATTTATAGTTATAATTAATTACATAAAATAAATCACATAGCATGCTTTAAAGTTGTAAATAAAAGCAGTAAACGTGCTCTCTATTATCTACAACATGCTTATATGATGCGCAATTAATTTAAACACATATATCATGCGAAGACAAATAATAAAACAAATAAAAATTGTCCTCGTGGCCCCATGATACAAAATAAAATAATTCTAACTATTACAAGTTGGAATTAATAATACAGATCTTCGACTGGGCTCCCACTACTTGGACTGAGATCTTGATTTATTTTCTGAAACTGGGCCTCCAAGATTTGATCCATCAGAAAATTGGACAACTGGGCCAGTTAACCAAATCGCAGGCCTAGGCACACATTGTAAGCCGAATAGCCCACGAGAACATAGCCCGACGAGCCACCACCAGTGAACCACCGCTGCCGGCGACTCGCCGCCGCCATGAGGGCTCCCGGAATCGCGCAATAGCCATGCACGTACGTGCATGGTTGTAGCCCGTGATCCGCCTCCTCCGGCTGTTGCCCGTTTCGCATGCCGACGCCCTGGCTTGCCCCGACCGTCGTCCAAACCGCCGTTCACTCTTCTTCTCCTTCATCGGCCTCCGTGACTCACCAAAAATGCGTAAGATCGGAATTGAAAGCTCGCGCAAACCACGCAAAAACCTAGGGTTTTCGCATGTCCGGCCCATGCATCTAGCCCCGTCACCGTCCAGCCCGCGTCCCGTCGACCGAGCCACTGCCGCACCACCGTGCCCCCGCGCCGACGCCGACCAAGGAGGACCCGCGCCCGCTGCCGGCGAGCGCGCGCAGGGTTGCGCGGGTCCTGCGCGCGCGCGCGCGAACCCTAGAGCTTGCCGCACTGCGCGCGCCCCCTAGAGCACCCCAGCACGTGCGCCGCCGTCCTGGCCGCCGCTGTCGTGCCCCCTCGCATCGTCGGCCACGCCTGGGCCCCCGCGCGCCTTCGCCTGCCGGCTGAGGCCGCGCCGCCCTGCCCACGTGCGTGCGCGCGCGGCGCGCGCAAAACCCTAGGGTTTCTGCGCCGCCGCCGCCGCGCGCCGATCTGCCGTGCGCCGCCATCGACCGCTGCGCATGGCACCCAGCCATGTCGGCGCCGTCGTGTGTTGTCGCGCGGTCCTGCGTTCTTCGTGTTCTTCGTTCTTCGTGTTCTTCGTTCTTCGTTTTACGGATTTAATTTTGAAATAAAATTACATTGAATAATTCTAATTACAATCTAAAAATCTAAATCTAACCATGGATTTATCTTGTGGGTGAAAAACGAATCCATATAAATAGGCGGATTAACCCGAGGAACCACGAGGACGAAAAACATACAATCAATCCATAACCATCCATTGCATGCAATCAATAATAATAATCATGCATGTTCATAGGCAATATTATTTTTTCGATAGAGCCAATTAATTAACCTCGCTCTGAAACCAATTGAAGGGATTCGTGAACTGAATCACGAAGTCCGTTTGCCAAGGATCGTTAATTGGAATATCAAAAATAAATTGCTATGCATATGAACAATCCTAGCATGCTCCTATATTATTATGCAAAAGAAGGTTATGTGGAATACCTGGATCGATGAACTCTGAAGAACGCGTGCGCGGAGATGCCCTTTGATCTTTCCCACGCACCAAGATTTAATTTCCTAACAGATTGAGGAAATTAATCTATAGAAAATAAGTAAATATTTTCGAAAATAAGAGGAGAGAGAAGAAGAAAAATCCTCCTGATCTGATCTTCTGATCTGTACCCCAACTCGATCTGAAAATCTGGTGAAGATTGTCTATCAGATCCCTTGCCCGGTTGAGAAGCAGAATTTCCTCCTCGTTCTCAGATCTTAGTCAATCACTTACAGCTCCCAAATACTGGTTTGCTGTGTGCAACTTATGATCTTGTGTGGTGTAGGTGTGTTGAGATCTAAGGAACTGGGGCCTATTTATAGGAAATTCTAGGCTCCTATTGGGCTTGAGTTATCACGGGCCAGACCAGGGACTAGAATGCAAATAGCAAATAAGCCCTATCAATTAATTAATTCTCATATTCAACCTAGAATATAATTAATTAATTAATATTGATTCATGCCACCAGAGAATCAATACTGTCCTACCTATTTGCTACCACGTTTTGAGGTACGGGTTGCACTGGACTCGGTTTATCCCCACATTTAAGGTTACAGACATTCGTTAATTAATTTAAGCTCTGACAAGCCATTTAATTAATTAACATCTTTAATTCCTGAATCAATCCACTCAAACCTTTTCACTTATGCTTGAACTTAATCAGCCTGCAGGACTTTAGCATAACGAACCTTTTGAGCTATTCAGGGAATGTCACCATCCTATACTAGATGTGGTTACCTAGTTCAGATACCAGATAGTCATACACAAATTGATATCACCCAAGACTGCAGATGTACAGGTTCAACTAGAACCTTCTCTACAACTCAAAGTGATATACAATATATGTACACTTTTGTATCCTCATATAGGCTTAAGATTCCATCGAGTCATAGAGATCTAGATTCTTTTAATGTCAGATAAAAGAATCGATCTCGACTTAGGTCCTCATCAATGTGTGCCTCACACCAGCATACCAAGACATCCAAGATAAGATGCTTATCCGCATATGCTGCAGCCTACACCGACAGTTTATCCTGGAACTGTCTCAGCTGTGATGACTATTTATATCTCGCTAGGTCAAACGCTCCATACGATCTTCCGTGATCTTCTACACACCGTATGATCTCCCTATCGACGAGATAAGAGGATAAATGTTTTTGCGACACATGTTTGTTAATTCAGTTAGGAGATGAACATACAACATTTATGATTACCAGTATATTAACCAATAAACCTTGTACATAATATACCAATCATAATGTTTTCAGTATATAAATCCATCAACCAGCACAACAAAAGAGGTAGTGAATTAAAATTGCAAATAAAATAAACAAAACAAAATTGAAATAAAGGAAATTATTGACGCATAACTTCGACTTCGACCGGCGTGAGATCAAGTCGACCGACGCAAATACAATATTCACATCAACCAATGTGGGTTTATTTCGGTCAACGTCGAGACAAAAATACAAAAATAAAAACAAAAAATTAACGTGTGAAAATTAAAACCTAAATCAATTATCCAATCACACAATTAATAGTAAGATTAATTCTATTCACTCCACGCAACGGCGCCAAAATTTGATCGCTAATTATTTAGATTAGCAATTTAGCAATAGCTAATAATATAGCGGCAAATAAATTATCGAATCCAGAAGAGTGAAATATCGAAAACCTTATATACTTAAACATAGCTTCTTGGAACATTGTTTAGGGAAATTCAAATTTTGGGTTTTGAGCATTCAAAAACAAAATAACTTTGAAATAAAATTAAAACAAAAAATTGAAATGCTTTTTGGATTCAAATATGGAAAACACATATTCCAGGGTTTTCTACCTATCATGTCTTACATGTAATGTTAAATTAATTAATACCTATTTAATTCCAAATCATAGTGAAACATCAAAAAATTAGTACGAATTTCTAGGTCAGACAATTCAAACAGTAGATTAATTAAATATCTATATTCTTTAGGTCTTGAGAAAAATCTAATTAACTCCAGAACCCTACATATTTATTCCTATAATCTATTTCTCTCTTTTCAGACAAGAAATCAAATTATATTATGAAAATCTTTTTCCATTGACAATTATTACTTTTTGAGTATTTAATTATCAACTATTCAAACCTAATATATGCCCAGCAAATCAAGTCTGCAGATTAAGCACTAGATTTCATAAACTATGATAGGAAAGGATAATTAATTCAATTGATCAAACATGAAGACATAATAGTTCGAAACCCTAGAATCTGATGGAAATTTAGTTACACATAACCATAACAAATATTATCAAGAAAAGATAAAACCTGAAATTGACGTGCATAAATAAATGTAATGTAGAAATCGATGCCAAATTTCTACTAAAACTCCAATAATTCAACTTTAAGGGTATACAACTGTTGCTGGGAAATAGTCTCAAAATAATGCATAAGTCTCTAATTTTTGAACTATAGGGCTATTTATTGTAGTGGTAGATGTATCCTACTAAGCCAAGGAGATTAGATATATCTCCATCTCTGAATCTCGATCAAATCTTTGGAAAATAGAGTCGACATCGACCGATGTGTAGCCACATCGACCGACATGGAGGCTCGCTTTGATCCATACTTCGTTCTGAGAACGATTGCCGCTGGCAGGTGGATGTCGACCGATGCTGAATGGCGTCGATCGATGTGGATCTTCTTGCGTTAATCCTACATTATCCTTCACCTCGATCGATCCACGGCCTTCGTGTTGACCGACACAGCCCCGCTGATCAAAATCAAATCTCCCACAATGTTTCCTTTTCCATACTTAGCCAAATTCGACCCTAAAACTGCAAAACACACCACCCCGAGCATAACACGTGCGAAAACCTTTTCATGCATGATAAAACAGGTAAAATGCATTAAAACAATTAAAACAACCTAAGAACTAATTGATAAGTTAGTGAAAATATGAACTTATCAACTCCCTCAAGAAGGAAGATGAGACTCCAGTTGTTGAACTGGAGGAGCAAATGAGATAGTTGACCAAGCTTATTGAGAGAGTAAAGGTAAAAACTAAAAGCACTCAGGGAGATGATAAAAGACTCATCATTAGAGAACCAAAAGCTTATTTTGAGTGAAACTCTTTCAACCATCTCAAGCATGAGTGTCCTCTTGTTGATAAAGAGGAGAGAAAAAGGCTGAAGAAAAATTTTCGTGAAGAGACCTTCCAAAGTTGTTGCAAAGGCCATACTCTCTAGAACTGAAGTTCTAGATATTTCCGACAACGATGATGGTTATTACACATCGGAGGAGGAAGCACTATTGGTGTTCATGGCTGTGATCAAAGATGATGCTACAGACGCTGAAACTGAAGAATCGGGAACTGAAAACTGGTAACTAATTCTAACCTAGTTTCTAGTTCTTCTCCAAGCATACTCTAGGACACTGAATCTATTTGCTCGGATTTATATGATGTTTCCCTCGAAGATCTTTCAAAATAATTTGCAAAATTTCATGAATTAAAAGATATTTTAGACAATGAAAGCACCTCATTAAAACTTCAAGTTTCTACTTTGACCGATGAGATCGAAAAATCTAGGTCACATAATGAGGAACTAACGAAACTTAGAGAAGAACATTCCCTCATGCTTAAAAATTTTCAAAAAATTTCTTAGGAATGTGAATCTCTAAAACTTAAAGTTGCTATATGATGAAAAACTTATTTTCTCACTTTATTCGAGCACTAGCAAAATCGAAGATGCTTTGAAAGCTCAAAGAGATCCCAATGACAAATCAGGGATCGGTTTCGAAGAAATTTTTTTCGAACATTAATGCATCTACTTCTGAAACTAGACAACTTAAATAACATTATTTTAGAGGGAATTTCAATTTCAAGGTAAAATTGTTAGGCAAAGGAGTAGCTCAAATGGGCAAAAACTCAAGTTTGGCCTAGTAGGTTGTAGGCAAAACTTCAGTTTCTAAACTGAAAAACTCAATTCTTGAACTGAGAAAACAACAACCTGAGAGGAAGCCAAATATGCCTAAGAAATTGGTGATGCAATATGTTCCAATTGTGAGGAATCCAGTTTTAACAACTAAAATTGAATCGACAAAGTCAATTTCACGACCGAATTTTAGAAATCCAAGATCCTTCAATCATAACTCTTCTGAGAAAAGGATTCGTCGAAGTAGGGGGAACACCTACTTGAGGTCTGAGCCCAACCAAGTCCCATTTTCGAGGGCTAGGAAGACTATGTTGGAATTGTATACATTAAAGCATTATGATTGGTATATTAGGAAACAATATGTTTGATATACTAGTAATCATTAATGACTTGAAATAAACAACTCTTGTCTTAATTAACAATCATACAATGTGAACAAACACATCCAGTTATCTCATCGATGGGGAGATCATACGGTGTGTAAGAGATCACAAAATATTGTATAGATCATTCGACTTAACGAGATATAAATAGTTATCACAACTGAGACAGTTTCTAGTTTGGCAGTTGGTTTAGGCTACGACACACAAGTCCATAAGTGATTTATCTGACTGCTTTGTGTGACCGGTACATCTCAATGTATTGATAGGATCAACAGTTAGATGAACCATTCTACTTGACATATGAATGAGAAGGTTGAGGGGCACACATGGATTGACTGTCACTTTGACTTGCTATGGTGGAGAGTCTTACATGTACTCATACATCTGCATCTTGGGTGATGGAAGTTTGTGTGAGGTTTTCGCAAGATAGATTTAGATAACCATATTCATTTTAGGATGGTGACATTATCTTGAAAGCTCACGAGGTTCGTTATGCTAAGTCCTGCAGGCTGAATCATTGCTTCAAGCATAAATGATAAGGATTGAGTGGCACTACTCGGGAATAACATGAGATTAATTAATTGTAGCTAATTGTCATATGCTGAATTAATTAATGAATGTCTGAAACCTTAAATATGAGGATTAACCAAGTCAATGCAACCCGTTCCTAATAACGTGGTAATAAAGGGGTAGTTCAACATGAATTCTCTGGTGGCATGAATTAATGTTTATTATTTAATTATGTTCTAGATTGAACATGGAAAGAACATGGAATTAATTTATAGGAGGTCCACTTTATTATTTGCATTTGATCCCTAGTCTTGCCTAATAATGCCCTGAGCCGATTTGAGTTTATTAAATCCTACTAACCCAATCTCTGGATCTATAAATATATCAGTTCTCTCATTCCCACATAAGCTTGAAGTTTCAAACTGAATACTTAGAGAGAGTGAGAGAGTGGGTGGCCGACTGCAATAAAAAATGAAAGATGAAATTGAAATCCTCTAGTGCAGTTTCAATCCGGTAGCACATCCTCACCAGATTTTCGAATCGAGCAAGGGAACAGATCCAAAGATCAGATCTGTAGGAACACTGTCAACCATCTACCTTCGTTATTCAATCCGTAGAAGTTGAGGTATTGCTTTAAATCTACGAATTAAATTAAATATTATCATGCATAGGGCATTTACTGTTTGTCATAAAATTTATTTTGATATTCCATAAATTGAATATGAGGTTAAGAAATATATGAAAATTCATATTGCCTATTGTAGACTCAGTTCCTGCAATTGGTATAAGTGCAAGTTTCATATTTTATGGCTCTGTCGGAAAAATAAATATTAACAATCAGTTTATGCATGTTATTTAATTTATCGTGGATGGAATTAAACTGTCGTGGATGTTTTTGTTCTCGTGGCCCCCTCTCTGGTTTTTTATTTTACTTTAAATCGCGAGAAAATCTGCGATTAGATTGATAAGAAAAATCATGTAATAGGCTAGATCTGTTTTATTTTTTATTCAATCTGTAAACTGAATGAGAGAGAGAACAAAAATAGTGATGCAGCGACACAGTGGTGTTTTTCGGTGGCTAGACAGGCTCAGCCGCACTATGACAGTGCGCGGCGGAGGCCGGCAGCACAGCGGGCGTGCGCTGGAGGCACGTGATGGATCCTGGAAAGCAGCAGCCGCGTCGTTGTTGATTGTTGCATTTTTTTTCTCCAGCTGCTCGCGACCCCCACCTTCTTCTCGAACGTGTTGCGGCACCGGCTCTGGCCAGCGCGAGTAATTGTGGTTCGGCGAAGATCGTGTTCAGGTGCGCATGGTAGTGGGAGGTGACAGATGAGCGCAGATGCTGTGACCAGGGCTATGCGACGAGCACAATCGCAGCGTGGTAGTAGATGGCGGTCGTGGACGCGAGGAACACTGGCTACGATAGTTGTGGCAATGATGTTGGCTGGGTTGTGGATTAACATCGACATCGGTGACCTTTGCAGACCCGACGACGGTGGGTTTTGGCGGCTGCAACCCTAACAGCAGCTACGGTTTGCAGCAATTAGGGTTTCTTGGCACGGGCTGGGACGAGCCCGAATCGCTAAAACTAGGGTTTCTGCAAATTAGGATTATCATTGATCCTATGGTCATTAAACTCTAATTCCTGGCACAAACTGCATTATTATTCCAGCCAAAAATTGCAGATTTCAAATAAAAGAATGGGAGTCCAGTTTGAAGATCTGTATTAAATTAAAGCCTTGTAATAGATAGGTTTAATTTTATTTCCCATGTAATTCATCATGGGGCCACAATAATTTTTATTTAATTTAGTATATTCTCGTATGATGTGATTTATTATGTGCGCAGTAGTAAATAAAAAGGAAGCATGCTACTACTTTATTATTTATTTTGAAAGCATGTTGTAGATAATAGTGAAGCAAGTTACTGCTTTATTATTTACTGTTTATAGCATGCTTTATGTGACTTATTTCTGTTTCTTGTTATTGCCATTGACAGAAACATGACTATCAGAAATAACTAAAAATCTATAATTTATTAAATGGGAAATAGAAATTAGGTTCCGCCAAAAATTTGGTACATTCAAAACATCTCTTAAAATCAAAACATTATCTTGAGAGCGTAATGTAACATCTCCAACTGCTGCTGCAGACACACGCGCAACATTACCCATGGAGATTGTCAACTCGACATCATTCAGCTGCCTTGTCGGCCTGAAACTCTGCAAAGTGTAACAAACATGATCAGTTGATCCAGTATCCACTACCCACGAATGGGTAGAAACAAATGCTAAACATATTTATGTTACAAATGCTAATAACGTACCCTGTCCAATCCACTTGGTTAGATAATCCTTTTTCCAGTTACCAGTTTTGCCACAATGGAAACACTTGCCCTTCTTCCCCGGTTTCACAATCTACTTTTTACCATAACTTTTGCTTCCATAGGCTATTTTCTTGATTATCTTTCCAATCACCCTTTAGACTTAGCACTTTTCGATGAGGCAGGGCGACTACCGGAAGAAAACAAGACTACCTTTTTCAGGTTGCATGACTGATTTAACTGCAATAAGGTCACTAAGTAACTCATTGAGAGTGTACTCCTTTTTACTCATGACAACATTATGTCTGAAGTTCTCAAAAGACTTCAGAAGTGAGTAGAGTATGATATAGACCTGGGCTTCCCCAACAATACCTCCTTCATGCAACGTCAGTTCATCCATGAGGTGAGTCATGGAAACAACGTACTCCCTCACTGAGCTACCATCAATTATTTACAACTAACAATTTCCCTCATGAGTTTAAATCTGACATCTCTATCCGATTCTCATAAGTAACTATGAGACTATCCATAATCTTAGCTGCTTTGTCTTGGTGCTGATGTTGTTGCTGGAGAATCTTAGACATAGTGGTCATCATGTAGCACTTGACTACATTATTAGACTTGACCCATTTGTCATAGAGGTTCCACTCCTCATCAGTTGACTCAGCAGTAGGGACAGCTGGACACGGAGTGTTAAGAACATATTGATGTTCCTCTGCAACAAGGATATAATCCAAGTTGTGCTTCCATTCCAAGAAATTCAGACCAGTTAATTGATTTTGTGCCAAGATATTGATGACATTATTCATATAAATATATGAAAACAATTAATTGATTAAAGTAAGAACATACATGTAGAACATTGAAAAAATATGCATTGTAACCTTTTAATAAACCAATAAAGTTATTTCCCCCAATTGCCTATGTGCATCTACTGCAAGCTCATTTCGAAGACGTTTATAGTAGACCACCTAACCAGACTACTCTTTGAAGTTCTAGTCTTTAATTTCAATCCATGCCAGATATTCGCTGACAAATGAAATTAATAATCGGAGATAAAACTAAGACCATGTTCAACCTATCTGAGCAGGGACATCATTCATGAATTAGTACTCAAGCAACATGTAAGTATTTGACCACAATTCTAACTCCGAAAGTTAAAAGAATGATATGTCATACGTACTAGACCCATGATGCATGTCTTTTACAACCTTCGTTATCTCATTTAAAACAATCATAGAGAACTTTTGAACAAATAAAGTAAGCAGGCTACGGTCGTGTAGACGTCTACTCACTTCTCTGTCCACTTCTCACATGTTTAAATGTTTATTTAGAAATCACATCTATTAGAACTTATGAGCAAATAAAGTAAGCAGGCTACGATTTGTAGGCGTCTACTCACTTCACTGCTGAGTTCTAATAAGAGACCGTATTGTGGAGCTCTTGTTGATTTTAATTAAAATGTGTTGCTTAGTCTTTTTCTTTCAAAAGGTTCTTATGCGCACATATTATTTTATGATCCATAAATTATGTCACATCTAAAATTCCATCATATTTTCCAACATGATTCTGAAATTTATAGACATAATTTAATACATAAAATAAATAACATAAAGCACGTTTTGAACGGTAAATAATATAGCAGTAACATGCTTCCATGTTATCTACAACATGCTTTAAAAATAAATAATAAAAGCAGTTGCATGCTTTCCTATTATTTACTAGTGCACACATAATAAATAACATCGTACGAGAATATAATAAATAAAATAAAAATTCTTGTGCCCCCCAGATGGAATTACATGGGAAATAAAATTAAACCTATCTATTAGATGGATTTACTTTAATATAGATCTTCAAACTGAGCTCCCACTCTTTAATTTGAAATCTGCAACTTAGGGCACACTGGGTTATTGGGCTAATAATTTGTGAACTAGGGTTACCTGGCCTATTCAAAATAATTATATTTGAATCTTGGGCCAACCCACATCATAATAAGGTTTAGACACAACATATTGGGGATTCAAAATTCAAAACCCTAAATCCAGCCCCCCGGGCCGATAACGGCCCCATGCAGCCTAAACCCAAATTCAGCAAACCCTAAACCAGCCGCCACCTTCGCCCTCCTGCAACCCTTGCCACCGCCCTGCTTACAGCTCCCACCAAAGCCTCTTATGACACCCGATCACGTTACGAGTCACATCAATGCCGGCCAGCCCAGCGCACGGAGCCGCCGCCTGCCCTATGGCACAACCGCTGCCCCGCTGAGACCCACCCCATTATGCGCTTGCTGCTGCTGCAGCCACCTGCGCCTGCAAATATACCCAGGCTGCTTCCTGCTGGTGCACAACAATCTATGCAGCGTTGGCCGGTGCCGCTACACACGAAAGGAGAAGAGTCAGGCTCTGCATAGATGATGCGAGGAGGAAGAAGGAAATGTCACAAACTACTACAGCTGGGTGAACCACCGTCACGTGCCAACACGTGCAGCCAATACCTTGCCTGCCGGCGGCGGCCGCCGCCAGCCACCACTGCGCACGGCTGCTGCCCTGTTCAGCTTACCGGAAGTTTGTTGTACCACTATCTCTATTGCTGTTCTTCGATCTCTTTCTTTCTTTGGTTAGAAATTGAATAAAAAATAATACAACAAATCTAGTCTATTACATATTTTTCCTATCAATCTAATCGCTGATTTTCTCACGATTTAAAACAAAACCAAAACTAGAGAGGGGCCATGAGAACAAAAACATCCACGACAAATAAATCCATCGATGATAAATTAAATAACATGCATAAACTGAATGTCAATATTTTTTTTCCGAAAAAGCCTTAAAATACGAACCTGGCTCTGATACCAATTATAGGAGTTGAGTCTACAATAGGCGACATGAACTGCCATTTATTTCTTACCGCAAATTTGATTTATGGAATATCAAAATAAATTTTATGACAAACAGTAAATGCCCTGTGCATGCTCCTATTTATTTTAATATGCGGATTCAAGGAATATCAAACATACCGTTTCTCAATATACCAATCATAATGCTTTTATGTATACAATTCCAACAAAAAGGTGTTGAAGAAGCTGAAATGATAAGGCAGGTTCTAGATGACATGGAGGAAGAAGAGCAAAGGAAAGTCAAGGGCCTAACTCTAGTTACACCGGCTGTCAATTTCTGCATTGATCAACTTTTGATTGAATACCCGGAGGATGCGAATCAAGCTACAACAAGCTCTTCTCAATCTTCTATCATTACTGAAGTAAAGCACTTAGTTCAAACTCAACTGGAAACTATAAGGCAGGAAACTCAAGAAGTCAAAGAAAAACTTGAAGAGAAAGAGAAGAAGGATGCCGAAACTCTGGAAACTATCTCCTCCATCGAGCAGACCATGGCTACACTTTTTGATGTTGTCAAAAAGGGGGAAGAGGATAGGAAAGAGGAGAAGAAGAGGTGAGAAGCAGAGAGAAGGCAGAGAGAGGAGGAAGACAAGAGAAGCTGGAGAAGCGGAGAGGAGAGAGAGGGAAGAAGCGGAGGGAGGCTGAGTTTGAAGCTTTAATGGAGTTGGCACACAAACTTTCATATCCAAAGCCATCCTCCTAATCAGAGCAACCCTGTGAGTTCTTAAGTTTTTGAAGCTTAGTTTGTTTTTTAAACCTGGCCTACTTTTTAAGTTTCTTTTGTCCTCTTAAGCCTGGCTTTAGTTTTTCTAAGCTTTCAACCCGGCTCTAGTTTTCTATTTTTATGTATCTATAATAACTCACATATAGTGAAAAACTGAAAACTGGATTGCAGACAAACTCTCATTGTCTTTCTCTCGCTCTTATGATTTTGTTTTTTAACCTAACTGAATTCACATGTTCCAGTGTGATCAACATTTTACTTGCACTCTATTTTGATTATTATCGAGCAATATCTCTCCAATTTAGGGGGAAGATCAAATAGAGTAGGTCGGATAAGGGAATGATGTATCTGAGTAGTGTCATTGTAAACTCAGTCCATTGATTGTCCTCTTTCCAAACTCTTAGAAAGATGGTTTTGACAACACCAAAAAGGGGGAAATTGTTAGAAACTAGAAAACTGGTTTACCCTTTATTTGATGTTTTGGTGTGTCAAAACTATCTTTAAGCTTCTAGTAAGTTTCTACATGTAATCCTTATATAGGATAAATTGAGTTGTAATAGAAACTAGAAATTGGAAGCTCAGAAGACCATGAAGACAGAGATCTAGTTTCTAAATTGGAAACTAGAAAAGAGCTCGAGATACTAAAATCAAGTTTCAAAACTTAAAGATGAAGAAACTAAGTAACTAGAAATTAAAAATCTAGTTTCGGAACTTGAAACTTGAAAAGGCCAGAAAGTCAGTTTTTTTAAACTGACTTTTCACCAATGGAAACCAGAAACTTGAAACTTGAAATCCGAAGGATTTCAATTTTCAGTTTCAAAGCTTAAAGAGCATGTGAAAAGAGAGAAGACAAAAGGAATCCGTGTGGAAGTCAAAGTCTTATCCAAGATTCCTTAATGTGTCGACCAACAATCATGTACGAGGAACCTTCAGTTAAAGTTCCTTGGTATGAGTTTAGCTCTAAGAGAGAGCAAATGAAAAGTATACTGCAAAAAGACAAAAGCAGATCAGAGCAGAGCAGGTTGCTACAACAGAGAAGAATGAGCGATGATTGGATGACATAATCTTTGTCTCTAATGGATGATTCTTGTCTCTAACAGACAAAAAATGAAATAGTCAACCAATAAGCCTAGAAATAGCAGACCACCACTTCAGAGGAGAGCACCTGAAACTTACGTGAAAATCAAGCAGAAACTCTGTCAAAGTAAAAGCTCAAAAGTACTCTGAAACTCTGTGTATCTTTCTAGAATGCGAGGCTTAGCTTTCTAGCTCAAGCTAATCATTTGGTGTTTATTACTTTTCATGTAATAAATACAGCCGTCAGTTTTCCTTTTTGAATTCTAATTATCATGGGCATAGCCAACCACCTGATGTTCTGGGAAGAACATCAAACATCCACCATTCCAGTTTGAAGGCTGCGAGGTGCGTCCTCACTTCAAGACTGAAGAAGGAAGCAGACGACCAAGTTTCTGAGCGAGTGCACTAGCAGGCCAAAGAACAGTGGAATCCAACAGGCTAGTTATAGATTGTGAGGATCTTGTAATCTGTTACTTAGTGAATTCCCGAATTAAGTTTGAAGAGTGAACGTAGGACTTAAGGATCCAAATCACTATAAATATCAAAAGTCATTTATTGTTTTATTTAAGTTTATGCATTCCATGTTTTCAAGCTTATTTGAAACCATTAATACTTTCGAATTATTGAAGGTATTATTGAAAACTGAAACTTAAAATTATCAGAGTTTAAGTTTAGCTAAATCATGTTTTTGGAAACTGAAATTGAAAACTGAGTTTCAGTTTTCAGAAGTGTAAAATATTAATACTTCCGCTGCATACAGAATCACTCTGATCTCGAGACCAACAACTGATAATCATTATTGTATTTCAATATTACATCTTTTGTCTAAATTAACAAACATAAGATCATACAGTGTGTAGTAGATCACAAAAGATTGAATGGATCGATTGACCAAGAAAGATATAGACAGTTATCACAGCTGAGATAGTTCCAAGATAAATTGTTGGTTAGGCTGTGACATGATACGTAATTAGTAGTTTGCGTTGGCAACTAGAAATGGCGGTATGTTTGTCACATAGGGCCAAAGTAAGATCAATTTTTATATGACTTTAAAAAATCTTGATCTTGTTCGCTTGATGGAATCTTAATCTTAATGAAAACCCAGAAGTATATACAAACTTGTGTATCACTTTGAGGTGCTATGATGGAGAGTCTTACTTGTAGTTTAATAACTGCATGTTGGTGATAACAATTTTTATATGAGTTTTAAAACTTGAATTTGGTAACCATATCCAGTATAGGATGGCAACATTCCTTGAGTAGCTCAAAAGATTCATTATGCAAAAGTCCTTCAGGCTGATTAAGTTCAATCATAAATGAAAAAGTTGAGTGGTATAACTTAAGAATAAAGGATGTTAATTAATTATGCAGCATGCTGAATGCTCAAATTAATTAATGGATGTATGTAACCTTTATGGGCTATTCCGAGCTTATGCAACCCGTTCCTCATATCTTGGTAATAAAGGAGTAAGCTAATGCGGTGTAAAATTAGCACTTTATCATGTTAAATTTTCAATCCGTGGTTCTTTCACTTCGCCCTATAGAATACCATCTACTCGTATAAAAACTTATAGGTAGGTAACACTCTTTAGTCGTTGAGTTTCTATTAACTAGGCAAAATCGTAACAATCTAAACATAAATGAAATCAAACATATTTCCAATTATGAACAAGTATACTCAAATGATCAAATCAATCAATTTCCTCCAATTAGGTAGAAAAAGTACCAACTACAACAATGAGATAAGAGTGAATGTTGAGTGAATATCAAATGTGTGCAAATTCAATCAAATCATGATGTAAACTATTTTTAATTCCTAGGAGATTGAGCAATCCACCCTACACTAGTTAACCCCTTGTCACGGCGAGCTAATAGTTGATGATACTAGAACTCTCAAACAGTCACGTTATCGAATCCTAGACCACTCCTTCTAGAACGTAGATTATTGCCCTATGATCTATCTCCGCGCAGGGATTGGATCTAAAATCATATGAATCTACACTATTAACGACGATTTCGCTCGCGTGTTGGCTGCAGCGTTCACATCAACTACCTTCTAAGTTGGCTATTACCTACACCTAGGTGGTAAGGATTAAGATCTAGTGCAATTCAAGCTCTCAAAGGAAAGTAAACAATCATCAATCAATCTCAACTCAACACATTATCCATTCAATAAACATTCACAAAAGAGTTTAGTTCCTCATACCTTCAATTCCGTACAATACAATAGAGAAAGTAATAGAATCCATTACAAAATTGATAGGTCTAATGTTGATCTTCCTCAATTGCCTTCCTTGTACTCAATCTACCTCTTGATCTTCCTTGATCTTCACCAAATGTGGAGGAATGTGGCCTAGATCCTCTTGAATGTGGATAGGAAGTGTTTGGAAGATGGATTGGGAGAGAATTTTCCTAACGGTTATTTGAAATTTTGGCAAAAGTCCCCTTAAAATTCGAGAATCCCCCTTTTGTAGACGAGCAAACAGAGCCCAGGAAAACCGCCAGAAACCGCCAAAACCCGATCTGGCTTGGCCGAGCCAGGTTTGGCTCAGCCGAGCGGATCCTCTGAAATGTAGGCTCAGTCGAGCACTGCAGGGTCGGTCGAGCAATCTCTCTGAAATCCGGTCTCTTCCTTCCTTTTGCTCCGCTCGGTCGATCCAACTTCCTTTTGACCTTCGGCTCGCGCGATTTACCTCCAAAACTGCACTAAAAGTGTTGTTTTATGCTAAAAATCATCCTACAACATTCTAAACACAAAACACAACAAAAGAGAAACAAAAAAATATGATATGAGGGTAAAATGGACGCAAACGTGCATGTTCACACATCGAAATATAGGTCATTTTACACACATATCATAATCCCCCAAACTTGAACCTTTGACTGTCCTCAATCAAAACAAAGTAAAGCAATCAATTAACCTCATGAAACTACCTCACAGCTCATCTTGATTTTCTTAGCATGCTCTCATCATACGAGATCATCACCTAACTTTGTGACATGGTTAATGATAAGGACTTGAACCACTCATCAAATATAGATAAAGAAACGAAAGCACTCCCTCACGTGTTTAGGGATGATGAGAATCACTCAATCACAAGATATCGAGCTCGATTTCCATAGGCTTGAATCCATTCTCACCACTATACTACTATGAGTTAGCTTCTAAAATCAAGAAGGTCTTTGTTTATAGTTATAACGCGGCTTACTAAATGGTAGGTGGTTTTGGGCCAAAGTAACTAAACTTCTTGATCTCCAAAAACCCCCCAAACTTGTTTCCTTCAAACCACTTCAATACACGAGGCTTATTCATTTTCCCAACACTTTTCTTCTCTTTTCTTTTTCTTTTCATCACTTTTTTTTCTAACACCATCATTCATGCATTTCATGGTGTCTCTCTTCTTTTTTCACACACTTGCACCAAAATTTTTGTTGGTGCCTCATTTTCTAGGATTCAAATCAATCCTTTGTTTCATAATATTCATGCCTCAATATTTTTCAATCATTACAAATCCAATCAATTCCCAACCCCTCTCACAACACCGTATTCACCCTCATACTCTATTTCCCCCCAAATTTGGTCCTAAAAAGATCAAAAAAATATCTCCAAATAAGCTCAATCACGGGGATCAAGGATATGAAAGGCAAATTAATGATAGAAGCCACCTTATGCTCCCAATGTGTAAGGTAGGACTAGGAATTGATGGCCTAATATCATTTTCTAGTCACCAAACTCATGCCAAATAGATAGAGAATAGATGCAAGTTCTAAATTTTTCACTCTCAATCTCGCCTCTCTCAAACGAACAAGATATGACAATATCATGGCTCAAATGCTCTCAGTTTTTTGTCAAGTCCAACACATTAACCACACACAAAACTCGGCAATTCAAAAGTAAGACTCAAACATGCATCGATATCAAAATTCCGCCCTATCATTGGTTGAGACAAAAATTCAAACTCTACTAAGTAAATCATGGTCCAATCTCAAGTTCTTGCTTGGGTTCAACATACACACACAAGCACACAACATCCTAACGATCTATATGTAATGAACAAGTGACAAGAGAAGCGATAGAATGCGTTACCCATCGGTTGCCACGATCCAACCGTTCTCCCATGCCTTATTTGTACCTACTAAATCAACACAAACACCACCACACACTTGAGCATAAAACAACCAAATTAAGCTCTCATTTCCACCAAACTCTCCACAAGCCAACATCACTAATAATACGATAATATCCACTAGCTCCACCATGCATACCAAACCATTAAACAATCAACAACATGCCAAATAGAAAGCATTAAATCATGTAGGCTCGCTAATAATCCATCACATAACATTTCATCATTAAAACCAAACATTCAACCATCTGAATCCAAGAGTAGATCAAATATCATTATACAACCATATCGAAGAAAATCAATTCATTAAACTCAATTAAACTAACTAATCTAGAAAGCAATATAAAGATAGAGAGATAGAGGAGATCACGTCACCGACTACTGACATTTCCCCCCAAACTTAGTCAAGGGAGACTAAGTTTGTAAAAAGGTAGGCGGTGAGTTATCACTCCATTCGATCCTGCTGCTGCTGGCGGGCTCTGCGGGACTGATACGAAATAGGGACACGACCCTGCAACTCACGAAATCTCACCGTGTTACTTATACTCGCATAGTTCACCGTGTTTCTTATACACGATACTCTTAATATCTCTGCTATAGTTTCCTGCCGGAATTTTTAATGTCTAAGTAAGAATTTGAGAAGAGATTCTCGCTCCTTGAGAAACTCATGTGGTATTAATTTAATTAACCCGAAACATGATTATTTGTCCACACGTTGGACAAATAATTTTGTTTAAGCTTACTACACTTAACCAATTTCATGTGACAGTCCCACGTGTGCCCGTCATAACTTACATCTATCAACATTTTGGGAAGAACTCAACCATCCAACCCTTCCACCTAGTGGCTGAGTGACATGTTCGCACATCAAGCTGAAGAGAGAAAGTTCTATGTGGACTAGGCAAGTGAGCATACAACCGGTGGACAGAAGATCTAATAATGACTGCAATAGATCATGCTACATTACCATGTAACTGGTTCTAGAGTATTCCAGCTTTCGTGCCCCCAAGCCGGGCCTATGCTCCTAAATCGGGCCTATGCGATAGTCCCACGTGTGGACAATGCATGCTAAGGGATTTGGTGAATTAAAACAAATACCCACACAGTGGAAGCAATTAACATTTTGAAATATGAATTAATGGCTTGATTTTGAAAATGAAATCGAGAGTTTATCATGTAGCGAAAATTCAAACATAATGATTTTCAAGAAGGCATGGAAGAGAAACAAACAACTAAGCATGCTTAGTAAAAATTAAACAAGGATCCAAATAATGACCTCCATGCAGGTCTTATGCCAAGCACGACTTGGAAACAAAGTAAACAAACATTCAACCAAAATACCATGGAACTATATATGAAGAAATAATCCCCTTGCTCAATACCAACTGACAAAACATGAATTTAAATGATCACATGCCATGGAATAAGTGTAGTTACCAAGCAGGAATCATAAACATTACAACTTAGGCTTAAAGAATCATCAAGGCTCACAAGTTAAGCTTCATACAAAAGATAAAATGATAACATGTTATACTTCAAAATAGTATATCAAAAGAAATTACATGATTTGTATCAAGGTTACACATTCAAAAGACAAGGTTCACAATCGAATACCTCAATATCCCCGTTGCTACAACGCTGCCACCACACCTCATCACATGTCACCTGCACGTAGGAAAAACACGTATAGGGGCTGAGTATATGAATGCATCCAGTGGTCACGTCATGTTGTCTCGAAAAAAATTATATATATAGCATCATGGAACAACACCGCATCACACATGTATACACAATGGTTTTATTTAAATAAACTTGTGAATGCAAAAAAAATATCTCACAAGGGTGCTCCCACTCATTTTATGTGGTACCATCACAATTATTACTCCCAATAATCACAATTACAGAATGTGGGGTAGGATGGAGTGGCCACTCACCATACACCCGACAAGGACCGAATCCAAGCAACAAACCGGTAGGCTTTCACACAACCTCCGGGCTAATGCATTAGTCTTATAAATTACAAGGGGAAAACTGGTCCCAAATACCTTATCCTCAAAATAATCGTCACGAATAGAGGGAGAGTAAACTCAACCCAAGTCCGGGCTCACAATCATATCATATAATTTCATAATTGCAAGGTACCGAAACATTTTAGGGTGTTCCATGCTTCAAAACAAAATCATTTTTCATTTACTAAATCATTGTACGAAACCATTTTATAGGATAAAGTACTGCCCACCTTATTCGTTGAATGTTCAACTCACTTTGTTCCACTAGTAGATGCCTTGTTTTCCAAATAAACAACACCTAGATTATAAACATTTAAATACTAGGTGTCCAATGCAACTCACATGTCTCATTCAACTCAAATAACCCATTTAACTTAATTCACTTGATTAGTATGCTTATGCTCACTACACTTAGCCAATTTCATGCTTCTTTTATCAACTTCAATCCTATATTTTGGTTTATAATGTCATGCTTGATAAACATTCCTACATGTCACCAAGTTTTTCAACATAAACAATGCATTATATCTTATTCACTTAATCAATTTAGCATGCTTGTGTAAATGACACTTACTTATATCCATCGCTCTTATCAGATATGCAAACATGTAATCATGTGACTTCATAAGGCTCAAACACTTAAATTCAAGTATTAACATGATTAGTAGGCACTCGTACCAGTGATATGTGTTCAATGCCTCATTATATCATAGATGTATACTTAGGAAATTTTATCATTATACTTAGTGAAACTTTCAGCTTTGTGCAGAGAGAAAACAAAGATCATATCTTCGTGGTGGTTATCTCATAAAGCTCAAACTCTAGATTCATATAGTAGACTCATCAAGTTTTATTCTCAAAAAATTTTTCCAGTTAGGTTGGGGGAGTTTAATCTTTTTTGGGGGTCTGAATGTATTGAAAAATAGGGTACTGTTTTGAAAAATTCACCAACACCTCAAACAAAGTATTCTAAGCTTAAACTTAACAGAGACACTTCTAATTGAGTCTAAATTATGTATGTTAAGTTTCAACGCCAAATGATGAGTACATTTTTCTGCACAACATAAACAAGGCAGACTGCCAAAGAATGACACTTGATTTTGTAAACCTTTTATCTTTCAAAACACTTAGCCTTTTTGAGTGAAACCAATTGGAAAATACTTATAACATCTTATAATATGACATATCCAAAAATAATCCAATTCCAAGTTCATTTACTATGTTTGAAATGCTCAAATATATAGAACACAATACAAGGTAAAATGATATAGTAAAATGAGCATGTTGTGGTAAAGTCTCTAAGTTGAGCTCTCTGTTTGGTTGATGCATATGGGTCAAATGGAACCCGATTAAGCTGAAAATTAAATATGTTGTACTTGAATTTTTATTAAGATTTTTAATTTAGTTTCATATCAAAATAACATGTTTTTAAAAATTTATGCTCTGTGCAATAAGATGTGTCATTCTGTGTCGCATGTCGAAAACCGATTTTGAAACTGCACTTAGGCACTTGATAAAACTCCCAAATTTTATATTTAGGTTTTTAACAAATTATAGAGGCTTTATATAAAATTAAAATTCAATATCACAAGTAGTTTGGTCAAAATTACTTTTTAAGGTTACAACCCTGTTTCAGCCCGTAGCCAAAACCGTCAGGAAAATCAATCTCCCCCAGCCCGTATCTCCCAAAGGAAAAATAATTTTCACAAACTGTCAATGGAGAATATTCATCTAAAAATATATATTTTTCATATTATATTTCATACCCAAATTCTCTGTACAGTTTTATCGGCATCATTTTGAAAACAACATCACATTTTAGATTCTTAACTAAGTTAAATACCATAGAGTCATTCACTTGCATTCATATGTTCTTCTAAATCTAATAAACATATTTTCTCAACTTAAGAATGTTTTTAAAACATATTACATTATTAATTGATCACTCATTGCATTTAGAATTAGGGCATTAGCATGATTTTAAATTAAACTATTTGCATCACTAGGAAAAAGATATAAATGAAAATATGAGCATGCTTTATCAAAAGAGACTAATTAATTATGTATAATGGCTGAAAACACTTGAAGTGTTGAGCATGATAAGTGGACAATAATTATGCAAGCATGTACTAGGTGATAAAAGAAAATGGATGATAATATTGTCAACTTAGATTGAAGTGTCACATGAAGCACACTAAAATGAATATTATGCTTTGTTGATTGAAATAGCAATTGCATGAAGCTTCATGAACACACCTAGTAATTAAAGGTTAAACAATTTTGGTGTTGGTGATTGTATAAAAGGAGCTTTAACTAGTGGCACCAAGTTAACCTACACCTCATAGCTAAGGTGGACTAGTCTTTATCCTATTTTTCTTATTTGCTTCCCAAAATGGTTTCCAAAATTGAAAATAAATGATTTTGTTTTTGAAACTGATGTGTCACCGTTAAATTTTTTTGGTAATATTAATTGTCTTAATGCCACGAGCATTGGGGAAAGATAAGGAGGATGGACACGATCACCCTCTTGTCGGGAGAAATGGGAGAGATAAAGAGGAGGGAGGAGTTGTAACCCTCATGTGTGAATCACGTGGTTTATGTGAATTATATGATCGTTGATCGTGAAATGCGCCAAAAATTGAGTGACCATGGATCCATGTGAGTATTTAAAATTGTTTTGAGCAAGCACGGGTTATATTTCAAAAAAACCTTTGCTATGCTTGTCTGCTACGGTAACTACATATATATGTAATTTGTTTTCGGGACACCGTGACCACTGGGTACGCGGAGTACTCAACCCCTATGCATGTTTTCCTTACATGTAGGTACAAGGTGATGATGGTGGAGGCGTCTTTGTGATGGAGAGCTAAGAAGGTGGTTCGATTGTGAACCTCATACTAAATGTAATCTTTTGGGCTATTCTTGAAACCATCCTTTATTGTTCTTGATGTTCACTTGTCTATTTGAACTATATGGAGTCAAGTGTTTTGTAAGCCTATTTATGTTATCCTTGAAACCTCTTGGAGTTAAATGCTTGGCAAGCTTGAATTGTAATTTCCTTGTGAACCTATCTAGTTTATTTTGTTCATTCTAAATGGCATTATCTAGTTGAACCCTTGGCATGATTTAATTTGAGTTCATATGGCATGTTCTTTGAAATTTTAGTTGATCTAATTTTTTTGTTTGTCATTTGGTATCGAGGCTCAAGGGGCTATGTCTTCATACATTTTACCCATCTATTTGTTCATGTTTATTAATTGTTCCAAGTTGTACTTGGCGTAAGACTCACGTGGTGATCATTATTTTAATTCATTTGTCATTATCTATTCTCCATGCTTGCTTGTGAATACACTATTTGCTTCCGCTATGCTTGTTTTCTTGATGATCATTTGAATTTTAACTCCTATATTTCGAAAATAAAATCAAGTCCCTTTTTGGAAATGATCATTTGCTTTCGATACAATTCGGATAAATGTTTAAAACCATTTTAAACCACTAAAATCCTTAGCGTGCTTTGTTCGCATGTGGGTCTGTCGCATAGGTCTGGTTTGGGGGCGCGATACAAGGTGGTATCAGAACACTAGGTTTTCATTGAGCTCAATACTGGAACCTCATTGTAGTCGAGGTCTCCAATTAATAGCATGCTTACTTGCCATTCCATGTTTCTTTGATTTTGCCTCTTACTTGGAATAATTGTTTGAACTAAGCATGCGTATTTATAATTTTTCCTTGTTACCTTCTGATTGTTGAATATTATCTTTTCTTCAAGCATGTATATTTGCACCTTGTCCTTATCTGCTCTCTTGATTGCTAATTTGTTCATTTTGAAGCATGTACGCCTATTCGTACTTTGTTTCCTTGGTTTTCCTTGAGCTTTTCTTTGATTACCCTTCATTTAGGATGCTTAATTGTAACATGTCCTTAGTAACCTTGTTGATTGTTGATATGTTCCCCTTTCATCAAGCATGCTATTTGCACTAACTTTATTGTTTGAATATCCTTCATGATGCTTCTATTATTTTGATCATCCCTTTTTAACTTGAAAGAATCATGTTATTCTTTGGTATGTTGTGGCATGTCTCATTCTAATTAAGCATGCTTACTTGTCCTATTTTTCTTCATTGTCTTCTTTTACACAAACATGTTATACCTTGTACCAACATGCCTTAATTGAATATTGCCTTTGACAATTCCTTAAATTCTTGGAAGCCTTCTTTCTTCAAGCATGCTTACTTATTTCATGTTTAATTCTATTTCTAAGCATGCCTAGTATAACTTACCTTTCTTGAATGATTTATTTGATTGTGAAGTATGTATTTGTTGATCAAATATGCACATCTATACCATATTCTTAAATTTTCCTTTGATGATGAACTTGCTGATCGATTTATATACTAAAAACATTATGATTGTACAAGGTCGATTGGTTAATATACTGGTAATCATAAATGTTGTATGATCATCTCATGTCTGAATTAACAAACATGTGTTGCAAATGCTCTTCTCCTCTTATCTCGTCGATAGGGAGATCATACGGTGTGTAGTAGATCACGAAAGATCGTATAGATCATCTGACTTAGCGAGACATAAATGGTTATCACAGCTGAGACTGTCCCAGGATAGACTATCGGTGTAGGCTGCTACATACGCGGTAATAAGCATCTTATCTTGGATTGCTTGGTATGCTAGTGCGGGGGTACACATTGATAATGACCTAAGTTAAGATCGATTCCTTTATCTGAAATTAAAGGAATCTGGATCTTGATGGCTTGATGAGATCCTAAACCTAAATGAAAGTATGAAAGTATATACAAATTGTGTATCACTTTGAGTTGCAGCGAAAGGCTCTAGTTGGGCTTGTATATCTGTATCTTGGGTGATAGCAGTTTGTGTATGACTGTCTGGTACCGGAATTAGGTAACCACATCCAGTATAGGATGGTAACATTCCCCGAGCATCTCAAAAGGTTTGTTATGCTAAAGTCCTGCAGGCTGGTTAAGTTCAAGCATAAGTGAAAATGATTGAGTGGATTGACTCAGGAATATAAGATGTTAATTAATTAAATGGTTTGTCAGAGCCTAAATTAATTAACGAATGTTAGTAACCTTAAATGTGGTGATATACCAAGCCTATGCAACCCGTCCCTCACAACGTGGTAGCAAATAGGTAGGACAATATTGATTCTCTGGTGGAATGAATCAATATTAATGAATTAATTATATTCTAGGTTGAATATGGGAATTAATTAATTAACAGGCCTTATTTTCTATATGCATTATGGTCCCTGGTCTGACCAATGAAAACTCAGACCCAATAGGAGTCCAGAATTTCCTATAAATAGGCTTCAGTTTCTCAAATCTCAACACACCACAAGATCATAAGTTGCAACACAAGCAGACCAAGATTTGGGAGCTGTGTGTGATTGACTAGATCTGAGAAAACGAGAGGAAATTCTGCTTCTCAATTGGTAAGGAATCTAAAGGGAATCTTCACCAGATATTCGGATTGGAGTTGGGATACAGATCAGAAGATCATATCAGGAGGATCATTTCTTTCTTCTCTCTTTCTTCAGTTTTCAAAATTAATCTAATTAATTTCATAGATTTAATTCCTTAATCTTTTAGGAATAAATCTTGGTGTGCAAGAAAGAGGATCAAGGATAAAAAAATCTCTGCGCACTACGTTCTTCAAGATCTACAATCCAGGTATTCCGCATAAACTCCCTTATGCATAATCAATAGGAGCATGTTAGGATTAATCATATGCATAGCAATTTCTTTTGATATTCCCATTAATGATCTGGGCTAATGGATTATGTGATTCAGTTCACAAATCCCTTCAATTGGTATCAGAGCAAGGTTGATTAATTGGCTCTATTGGAAAAAATAATATTGCCTATGATTATGCATGATTATTATTATTGAACTATTATGCATGAATGGTTTTTGGATTGTATGTGTTTTTGTTATAAGGATTCGTTTTTCACCCACGAGATAAATTCGTGGTTAGATTTGAATCCCAAATTGTATTAGGATGCAATTCCCTCGTAAATTTCAAAATTTCAATTACATCTATAAAATGAAGAACAAAGAATGCAAAGAACACACAGAACATGAAGAACACAAAGAACGAAGGATCGCACGACGCATCACAGTGGTGCACGATGGTGCCGGCATGAGGGACATGCATAGCGGTCGTAAAGCAACGAGGGCACGCCCGCAGCCGATGCAGCAGCAGCATGCGCGCGGTGGAACCTTTGGTTCTACGCGGCCGCACGCAGCAGACAGCAACCCACGTCCATGAGTGGCTGTGGCGGCGTCGCACAGGCAGTGGCAAGGACTAAGGGCGGACGGGGTTGGCACAGGCGGTGGTCGGAGGTAGCAGGCGGCTCATGTGGCGGAACTCTAGGTTCCGTGCGCGCGCACGTCGGCTGCATCTTTGCGCAAATGCCAGCAGCCCCATCTCGCTCATCGGTCGGCAATTGTGGAGGAAAAGTAGGATGGCGGCGCGCGCAGGAAGGTGGCAGCGAGCAGCAGACAGTGACGGCGGTCGGCCGCGTGAGGGAGCGCTCGCACGGCAGAGCCTTAGGCTCTGAGAACACGCACGTCGCGGTGGCGCACTCTCCCTCCGACGGACGGCGTCAATGCTGCGGTTGCTCAGGATAGAGATGAACGGCGGCAGGGCGGTCGCGATGGGCGGCGGTGCTAACCTTAGGGTTTGCGCCCGCGAATCTACGCGCACACCGGTGTGCCTCCGCTCGCGGTTCTCCGGCGAGGCAGCGGCCATGGAAAGCAGAGAAGAGGTGGCGGGCATTGGGGCGACGGCCGGCGCAGGCTGGGGTGACAACAGGTGAATGGACAATGACGGAGGAGGATGGGATGCGGGATGCGGCCGCGCGATCCTGGGCCCTCTCCAGCACTGGTAGTTCGACGGTGGTGGACCGTTGGGTTAAATTCTCGTGGGTTATCGGGCTTGCAATATGTGCACTAGCCTCCAATCCGTTAACATGCCCAATTGTCCAATTTTCTGATGGATCAAAATCTTGGAGGCCCAAATTTAGAAAATAAATTCAGATCACAATCCAAGTAGTGGGTGCCCATTCGAAGATCTGTGAAATAAATCCAAATTTTAATAGATAGGATTTATTCTTAATTTGTATCATGAGGTCACGAGGACATTTTTTATTTGCTTTATTATCTGTTCTCGCATGATATATGTGTTTAATTAATTACGCAACATCCAAGCATGTTGTAGATAATAGGAGCACATTTAATGCTTTTATTTACAACTATAAAGCATGCTTATGTGATTTATTTTATATAATTAAATTATAACTATAAATTCGGGGTTCATGCTTTGCATGATAGAATTTTAGCAATGTTATAATTTATGGCTACATAAAATAATTTGTACAATTGAACCTTATGAAGTTAAAATTACTAAGCTATTAATTTATTTATATAAGACCTCCACAAAGCGATTTCTTATTGGAAGTGGGTAATTTATTAAGTAAACTTCTACATGTGTAGCTTAATTAATTTATTATTCATAAGTTCTAATAGAAGAAATTTCTTAAGACAAACATTTAGTTCATGTGAGAAGTGGGAGCTCATGCGTAAACCTCTACATGTGTATCTTGCGTATGGAGTCTTCATAAGTTCTCTAGGGATTGAATTAAATGAGACAACCTTATTATGAAAGATCAGGGTGTGTCCTAGTAGATCTTTATATGGCAGGGTTGGCGTCGGTGGTATGTTAGCTTAGATATTGTCAAGAGTATAACTCATTTGTGATGTCCCTGCTCAGTAGGATAATATGCTCTTAAGTTAGTCTCCTATTATTGATTCCATTTGTTTAAGGAACCCTAACATGGATTGGAATTAAAGGACTGGGATTTAAAGATGCAGTTTGTTCAAGTGTTTTGTTGTAAACGTCCACAAGTGTGGCCTGCAATAGTAATACTTGGGCAAATTGGAGGAAACATTAATATTGTTTTATCATAATGTTTCAATATTTATTTGTTTCAACTATTTTCGATTTAGTTTGTCCTCGATAAGCCTCATCCAGCAACTCCCACTGATGCATCGACTGATGAAGAAAAGAGCTACTATAACAAGTGGCTCAAGTCAAACAATATAGTGAAATGCTATATGAAGACTACAATATCCAAGGTACTTGCACAACAACATCATTCCTATAATAATGCATGTGACATTATGGACAGCCTAATAGCGACCTATGGTGAGTCAAATCGAGCTGTCAGATTCAATCTCATGAGGGAAATATTAGGAAAGAAAATGGCTGAAGATAGCTTGGTCAGAGTGTAAGGATTGTAGGGTTTTCCTGTGAACCGAATCACCAAAACCAATTTGAACCGGATCGATTTATGGATATTGTGCACAATTAAATAAACAATAAACCCTAGCATGCTCCTATGAATTTAATTCTCAGATTTGTGGATTGAGGGATTACCGTAACTCCGTAGTGTCTGATCCGATCTTTTGCGTTTGAATTTCCAACTTCAATTCAACCACGCAATTCGATTTTTATCTGCAGAAGTAGAAATTAGAAATCTAATTTCTAGAATAAAATCAAAATTAAAAGAAAAAGAAGAGAAATATGTTGTTCTCCATATTAGATCTTCAGATCTGTAAATCGGTGCGTTCAGATCTGCTACTGGTGAGGATACCACAGATCTGTAGTATGAGCAGGACCAGAATTCGAAAATTCTCCTCCTTTCTTAAAAAGGATCGGTGCCCCTCTCTCTCTCAATTCAACACGCTTTCCTTAGGCCAGACCTGGGACCTAATGCAAATAATAAAGTGGGCCTATAAATTAATTAATTCCCATGTCCACAACCCAGGACACAATTAATTAATTAATATTAATTCTTTTTCACCACGGAATTAATACTGACCTACCCCTTTATTACCACGTTATGAGAACGGGCTGCATTAATTGAGAATCCCCATTTTTAAGGTTACCGGACATCCATTAATTAGTCGGAGCCTCTGAAAAGCTCTAACTACAATTAATTAATATCTTATAATTCCTGAGAAGTACCACTCAATCCTTATCACTCGTGCCTAAACTTAATCAGCCTGCAGGACTTTGGCACGATGAATGTTATTGAGCTCCTCAGGGAATGTCCCCATCCTATTACTCGGATATGGTTACCTAAACCCAGTCTCAGGCGGTACTACATGAACTGCTGTTACCCAAGATGCGGATATACAAGCATGTTACTTAGGCTCTCCACCGTGGCAAGTCAAAGCAACAGTCAACCCGTGCAAACCCCTGAACCTTCGTTAGGGTCTGGACTCAATCAATATAACGAGATCTTGTATTTGCTGATGTCAGACAGACGAATACATCTCACTACGGTCCATCAATACGCCACCTCTACGTACCAGCATGTCAAGTAACCAAGACAGACTACTTATTCCGACAATGTAGCAGCCATCCGGACAGTCGTATCCTCATACGCTGTCTCGGCTGTGATTAGGTTTATGTCTCACTAGGTCAAGTGATCATACTGTCTTCTGCGATCTACAACACGCCGTATGATCGTCCCTATCGGTGAGACAAGAGGATACCATTGTTCATACATGTAAGATTGTTAACAGATAGGAGAAATAAACCGTTGTATATTCATTATAATAAATGCTTTCAGTATACAAAACCCATCAGGGATTTCATGGCAAACCAAACCGCCAAATCCAAATAAACCCAGACCGTTCATGTATGTTGAGAACAATTACCATACGACAAACCCTAGCATGGTCCTATAAATTTATTGCAGTGGATATTGAATATACATTAACTCCGTAGAGTCTGATTTGATCTTTCGTGTTTGAATTCTAATCCCTTGATTCAACCACATGATTAATTAAATTTGCGGAAACAAAAATTTGCAACATATCTGATTTCTAGATTTAATTAAAGAGAAAGAGAAGAAGAGGATATTTGTTCTCCAAATTAGGTCTTCAGATCTGTATCCCAATGTTGTCCAATCCTGCTACTGGTCAGGATCCCACAGGACTGTGAATTGTGTAAGCCAGAGTCGAATTTCTTCTCCTCCCAAACACAACAGATGTGCCGCCCACTGCTCTCTCTCTCTAGGGTGTTGACTGATTTGAATTGTGATACAAACTAAGAGAGAGAGATGTCTATTTATAGACCTAGGGTTTCAACCCTAATGGGCTACTGGGCCTCTTTTTAGCATATTTAATTTGGGCGAGATCTGGGACCTAATGCAAATAATAAATTTGGCCTAAGAATTAATTAATTCCCATGTCTAAGACCCAAGACACAATTAATTAATTAATATTAATTCTTTTTCACCACAAAATTAATATTGACTTAGCCCTTTATTACCACGTTATGAGAATGGGCTGCATTACCTGAGAATCCCCATATTTAAGGTTATTGGACATTTATTAATTTATTGGAGCTTCTGATAAGCTTCCACAAATTATTAATTTCTTATTTCCTGAGCTGTACCACTCAAACCTTCTCACTTGTGCTTGAACTTAATTAGCCTGCAGGACTTTAGTACGATGAATGTTAATGAGCTCCTCAGGGAATGTCCCCATCCTATTACTCGGATATGGTAACCTAACACCATTCTCAGGCTCTAATGCACAAAGTGTTGTTACCCAAGATGCGGGTATACGAGCGCGTTACTCAGGCTCTCCACCATGGCAAGTCAAAGCAACATTCAACCTGTGAATACCCCTGAAGCCTCATTAGGGTTTGAACTCAATCAAGATCAAGATCTTGTATTCTCTGATGTCAGAGAACAGAATACATCTCATTGTGGTCCAATTAATATGCAACCGCACATACCAACATATCAAGTAATCAAGACAGATTACTTCTTTCTGATTATGTTGTAGCCTATACCTTCATACTTATCCTCGTATGATGTCTCGACTGTGATAATATTTATATCTCACTAGGTCAAGTGATCATACTATCTTCTACGATCTCAACACGCAGTATGATCATCCCTATCGGTGAGATAAGAGGATACCATTGTTACTCGCATGTAAGTTTGTTTAATAGATAGGAAATAATAATGAATGTATACTCATTGTAATAAATGCTTTCTGTATACAAAAACAAACAATCTCCAACGTATACTCAAAGCATTACACTCGCTATTACAGAGTATATACAGTGCGTCTATCTAGCCTTGCTATTACATTAACCACTGCTAGTGGTAGGAATCCACCTCTGACCTAGTCCACGAATATGTCTTTCGTAAACCTTCTGTGGCAAGTACTTTGTGAATGGATCAGCTAGGTTGTCTCTAGTGTCAATCTTCTTGATCTGCACATCGCCCCTCGACACGATCTCTCGTATGATGTGGTACTTTCTCTTTATGTGTTTGCTCGCCTTGTTATCCGTAGTTCCTTCGAGTTTGCCACTGCACCAGAGTTGTCACAATGAATTGTGATACTCTTAGGCAAACTTGGAATCACACCCAACTCCAAGAGGTAATTCCAGAGCCATACTCCTTCTTTCGAAGCTTTGGAGGCGGCGACATATTCCACCTCCATGGTGGAGTCGGCAATGCAATTCTGCTTTGCGCTCCTCCAAGATACTGCCCCATCTCCCAAGGTAAACACTTAACCTGAGGTCGATTTCTTCTCATCCTGGTCCCCTTGGAAATCCGAATCAGTATAACCCACAGGGCAAAAATCCTCACTTTGATAAACTAGGCAGTAATTCCTAGTTCTTTTCAAATACTTGAGGATGTGCTTTACCGCAGTCCAATGTGCCTGTCCAGGGTAAGAATGATATCTTGCTACCATGCCAACAACAACAGACATTTGGCCTGGTACACAGCATTGCATACATGAGGCTACCCACCGCAGATGCGTATGGTAGAATACTCATCTCATCTTTCTCCTTCTGTGTCTCAGGACACCGACTAGTAGAAAGATGTACGCCAGGTCTGAAAGGTAGATAGCCTTTCTTGGCGAGTTGTATGTTGAACTGAGCTATCATAGTATCCACATAAGAATCCTAGGATAAACTTATCATCCTTTTCTTACGATCCCGTAAGACCTTAATCCCTAGGATGTATCCAACTTCTCCCAAATCCTTTATTTGAAACTGTTCGAATAACCAACTCTTAATCTCCAACATCACTCCCTCCTTGTTTCCAAATAGGAGTATGTCGTCCACATATAGTGCAAGGAAAATCACGCTCCCACTGACACAAAGTCGGTATACACAACTTTTGTTCTCCAACTGTAAAAATCCATAGGATTTGATCACATCATTGAAAAGTAAGTTCCACGACCTTGAAGCTTGCTTAAGTCCATACAAGGACTTCTTAAGCTTTCAGACAAGATGTTATTCGCCCTGACACATGTAACCATTGGGTTGCTGCATATAGATGTCTCTACCTTCTTTTAGACAACCGTTTAGAAAAGTGGTTTTAACATCCATCTACCAAATCTTGAGGTCCAAATGCGCTGCTATGGCAAGAAGTATCCAGATGAATTTGAGCATGGCTATGGGTGAAAAGGTTTCATCATAGTCTTTGCCCTCTTTCTGATTATAACCCTTTGCCACCAGCCTCGCTTTGAAAGCTGTAATCTCCTTATTCACTCCCTTCTTTCTCTTGTATACCCATTGCACCCTATGGCCCTAAAGTCATCAGGCAGCTCAACTTTCTAGTATACATCCATAGCAGTTATGGGTTCAATCTTAGAATCCATGGCGATACGCCATTTTTCGACATCCTTGTACTGCACTGCCTCCTCGTAGGTCAGTGGGTCAGAGTCTTCATGTCCGTCTTCAGGGCCCAAGTCCGAAGACTCACTCATGAACATGTATATTTCCGGTTGGAAAATAACTCTCCCACAGCGACGAGGCATCGGTGCCGTGTCAGTAGTTGTTGCAGCAACTTGTGGTTCTACACCTTGCACTGAACAACGTCCTGGTGGTGTTGTACCTCTCATAGGTGCACTCACGTTCACACATTCCCCTTCCCTTGGAATCGCATTCTCATCTTTAATTTCTTGAAGAACTATATCACTCCCTGTTTTGTGGTTTCTCACATACTCGTCCTCTAAGAATCTAGCATTGGTGCTAACAACGATTCGTTGGCTCTCAGGATAGTAAAAGTAACCACCTTTCGTTTGTCTAGGATATCTTATAAACAACATTACCTTGGACCTGCTTTCTAACATATCAGGTTCCTTCATCAGCACGTGTGCTGGACAACCCCATACGCTAAACTTGCACAAACTGGGTTTGCGTCCAAGGAAGAGTTCACAAGGTGTATTAGGAACTGATTTAGAAGGCACCAATTTTAAGATGTAAGCCATTGTTACCAATGCGTATCCCCAAAACAAAATGGGTAAGCTTGCATAACTCATCATTGATCTCACCATCTCCAAAAGAGTTATAATTCTTCTTTCGGCTACACCATTTTGCTGGGGGGGGTACCCGGTGCAGTCCATTGGGATGTAATCCCATGTTCTGACAAATATTGCAGGAACTCTTTCCCAAGGTATTCGTCACCACGATCAGATTGCAATGACTTGATGGTTTTCCCGACCTTCTTTTCTACCTCAGCCTTGAACTCTTTGAATTTCTCAAAGAATTCAGACTTGTAGCGAAACAGGTAAACGTATTTGTATCTCGAGTAGTCATCAATGAAAGTGACGAAGTACTCATACCCTCCACGAGCTTGTGTGGACATGGGCCCACATAAGTCAGAATGGATCACTTCCAACACATCCTCTGCTCGAGACTGACTAGCCTTAAAAGGCCTAGAAGACATCTTTCCATCGATGCTGGATTTGCAGACTTGATAAAGTACAAGCGGGACTAAGTCCTATGTATCGTCATCTTCATGTCGCTGAATCCGCTTCAAGTTGATGTGACCCAGTCTTAAGTGCCAGAGATATGTAAGATCCTCATCAGAAGAAGTGAGCTTTCTCTTTCTAGATTATCGATTTCAGATGAGTTACATACAACATTTCAGAAGTGTTATGATGACAGTTAATGACATAGAGAGAGTTATTCAGCATTTCACGATAGATAACAACATTATACCAATTATAGAGAGAGTTATTCAGCAAGGAAGATTGCTCCACTACAAGGTCCTTAAGCAACTCATGCAGAGCATACTCTCCCCTTGCAGCAGCAATTTCCTTGAAATCATGGTATGATTCTAGAAGAGAATTCAGGATTATATCAATCTCACCTTCAGCACTGATATTTCCTTCCCGCACAGTGAACTGTCTCATGAGCTCAATCATAGACATCATGTGGGCTGTCACCGAACTATCTTTAACCATTTTCTTGCACACAAGATCATGCACAAGTCTATAGTCAAGTCTTCGTTCCACATTACCATAAGCGGTCAAGAGATCCTTCCAAATCTCTCCAGCCCTATTGAAGTTCTCATACTTTTTCTTCAATTCTCTAGATAGGCTAGATGTGATAAGCCAATAGGCGAAATCGTCGGCTTCTTCCCATCTATCATAAAATTCAAACACAAGTTCGAAGACTTCATCATAGCAGGCACAAGTGGATCCATAAAAAGAACATATACTTGATTTTTGAGATATAGGATGTGTTTAATGCAAAGACTCCATTAACGAAAGTTCGGACCAGTTAAGGGATTGAGAGCAAGAATATGATCAACAGTAGACATAGACATATTTGATAACAAATAAATAATTTAATAAGAACAAACATGCAGAACATTAAAAATAAATGCATTAAAAACCTCTTGATAAATCAAATACAAATGTTTTCCAGTAATAGTCCAAGAGTTCCCACCGTAACTACACTTGTAGACGTTTACGTTGTCACCCTTAACCAGACTACGTGTTTTAAGCCTCAATCCTTTAATTTCATACCATGTCAGGAATCCTCAGATACATGAAAATAATAATTGGTATTAAACCTTAGACAAAGTCATCTCTCAAGAATAGGGAAGCAACAACTGCATTATATTCTAAGATGCTTCTAAGCACTTAACCACAAAGTTAACTCCAGCCAAAAGAGACAGTTTGGCATGACACGTAACCATACTGCATGACCCTTAAAGCCTTCGTTATCTATAATTTAAATCAATCCTAAAATACTTATGAGAAAAGAATTACGCAAGCTACACTCGTAGACGTTTACGCAAAACCCTCCCACTCTTCACATGAATTAAATTGTTTATCTAGAAATCCTAATAACTGCAGCTCATGCACCTCCGAGAATGAGCAAGCTACACTCGTAGACATTTACTAAGATGGGAGATACACTTACAACCTAGGATCACTTTGTGGAGGTCTATTGATTTTAATTAAAAAATTCGCTTAGTATTTTTTATTCAAAAGGTTTCTTAAATGCGCACATAAATAATTTCATTGTCATTATATTTTTCCAAATTTTTGCATGTAATTAAACAAGTCCAAAAATTCAAAAATATAATCCAACAAAAAATTAATCACAAAATCATGCTATTGAAAGCTATAAATAATAAAGCACTAAAACATGCTTTCCTATTATCTAAACTTGCTTATTGCGCAAATAATAAATCACATATCATTCGAGGGAAATTAAGACAAACAAAAATTCGTCATGGCCCAAAAAATAGGAAAAAAAATAATCATTTCTATTACAGAATTTAAATTTGATTACAGATCTATTCAAATGTTTTCAAATCTTCACAAATCTTCAAGGGCCTTGATTTTCTCAACCACCAAATCTTTTTGGAGCTAGGGTTTCATGATTTGAAAATTGGTCCCACAATCCAACTGCAAACCCTAGGGTTTACAATCGAACTGCACCAGCTGTAAAAACACGAACCACCACTACAGCAGCAGCCACGGGAAACAGCCACTGCCGCCGGCGGCAGGCCGGCCGCATGTCGTGCGCTCACCATCACGCGCTTGCCGCCGCGTTACGCGGCCCTCGACGGTGCAGGCCTCCTGCCCGCATCGTCTATAAACAAATAGACAACGCGATGAGCTGCGTCGTCTATTAACATATAGACAACGCGGTGAACCACGTCGTCTTTTCTTTATTTTTTTTAATTTTTTTGTTTAATTTATTAAATCCTGTAAAAACAATAAAATAATTTATTTAAATTACCCATGCACAAATAATAACAATATAAAATGACATTTTAATAATTCTCAAAATTACATTTGTTTGGTACTAATGTAACGTTAAAACTAAATACAAATACAAAGTAATCTAAGTACATCAAATGTAACAATAAATCTTCTTTCCATCTGCCTCAAACCGATCATGCGTATCTGTGGTCTATAGCTTGTTGGTGAGACATTCTGAAATGGGACTGCATGAAATCAAGAAGCCATTACTAATAGCACAACAGATTGAAATTGGAATCCTAAACCAATATGAACATGACAATCACAAACATGCAATTGAGACTATTTCAGTTATTTACATCCAAGAAATGCCATCCAAGAAAAACAAGAAAGTGACTAACTACAATCACCAAAGAACTATGAGACATGTGCAAATATATATATACATACACATATATATATATGTATTATATGTAATCAGCTTGAAAGTTGAAGGAAAATAATTAAATGAACCGAAGGGTATTGACTCAAAAAGATCATGTGAGGGCTCGCAAGTCTCAACAGAACAACTGCTGACTCTGATGGTGTACTATGTGATGATGTTCAATAATATCCCACATAAGTAAATAAGGATAATCCAAAAACCTTACACCATTAATAAATGTAAAATGGTACACTAGCAAAACAAAAGACACAACTAATGCCGAATTAGGCCATTTAACACCCCAAGGATATACATGAAGAGACAGAAACAAATTGAGCAGAGAAGATGCAAGTATGACTCCATGTGGTACGTAAATATTATGACACATAGCAGGGAAACCTCCCATGCACACTAGCAGCTTATTCATTTATTGTCTCGATCCCAGTACACAAGTGGGTCAGATTTCATAGATAGCTATGTCTAAGTCTAATGCTCATGGTATCATGCATTTCAGTTTGATATCACTACAAATTATTATGAACTAAAACTTATTTATTTGACATATTTGCCAAGTTGTAGATGGCTATTTGCAGAAATGTCCAGACCAATTTAGTATTGCACAGATTTGTAATTTTTATTAGCTTAGAGCCTCTCAAGATCCAAAAGTTATATTAGAAACTTAGGATTCTGTTGCACATGCAGCTTCCAGGATTTTGCAGAAACTTAGGATTCTGTTTCACATGCAGCTTCCAGGATTTTGCAGGACGCTTATGGGAGTGTGCTAGTCAGTTTGTCTAAACATAATCCATCACAAAATTAATAAATATAAGAAGTTTTATTAAAAAAAAATACGCGGAATTGTGTCTAAACATAGTATATATTGAACCTTGTTATAATTTATTAACTCTCAGCCGCAGCAGGAAGAAAAAAACAGCTGGTGCTTTTCTGGCATCATGAAACTCCTCAAAGTGCAATGAAGGAAAGGCATTTACATTTTGAAGCATATAAAAGTTGGTAAAATATAAATTATCAGAACAGGGTTGAGAAATTGAATCCCACAAATAATACTTCCTATCCAAATCAGTCAAATATTTATAATTTTAAACTGCTTGTGAAAAATATTCAAGATTCAGAATGTTTAGTATCAGACCGACAGCACAAATAATTCGACTGATATTACAGCACAGAAAATTAAACCAAAAGGCACCAACATAAACTAACTCAGGCCATCCCATTATCTGGGCTCACATCTTCATAGATGAGAATTTGTCCCACTTAGTTTTTAATTCCAAGAAAATATTGCAGGCAGGAAGCTGCTACTAAAATCATTAATTTTGTTAATGCACTTTATCCTTCATTCATTTTATTAAAATATATAACACACATAAAATTATTCGGATTTTAAAATAGCACAATTAAAATAAATTAAAAATATAGGATGCAATCGTGAATCTAGGCCTGTACTGAAAATCCGAAAGAGAAAGTTGCATGGTCTTTGAAGCCTATCCTTTCACCAAATATAAAATTGCAAAATGGCTCTAAAATTAGGTCTAATTAGCACCACTTTTATTTTATTAGTTGAGATGTAAACAATTAAAGTGAATATCACAAAACATAACGCAAGCACAGCCTTAAACAGAAAAAAATACACTTATAAATGTAGTCATTAGCAGCGGAATGAGGTGCGTGCAGCTGATATAAACTCAAATAACACATAAACACATTGAAGAGAAAGCTGCAAACTAACCTCTCTGTTCTTATCCTAAAGCAAAATATTGAGTTCAGCAATCTACTCCTCCGGTTCCTTATTCAAACTCAACAGCTCCCGCTCACTCCTCAGTAGATAAATTTTCCAACAAATTCACTGCGAATATTAAACAAGAGAGTGGAATGGATTATCAAGATTCAAGGATATTTTGATTAAGGAAGCAATTCTGCCACCAAAGACTAAATAGTGCCATTAATCTTTGTGTGGTCACCATTCAGACTGGTATTTCCATATAACTCTCCTTAAATATAGCATAAGAAAAGGATTGGGGTACAAAACGTTCAGTTTTACAACGAGCACATATTATAGTCATAGAAAAGAGCTTAATAGTCATGATCAAGGAGCATTTGCTACAAGTTTTATTTGCAAGCACTCAACCTTTGAATGAAAAAAAAATGTTTATCCTCTTATTTGAAAAAGGAGAAAACTCTGAAGGTTAGGGCTTTAGGCTAATCAATAGATAAGGTCAACTTCAACCACTTAGTATACATAAACTCAAGACATGTTTAATGCACCATATTCTGGAAAAGGCCACAACTATAACAAACAAGGCTTAACAAAAATTATGGGAAACTCGGTCAAATAGCAATTGACAAACAATGGAACATCAAAAGCAGGATCAACTAATCTAGAAAACATTGTAAAGTAAAGGAACAGTGGCAAGTAAGAGAGATCCAAACTGCGAATATCACGACAGTTAACAGCAATCATTCCCACCCCCAAATCACCAACACCCAAACACCATTTCAAGCTGAGCAACTTCAGCTTCTTACACCCCACAACAATACAACCTATTCCAATATCAGTAATAGACTTACACCTAACAAACCACAACCTCTCCAAGTTCTTCGTCTAGGCTATCCCGGCGGCGGCCAAGTCCCTAAGCCATCTATTGTCTTAATTCTTTATTCTTGATATGTATAGGTGAAAATGGAATCCATTTAGTGTATTAACAGTAATTTGGAAACAAAAGACCATGATTGTTTTAAATGATTTCTATACCCTGATTGGACCAAAAACAATTTCAAGACAACAAAAATGAAGGCCAACAAGAACATGAGCCGAAGGCTTGCCATTAATGTCATTTCTTCACTTATTCTACCTATTACCAGAGGAGATTCCTTGAACTCAGCTTAAAACCAATAGTTGATATTCGAAGTGAATATTAGCAACAATCTATATATATTAGCACAAAAGTTGCTTTGAAGAAAAGGAAAAGAGAGCATGAACACCATAATTTATTTTTATAAAATATTAGAAATGTTTTTCTGCATTTTAGATAACTGGAAATTCAACTCATTACCAACCGTTGGCAATTTGTAACCTGCAGTCGAGTTCATAATCCATGAATTGTTTGCTACTAGCACTCCAGCAGAAGCGGCTAAAGCTGAGTTCATTGATGTAGACGTGCAGGATTAATTCTATGTATTATCAGAGGAGGCCAAGTTAATAGAGGAAAAATGATGAGTTGATGAAGTACGAACCTGGGTCACGCGGTCGACGGAGGATGAACTCGTGCGGCCGCCGAGTTCGACAGCCTTCGGCAGGGTGCAGGCAAAGATAACGATGGACGATCTCAACCATGGCGAGAAGGTGCAGAAAGACGACGGAATCGATGGACGGTCTCAGCGACGGTGCAGGTATCTCGGAGGCAGGGATAAGGCTCGGTGGGGCAGGGATCTCAGCGGCGGGGATAAGGCTCAGCGGGGCAGGGATCTCAGCGGCGGCAGGGGAGAATAGATAAAAAATCAAAAAACACAAGGAATAGAGAATTGAGAACGAGGGTTTTTTCTTTAAAATTCAACAACAAAGACAATGCACCGCATCGTCTATTGATGAAGCTTAAAACAGAGATAACGCAGGATTTCGCATCATCTATATATTAGGCCCAAAAAATAGACTACACGGTTATACTTTTGCCAAGTTTATATCGTGTAGTCTATTATCCTTTTTGTTGTAGTGATAATATTTTGATTATGAGAGATATTTTGTTTGTCCTTGTCTTTTGTCGGAACTTAATTTTAGTTTCCAAGTTATATAATGTTAGATATTCAATTATTTTTTATAGTGGTGTTTCTACCATTGATAATTATAGTGTTATCTGTCATGGAATTCTGATTGATTCTCTCTATATAATAAGTTATTTGCATAAATCTTTCGTGAATGTTGCATCCAATTCATCTAAGAATAATCATTTAAGGAGAAAGTTTTCTTCTGATGAAGATCAAAAATTTTACTGGCACTTGAGACTCGGTCACATCAGTCTAAAGAGGATTAAGAGACTAGCGGATGATGGTATCCTGGATTCTTTCAAGTAGTACCTCATTAAGTCTGTGAATTCTGTAGAGAGGAAAAGATGACGATCATGCCTTTTAAGACACGTGAGGCTCGAGCAGATGATGTGTTAGAGTTGATCCGCTATGACTTATGTGGACTCATGTCTATGCAAGCTCGTGGAGGTTATGTGTTCTTTGTTAGTTTCATTGGTGATTACTCAATATTTGGATATGTCTACCTGCTTCACTACAAGTCTGAATGATTTGAGAAATTTAAGGAATTCAAGGCAGAAGTAGAGAAGAAGCTAAGCAAGACTATCAAGACACTACGACTGGATCGTGGTGGAGAATACTTTAGTAATGAGTTCTTGTAGTACTTGTCAGATCATGGGGTTACATCCTAACGGACTGCATCAAGCACCCCTCAGCAAAATGGTGTAGCAGGAAGAGGAAACAACACTCCCTGGAAATGGTTAAGTCTATGATGAGTTATGCAAGCTTGCCTATTTTGTTTTGGGGTTATACCTTGGAAATAACGACCTATCTGCTTAACTTGATACCTTCTAAATCTGTTCCAAAACTCCTCTAGAACTCTAGTATGGGTGAAAACCCAGTTTAACCCGAATGAGGGTTTGGGGTTGTCCAGCCTACATGTTGACAAAGGAATGTGATAAGTTAGAAAGTAGGTGTAAGCTAACATTGTTTGTAGATACCCCGGTCAAATAAAAGGTGGTTACTTCTATTTTCCCAAGGATCAGAAAGTTGTCATCAGTACCAACGCGAGATTCATGGAGGAGGAATATGTAAGAAACCACAAGTCCAAGAGTGACATCATTCTCTATGAACTCGGAAATGATGAAGAGATTCCTTCAAGAAAGCCCCGTGTTCTAGAAGATACAGCTTGATTGAATTGTGTTCTCTAAATTCCTGCAAATTCTTAAATGTGTATCAAGTTCTAAAGAAATCAGAGTGGTTGAGTCTTCTGTTATGAGATTACTTTTGAGTTTGATCATACGTTTTCAGGGTAGATAGCTTCCTAATCACTCCTTAGACTATAGAACTCGTCTGACCCCTAGCACTGTCACTAGTTCAGGATGTTCCTCAATTGGGACAACAAGGAATGGCTGCCCTACTATCACTAGGTACAATCTCTCACCCTCTGGAATTGTATTGTCGTAGTTATAATCATTCTATTACCTATTATCCTAGAATTTTCCCATTGTTAGCCACTAGGTCTATTCTTCCAGATGGTTATAGGTTCCTACTTATTCCCAATTCCCCTTTTATAGTGGTTAGTCTTCCCAACCCTAGTGCTTTTGCATCTTCATTAATCTTGGAAACCTATCTCTACTCATAAGCGTCGACTCTCGTTCCGACATACAATTATTGTTCCCTCCCCTACTTTTCGATTTTACTGCTCGTAATCTCACTTTTGTCTAAGCTTGCTCACTTTGGCTTTCTGCACCTATTGTCCAAATCAGGAGACCAATCCCAAAAGCTCAATTCGGAGGTTAACTAGAAGGTCAATCTAGAGAATAAAAGAGAATAGTGATAGGCGAGGTTCACTTCTCACAACTAAGGAATAAAATCTGAAACCTACACCTTATTCAAGCATTCTCAATCACATGAACTAATCCACCCCAAACTGGGTGTTTAGCTAGACTTAGAAATTAAACTCAAACATGAATATATAATAATAACACAACTAAAAAGTACTTTGAAAGCGACCCACATTGGTTAAGATGCAGAAATTTATAATGAATTTATGCACTACATACGACAACTACCAACTCCACGCATGGTTGCTTGATATTCACCTTAATTTTTGTTATTTCCCTCTTCAGCAACTTTCCTTCATTAGCAATATAAAATCCCCATTCTACCATGATCTTAATGGATTTGATTGATACGGCTGGATTGAGGTAGGAGATTTAACACTTTCCATATTCAGTTTAATTGTCGATTTGCCCAAACGAAGAGGTGTCTTCAAGTGCATTTGAGAATGTGGATTTCTTCAAGTCCTTGGAGTAGACTCTTGTAGGAATATCTCCTCAACATTCCCAAAAACATCTGAATATGGCCATTCCCGACCATCATTGCATTCTGCAACAATTTAGCAAAAATTCCCTAACTCGACTACAAACTCTAAACCAAACAATAAAATAAGACACAAAAGAGACTTAAATATGGTAAAATCTAGAGTCGTGCCATGCCTGCACACTCGAACAATACTTGTCCTCAAGTATAGGGTGAATGCTCGCGTTTGCTCAAAAGAAAAAAATGACTAGATTTGAGCATATTTGAGACCCACTTACATCAGACAAAATAGTGCAAATCATCAAAAAAAAAAAAAAATTAGCACCAAGTACAAAATAAGTCAAAAATCACCTCTACAGATTGGAGAATTATTAGAGACCTCACAGACTCTTGGCTCTCATTTTTTTTTACTTCATCAATTTTCACTCAATCATCAAGAATAACAGTTTAATGGCCTTGGTTCTGATTTCGTTCTCCACAACTACGAATAAGAGATTTCACTATCAAAAGGTCTTTGTTGGATTGTAATGAGGCTAGGGTATTAGGTGGGAAAGTTTGGTACTAGATGAATATGAATTACTTTTGACCAATGATAATACTTATAATTCTTTACTCCGTTCTTCCGGCCTCTATTTATGGGCTCGAGCACAAATTATTTTTGCTCTCTTTTTATTTTTCTAATTGCTTACCTTCAGCCCCTTGTTATTTTCTTTTCTCCCTATTCACTTTTGTTTAATTTTATTTATTTCTTTTCTTCAATCAAGCGCATCCCTTCTCTTTTATTATTATTTTCTTACTATTTAGCACAAGTGTTTTCCTTCAAGAAATAAAAGTATCAGGCTCAAGAGGGTTTAACGAAGGGATTAATGTGGTTTTTATTTCTGGTCTACTGACCAAATATGGTTCAAGAAACGGACTTACCCTAATATTATAGAGATTTTCCCTACTCCAAAATTTTTAACAATAACTCAAAGCCAAAACCCTAAAACTGAAAATTCAGATGATGCTCTCAGAACAAAATAGTTTTCAAGTGTGTAATTAGGCTCAACTTCTAACTAGGTTTTTATGTTGATAAGTGAGTCCGTCATCCTTATTTCAAATGTTAAGTTCTTAGTTTCAAAATTATGCATCAATTTCTCTACTCCACCTAACTTGGACAAATCCTAAACATGCTCAACTCAATAAAAGTAAACTACCTACCTACACTCTTTAAGCAACAAAGTGCAACAAAAGAAACACAACATATATACAAACTCAAAAAAATAAACCTAACTACTAATGGGGGCTCTTGCTTCATTGATTAGAATAAGGAGGGGGTGAGAACTTCTTGTACGTGAAGAATGCGAACATGGCCTCCTTAATTTCCAGCACTCCCTTTAAACTTTGCTCGCTCTCATCTCTAGTTTCTCTAGGTGGGCCACTGTTTTCCTCCTTTCCTGTTCTTCAATGACCTGGTCTTCAGATACGCTAGTGAACACAGTTTCATGTAAGAGTTTGCTCCACCAACTTCATTCTTGTTAGCCTGTTGAGATCAAAGTGCTCCATCTCCTTCACAGGCTCCCATTCGGTCAAATCCAGTATACAGTTGTCCAGGGCTTCATGTAGTCGTGTTATGATCAAACACAGAGACATGTACTGCCTTTGCTGTGTTGTTGTGAACATGAATTGGGTGGAAAATGTGAAAGCTAAATCGACTTTCACCTTCTTCTCCATGTAAGTGAGCAAAAAGAATTCATGATTGGTGATTTTTCTGATTCTGTCGAAATGCCTATAAAGGTTGAAAGCCAAGAACCTATGGTAGATTGTTAAGGCTAGGCTCTTCAACTCACACTCCTTACTCAACCCGATTTTGTACTTGCTCGTCACTGCAATCCTTCTCCAATAGCTTTGTACATTATCAGTCCACCATCTAGGAAGAACAGTCTCACTCTTGTTACACCAATCGGTCTACAGATCACGGATACTCAAAATGGCCAACTGAAGTCCGAGTACTTGAATTGACATGCTCCTCTTGACTCCTCCAAGAGTGAACTGGATAATGTTAGAGCTTCCTCTGGTATAACCTTTCTCGGGTTTAAAATTGTATGATGCCAGAAACTTAAGACTGATTTGTGAGAAAATAGGGTATTCCTATTTTATCCACTTCTCTCAGACGGTTGCTTCAAAGTATCCCTTGACCTCTTCCATTATGCCCAACTATTGTAAGGTGTCCTGATGGATCAAGTGCGGCAAAACAATCTCCTTTGTCTTCAATGCTTCAAATATTTTATTGGACATAGAATTGCCAAAAGGGTTAAGTAAATCAAAAAGAGGTTTGCAAGGTGATAAGTTCAGTATTTTACTCACTTATCTATATTATTTTCTACTATTTTATGTAGTTCTATTGAGTTTATATATATATATTTTATGCATGAGTCTATATTGGGTGGTATTATGCCTACTTTGGTGTGTTTCTACAGGTTATAGGCCAAATTCACTGGAAAACCGTTCCAAAAGCAGTGACGTGCAAGAGTAGCAATGAAGCATTCTTACAATCTAGGAATTCGGGAAATTGGTTCATGGAAATGGATAGAGCTTTGAGTTAGCTTTCCAACGCAACTGGAATTGGGTCAATCAGAGTTCAGGAGAGGAAGTTATGGCCAAAACCGTGAGACCGCGCAGAAGGAGCGAGATAGGACCACATCGATGACGTGGAATCCACATTGATCGACGTGGACCTTTCACATCGATCGAGGTGGAAGCCACATCTATCGACGCAAATATGCTGGCGCAAAAATTTGATTAAACTCGAATTATATCATTTCTTCAGCCCTAGATTTGATAGGATACACATCCACCTCTATAAATAGCCTAGTAAATTCGACTTTTTCAAGAACCCTTTCATATTTTTCAGATCGATCATCATATTTTCATTCTGCAATTTAGTTTTTAGAGTTTTGAGAGTTGGGAAACACGAAACCCTTTTATTTTCTAGTAAGTTCTTTAGTTTTATGCAATTTAATATGTTTTCTTTTGGATTTCTATCTGCGATGAGTGGCTAGAAACCCTAGCAGGTTCTAGGGTTTTATATTATTATGGATGCATGTTTAGGATTAATTAATTAGGTTCATGATTCCTGCGTTTATTTTATAATTCTAGATTAATTCAAGGACCGAAAGGTGACAATTAATTTAGATGTCTAGCTATTAATAGAAGGACCGAAAGGTGAATATTGATAGTGAGATTAGGAATACATGATATACTCCATACTGTCCAATGAGATGTATTAGACTATAGGAATTGAACTGATTTGCTTATCAGATTGACTAATTTGGTGTTCTTAAGATCGAAAGGAGATAGTCACTAATTAGTAATCTAGGTTATATTTGCCCAACCAAGGAAATATATCATAATTGCAGTATTCCACCTGTTAAATTAATTGGTTCTTACATGTTATCCATAATAAGATTTCTCCCATAGAATATCTGTTCCTTTAAATTTGATTTCAAAACCTCTTTAATTTTCTGTATTGTCATCTTTATTTTCCAAATCAAAACTTTGATTTTTTATTTCTTCAAACAATGAATCTTAGGATCATAGTTAGTACATAGGATAATTTCGTTATACAATTCCCCTGGATTCGATAACCTCAGGGTTCTTTATAAATTTATTTGCCACTGTTGCTATAATTTATATGTTGATTTTATAGTGATCAAATTGGCACCGTTGCCAGGGAGTTGTAAGATTTTATCTTGTTATTAGTTCATTCTAGGATTCGATGGATTGAGTTTTATATTTTTGTACGTGTGCGTGTGTGAATTTTTGTTTCTGTACTCGGTGTCGATCGACGCATACACGCATCGATCGACATCAAAATTTTGCTGCGTCGATCGATGCGAGATTTTATCTTGTTATTAGTTCATTCTAGGATTCGATGGATTGAGTTTTATATTTCTGTACGTGTGCGTGTGTGAATTTTTGTTTCTGTACTCGGTGTCGATCGACGCATACACGCATCGATCGACATCGAAATTTTGCTGCGTCGATCGATGCACAACTCGCATCGATCGACGCCGATCTCTCTCTTGCGACGATCGACATAACCCTATGTTGATCGATGCCAAACTGATATCTACCTATTTTTCGTGCAGGTGCATGAACACGCGAGCCAAAGGAAAAACACTCGAGACTTTTGTCCCTGAAATTGAAGCAACCTGCAGGAAAATCAAAAACAAAGGAAAAGAAAAACAACGAGAGATGGCAGAGAATCCTGAAGCACCTCTACAAAATATGACTCCAGAGGAGCAAATGCAGTTTGTGAATGAAGTACAGCAGCTGAGAGCACAACTACAAGCAACCCAGGCTACTCAGGCAGAACAAGCTGCAAGATTGACAGAGTTGAACAACAGGCAGATTGTGGTTCTGCAAATGTCCACAACAAGCGGAGGCCGGATTCAGAGTTGTCATCGATGCAAACAACTTTGAGCTGCGCACAGGCCTTATTCAGATGGTACAACAAAATCAGTTTGCGGGGAGAGCTGTAGAAGATCCATATGCCCACTAAAGGGATTCATGAACTGAATCATGAAGTCCGTTTGCCAAGGATCGTTAATTGGAATATCAAAAATAAATTTCTATGCCTATGAACAATCCTAGCATGCTCCTATATTATTATGCATAAGAAGGTTTATGCAGAATACTTAGATTGATGAAACCTGAAGAAAACGTGCGCGGAGATTCCTCTTGATCTTTCCCACGCACAAAGATTTAATTTCCTAACAGATTGAGGAAATAAATCTATGAAAATAATAATAATATTTTCGAAAAACAAGGAGAGAGAGAAGAAGAAAAATCCTCCTGATTTGATCTTCTGATCTGTATCCCGACTCGATCTGAAAATCTGGTGAAGATTCTCTATCAGATCCCTTGCCCGGTTGAGAAGCAGAATTTCCTCCTCGTTCTCAGATCTTAGTCGATCACCACAGCTCCCAAAACCTAGTTTGTTGTGTGCAACTTATGATCTTGTGGTGTGTTGAGATCTGAGGAGCTGAGGCCTATTTATAGGAAATTACTGGACTCCTATTGGGCTTGAGTTTCATGGGCCAGACCAGGGACCAAAATTCAAATAGCAAATAAGGCCTATCAATTAATTAATTCCCATATTCAACCCAGAATATAATTAATTAATTAATATTGATTCATTCCACCAGAGAATCAATAATGTCCTACCTATTTGCTACCACGTTTTGAGGTACGGGTTGCATGGGCTCGGTATATCCCCACATTTAAGGTTACAGACATTCGTTAATTAATTTAAGCTCTGACAAGCTATTTAATTAATTAACATCGTATATTCCTGAATCAATCCACTCAAACTTTTTCACTTATGCTTGAACTTAATCAGCCTGCAGGACTTAGCATAACGAACCTTTTGAGCTGTTCAGGGAATGTCACCATCCTATACTGGATGTGGTTACCTAGTTCCAGTACCAGACAGTCATACACAAACTGCTATTACCCAAGATACAGATATACAAGCTCAAACATTCTACGTGGATAGCTTTGCCCTCAGCCCAAGGATACGTACATGCATCTCGTAGACCTTCTGAGGCAGAACCTTTGTGAATAGATCCGCTAGATTATTTCTTGTATCAATCTTCTCTACTAGCACATCACCCCTTGCTACGATTTCTCGTATAATATGGTACTTCCTTTCAATGTGTTTTGTTGCTCTGTGAGTTCGTGGTTCCTTTGAATTAGCCACAGCTCCCGAATTATCACAGTATATCATGATTGACTTGGGCAGCTTAGGAATCACGTCCAACTCCAGAAGGAAGTTTTGAAACCATACCGCTTCTTACGAAGCTTCAGAAGCTGCCACATATTCTGCTTCCATGGTGGAGTCCGCAATGCACTTCTGTTTTGCACTCCTCCATGATATGGCCCCACCTCCCAATGTAAACACATAGCCAGAGGTGGACTTCTTTTCGTCTCGGTCTGCCTGGAAACCCGAATCAGTATAACCCACAGGGCACAACTCCTCACACTGATAGACGAGACAATAGTCTCTAGTCCTTTTCAGGTATTTAAGTATGTGCTTTACCGCGGTCCAATGCGCCTGTCCAGGGTTAGACTGGTATCTCGCTACCATGCCTACAGCAAAGCAGATATCTGGCCTCGTACATAGCATTGCATACATGAGGCTCCCCATGGCCGATGCATACGGCACGTTCCTCATTTCATCTTTCTCCCTTTGTGTCACCGGACACTGATCCTTGGAAAGATATATGCATGTCTGAAGGGTAACAGACCTTTCTTGGCAGTTTGCATGCTGAAAAGGGCAATCACAGTATCCACATATGATCCTTGAGACAAGGTCAGCATCCTTTTATTGCGCTCCCGCAATACTTTTACCCCTAGGATGTATCCTGCCTCCCCAAGGTCCTTCATATGAAACTGCTCGGATAACCACCCATTTATGCCCGACAATACTTCCACATTGTCACCAAATAGGAGAATATCATCTACATAAAGTGCAAGGAACACCACGCTTCCGCTGACACATAGACGGTACACGAAACTCTCGTTTGAGCATTGTGAAAATCCATAGGATTTAATCACTTCATCAAAACGCAGATTCCATGACCATGAAGCTTGTTTAAGTCCATACAGCGACTTCCTTTGCTTCCAGACCAAATGTTCTTCGCCCTTCTGCACATAACCTTCTGGCTGTTACATATAGATGTCCCTACCTTCTTCAAGGTACCCGTTTAGAAACGCGGTTTTAACATCCATCTGCCAGATTTCTAGGTCCTTATGGGCTGCTATGGCTAGGAGTATACGAATGGACTTAAGCATGGCTACCGGTGAGAAGGTCTCGTCATAGACTACACCTTCTTTCTGACTATAACCCTTCGCCACCAGCCTTGCTTTGAAAGCTGTAATTTCACCATTCGCTCCTTTCTTTATTTTGTATACCCATTTGCACCCTATGGCTCGACAGCCATCTGGCAAATCAGTTTTCTGGTATACATCCATAGCCGTAATGGATTCTATTTTAGAATCTATGGCGATCAGCCATTTGTCTGCATCTTTATCAGATACCGCCTCGTCATATGTCCAGGGATCGGTATCATCCAGTCCGTTTTCCGGGATCAAGTCAGAAGACTCTCCCACGAACATGTACCTTTCGGGTTGGGGGACAACCCTCCCACTGCGACGAGGCATCTGAACTGTGTCAGTAGTTGGCACAGTACGCGTTGGTCCCATACCTTGCATTAGTGGCAGTGTTGGTATAGCCTCACCTGTTGTAGGTGGTTTTACCATTACACTGGGCTTTCCTGATGGAATTGCTTCTTTGTCCTCAAGCTCTTGGATAACAATTTCACTCTTGGATCTGTGGTTTCTTACATATTCGTCCTCCAAGAATCTTGCGTTGGTACTGACAACGACTTTCTGATTCTTAGGACAATAGAAGTAACCACCTTTTGTTTGCCTGGGATATCCTACAAACAGCATCAGCTTACACCTACTTTCTAACTTATCAGGTTCCTTTGTCAGCACATATGCTGGACAACCCCAAACCCTCACTCTGTTCAAACTTAGCTTTCGCCCATACCAGAGTTCCAGAGGTGTTTTAGGAACTGATTTAGAAGGTACCAGGTTAAGCAAATAGGCCGCTGTTTCCAAGGCATATCCCCAAAACAAAATTGGCAAGCTTGCATAACTCATCATCGACCTGACCATTTCCAAGAGAGTTCTATTTCTTCTTTCCGCTACACCATTTTGTTGAGGGGTTCCTGGTGCAGTCCACTGGGATGTAATCCCGTTATCTGACAAGTATTGCAAGAATTCGTTACTGAGGTATTCTCCACCACTATCTGATCGTAGTGTCTTGATAGTCTTACCTAGCTTCTTTTCTACCTCAGTCCTAAATTCTTTGAATTTCTCAAAGCATTCAGACTTATGGCGAAGCAAATAGACATATCTGAATCTTGAGTAATTGTCAATGAAAGTGGCGAAATACTCATAACCTCCACGAGCTTGCGTAGACATTGGTCCACATAAGTCAGAGTGGATCAATTCCAACACATTCTCTGCTCGAGACTGACTTGCCTTAAAAGGCCTGGTCGTCATCTTTCCTTCTATACAGGACTCACAGATTTGATGCGGTATCACTTGGAAAGAATCCAAGAGCCCATCGCATGCTAATCTCTTGATCCTCTTTAGATTGATGCGACCTAGTCTCAAGTGCCAGATATATGTTTGATCCTCATCGGAAGAAAACTTTCTCTTTAAATGATTATTATTATTGGATGAGTTTGCAACATTCACGGAAGATTTATGCATACAATCAATGATATAGAGAGAGTCAATCAGTTTGCCATGACAGATAACACCGTTATTACCAATGATAGAAACTCCACTATAAAAAATAACTGAATATCCATCACAAAATAACTTGGAAACTGAAATTAAGTTCCGCTGAAAAACCGGCACATATAAAACATCTCTCAAACATTGTTTTCAAAGCATAAAGTAAAATCTACAATGGCTACTGCTGAGACTCGCTCTCCGCTGCCCATTGAGATGGTAATCTCGTCATGCTTCAGCTGCCTTGTCGGCCTGAACCCTTGCAAAGTATAACAAACATGATCAATAGCTCCAGTATCCACTACCCAAGAATGGGTAGAAACCGATGCTAAACATGTTTTCGTTATAAGTGCACATGACGTACCTTGTCTACCCGTGCTAGGCACTAGACAATCTACTTCACTTCGCTTGCGTTTGCATGGCCTGATGACATCTTCTGCTAAATCAGCTTCATCTAACCTTTTAAGCATTTCCTTTGCTTTAGCAACTGTCTTGTCAAAAGATGACTAAGTTGGAGCAAATTCCAATGCCCTAAGATTAGACTCCTCTCGCATCAGGACTAAGAGTAACTCAGGAAGAGTAAACTCGCGCCTGGTACCGAGGGACTTGATGAAATCATCATAAGAATCAGAGAGAGAGTGCAGGACAATCAATGTTTCTGCCCGCTTACTGACTTGTCCACCTCTCTTTCTGTACTTTCTCATAATTCTCATCATACTGATAAAGTGCAGAAGCATCGAACTCCCATCAGTCATCTTCTTGCAGACCAGGTCTTCCACAAGATTATAACTGACAGTTCGTCTCACCTTCCCATAAACCTTCATAAGATCCCTCCATATCTCAACAGCAGATCCAAACTTCTTGTACTTGAGCTTTAATTCTCTAGACAGACTCTTCATGATAAGTTTGCGGGCAAACTCATCAGAAGCTACCCATCGCTCATAACCAGTACAGTTCCAATACTTGGGAGTTAGAGGGTCCATGTAAAGTATATGGGCATGTTTTGCAGTACAGAGTATTTCCATGAAGCATAACTTCCACTCAGGAAAGTTCGGACCTGTTAAAGGGTTTGTTATTAAGAGGTTGACAACGTGAGCAATAGACATGTCTGAAAATAATAAATTAAAACAGAAATTAAAACATAGTCGCAAACTATTGAAACAATTAAATATTGAAACCTTATGATAAAGCAATATTAATGTTTCCTCCAATTTGCCTAAGTATTACTATTGCAAGCCACACATGTGGACGTTTACAACAAAACACTTAACCAGACTGCATCTTTCAATTCCAGTCCTTTAATTCCAATCCATGCCCGGGTTCCTTAGACAAATGGAATTAATAATTGGAGACTAACTTAAGACCATATTATCCTACTGAGCAGGGACATCACAAATGAGTTATACTCTGGATAACATCTAAGCTAGTTTACCACCAAAGCCAACCCTCCCATATAAGGACCTATTAGAACACACTCGATCCCTATAATAAGGTTGTCTCATTTAATTCAATCCCTAGAGAACTTATGAAAATTCAATACGCAAGCTACAATTGTAGACGTTTACGCATGAACTCCCACTTCTCACATGAAACAAATGTTTGTTTTAAGAAATCCTATCTATTAGAACTTATGAATAATAAATTAAGTAAGCTACACATGTAGACGTTTACCTAATAAATTATCCACTTCCAATAAAGGATCGCTTTGTGGAGGTCTTACTTTATTATGAGCTTAGTAATTTTTTGTTCATAAGGTTCAATTGCACAGATTATTTTATGTAGCCATAATTATAACATTGCTAAAATTCTATCATGCTCGGCATGAACCCCGAATTTATAGTTATAATTAATTACATAAAATAAATCACATAGCATGCTTTAAAGCTGTAAATAAAAGCAGTAAACGTGCTCCTATTAACTACAACATGCTTGTATGATGCGCAATTAAATTAAACACGTATATCATGCGAAGACAAATAATAAAGCAAATAAAAAATGTCCTCGTGGCCCCATGATACGAAATAAAAATTAATTCTAACTATTACAAGTTGGAATTAACAATACAGATCTTCGATAGGGCTCCCACTACTTGGACTGAGATCTGAATTCATTTTCCAAATATGGGCCTCCAAGATTTGATTTATCGAAAAATCGGACAACTGGGTTAGTTAACTGAATCGCGGGCCTAGGCACACATTGCAAGCCCAATAGCCTACGAGAACTTGGCCCGACGAGTCACCACCGGCGAACCACTTCTGCCAGCGACTCGCCGCCGCCGTGAGGGCTCTCGGAATCACGCAACAGCCATGCACGTACGTGCATGGTTGTAGCCCGCGATCCGCCTCCTCCGACCGTTGCCCATTTCGCATGTCACCGCCCCGGCTTGCCCCGACCGTCGCCCAAACCGCCGTTCATCTTCTTCTCCATCATTGGCTCACCTAGGCTTGCCAGAAAACGCGCACGAGGCGCGGAGGGGACGCACGCCCCGGCACGCACCCGCAAACCCTAGGGTTTGCGTTGGTTACGGCCGCGCCGCCACCACCGACCGCCATCGCCGGCCTCCGCCTCCCGAGCCATCGCCGCACCACCTTGCTCCGCCTGCCGATGCTGACCAAGGGAGGGAGGACGGCCGCCGGCGCGTGCAGGGTCGCGCAGGCCTGCCACGCACGCGCGCGCCCCTGGCCGCACGCCGCCGCGCTCTGCCACCTCGCCTGCCGCCCCTCGCATCGCCGGTCCTGGCCAGGAGCCGCTGCACCGAGCTTGGCCGGCCTGGGCTGCGCAGCCGTCCGCCTGCGTGCGTGCACGCGCCGCGCGCGCTGTTTCAGCGCGCGGCTGCGCCGCTGCCGCACCTGGCCGCGCCCCCTGCTGCCGTGCCCCGCCGCATCTGACCGCCGTGCATGGCATTCCCGCCGTGCCGGCACTGTCACGCATCGTGCGGCCCTTCATTCTTCGTGTTCTTCGTTCTTCGTGTTCTTCGCGTTCTTCGTTCTTCGTTTTACAGATTTAATTTTGAAATAAAAGATTACATGGAATAATCCTAATTACAATTTAAAAAATCTAAATCTAACCACAGATTTATCTCGTGGGTGAAAAATGAATCCATATAAAAGGGCGGATTAACCCGAGAACCACGAGGAAGAAAAACATACAATCAATCCAAAAACCATCCATTGCATGCAATCAATAATAATAATCATGCATAATCATAGGCAATATTATTTTTTTGATAGAGCCAATTAATTAACCTGGCTCTGATACCAATTGAAGGGATTCGTGAACTGAATCATGAAGTCCGTTTGCCAAGGATTGTTAATTGGAATATCAAAAATAAATTGATATGCCTATGAACATTCCTAGCATGCTCCTATATTATTATGCATAAGAAGGTTTATGCGGAATACCTGGATTGATGAAACCTGAAGAACGCGTGCGCGGAGATTCCTCTTGATCTTTCCCACGCACAAAGATTTAATTTCCTAACAGATTGAGGAAATAAATCTATGAAAATAATAATAATATTTTCAAAAAACAAGGAGAGAGAGAAGAAGAAAAATCCTCCTGATTTGATCTTCTGATCTGTATACCGACTCGATCTGAAAATCTGGTGAAGATTCTCTATCAGATCCCTTGCCCGGTTGAGAAGCAAAATTTCCTCCTCGTTCTCAGATCTTAGTCAATCACCACAGCTCCCAAAACCTGGTTTGCTATGTGCAACTTATGATCTTGTGGTGTGTTGAGATCTAAGGAACTGAGGCCTATTTATAGGAAATTACTGGACTCCTATTGGGCTTGAGTTTCATGGGCCAGACCAGGGACCAAAATGCAAATAGCAAATAAGGCCTATCAATTAATTAATTCCCATATTCAACCCAGAATATAATTAATTAATTAATATTGATTCATTCCACCAGAGAATCAATACTGTCCTACCTATTTGCTACCACGTTTTGAGGTACGGGTTGCATGGGCTCGGTATATCCCCACATTTAAGGTTACAGACATTCGTTAATTAATTTAAACTCTGACAAGCTATTTAATTAATTAACATCTTATATTCCTGAATCAATCCACTCAAACCTTTTCACTTATGCTTGAACTTAATCAGCCTGCAGGACTTAGCATAACGAACCTTTTGAGATGTTCAGGGAATGTCACCATCCTATACTGGATGTGGTTACCTAGTTCCAGTACCAGACAGTCATACACAAACTGCTATTACCCAAGATACAGATATACAAGCTCAACTAGAGCCTTTCACTGCAACTCAAAGTAATACACAATCTGCATATACTTTTGTACCTTCATTTAGGCTTAGGATCTCGTCAAGCCATAGAGATCTAGATTCTTTTAATGTCCGATAAAAGAATTGATCTCGACTTAGGTCCTTATCCATGTGTGCCCCACACCAGCATACCAAGCCATCCAAGATAAGATGCTTATTACTGCGTATGCTGCAGCCTACACCGACAGTTTATCCTGGAACTGTCTCAGCTGTGATAACTATTTATATCTCGCTAGGTCAAACGATCCATACGATCTTCCGTGATCTTCTACACACCGTATGATCTCCCTATCGACGAGATAAGAGGATAATTGCGTTTGCGACACATGTTTGTTAATTCAGACAGGAGATGATCATACAACATTAATGATTCCCAGTATCTTAACCAATCGACCTTGTACATAATATACCAATCATAATGCTTTCAGTATATAAATCCATCACCCACCTCAACCAGTTCATTGAGGTGTGTGACACTGTGAAGCAGGACGGTGTAACCCAGGATGTAATCAGAATGAGATTGTTCTCGTTCTAACTCAGAGACGAGGCACGGTCTTGGTTTGCTGGATTGGATAAGAGTTTGATAGGGACATGGGAGGAACTTCGATCAGAATTCCTCACCAACTACATCCCGCCGAGCCTACTGCTGAACAGGAAAACTGCTATCACCCACTTTAAACCAATGTATGATAAATCACTACATGAGGCCTGGAAGAGGTACAAGGAGCTCATGCGGCTCTGTCCTGGGCATGGATTGATTTAGAGATGCAGGTCTGTCATTTCTATGAAGGGCTGACTCCACACATGAAGGAGTTGGTTGATGCATCTGCTGGGGGAATCCTAATGAAGAAGAGTGGAGCCGAGGGAATGAGACTCCTGGCAGATATTGCTCTGAATAGCCATCAGTGGCCGACCGAGAGGCAGCTACCAGTCAAACCAGTCGAGACAAAGCCAGAATTTGACGTGGTTGCTGAAGTGGAAAAGTTCCGAGAAGACATTGCAAAATTGGAAGCAGCCAAAGCCATAGCTACCGCTACAGCAGAGCCAAACTTGTCCATAGTACCCGTGGATGCTGACTACATCAATCGGGGAGTGAGCAGTTCATCTGGAGCTATTGGAGCAGAGGTGAACTATATTGGAGGTGGTTATCAGAATAACTACCGAGGAGGAAATCAGGGGTATCATTACAACCATGGGAGAACTCACCCTGGTTTTGCATATTCTAACCCCTCTGCAGCAGAGCACCCTCCACCCGGTTTTGATGTAGGTACTGGAGGAGAGATCATGGAAAGAAAGAAGTCTGTGCTGGAAGAGACGCTCAAGAAATTCATCAAGAGCTCTGATAATCGGTTTGGGAAAGTAGAAACCGAGGAAAAGGGGATGGCCAACCACATGCAGCTGATGACAAAACATCTTCAGATGTTGCACACCCAACTGAGCCAAATTGCAACTACTCTCAGCAATCAGCATAAGCCGGGACAATTTCCAAGTACAACAGAGGTGAATCTGGCAATAGAAAAGTCAGTTAATGCAATTACTCTGAGGTCTGGGACGAGCTACAGGAGTCCCGAGATGGTTGTGACCGAATCCAAAGATGAAAAGGAGCAAAATGGCGCAGGAGGTGACTTTGCATTGATCGACACACCTCATGCATCAATCAACATCGATGATCGATGCGAGTCCATTTTGAGTGACGAGTAGAGCGAGCTGATGCGGGAGAATCTGGTCGAGGCACGCACGTTGATCGACGCTGCACCCTGCATTAATTGATGCGCACATAGGGCCATGTCGATCGACGCCGAAGCCCAGTCCAGGCAAAAAATTGAGGCAGTCTGAAGATCAACCCCTTCCTATGTCGTTCCCACAGCGGTTCACGAAGCAGAAGGAGGACTCCAAGTCCTCCAGGTTTGTAGAGAATCTGAAGAAGGTCAGCATCAACATCCCACTGATCAAAGCACTGAAGGAGATCCCGGGGTACATGAAGTACCTCCGGAAATTGATGAGTGGAAAGAAGCAATTCATGGAGAACGAGACGGTGAAGATCCACGAGTAGTGCAGCCTGTTACTCTATAAGTAGGTGCCCATCAAGAAAAACGATCCTGGATGCTTCTCTATTCCGGTTGAGATTGGGGGACGCACTTTCGAGAGAGTACTGTGTGTTGGGAAAATTATCTAAGTTTCCCTTCCCCAGTTGATAACTTAGATCTTTGATTTGGTGTTTAAGTGTTTTGGTGGATCAAATCCTAAGTCCAACCAGCGTCAGTTTGTCTCTAGAATAGCTCTAGTCTCAAATGTAAAGTCCTGTTTAGGTCTTTTGAGTTGTAAGTCGTAGCTGATCAAGACTCATGCTGGCTACTGTTCACCAGCATGAGATGTGCTTACCAGTTGAGAGAAGTCTCACCAGCAGACGACTGACAGACCCATGCTGACACTGTTCATCAGCATGGAGTCAAGAGCTAATGACTGGCTACTGTTCACCAGTTGGAAGGATTTCACCAGCAGGAGGCTGACAAATCCTACCAGCAGAATACGTGTTCTGGCTGACACTATTCACCAGCGGTGAAGCCACCAGTCATGGGAGATTCCAAGAAAGGGTTAACATCAGACAAATTGGTAGACTAAGATTGTGCCAGCGTAAGTCACCAGCAGAGACTGCCAGCACAAGATCACCAGTACGATCTACCAGTCGGATGTTACCAGCAGAATTCAAGATTCGCTCTCCCAGAGTCTTAGAGACAAAAAGAAGATTCGTCTGAGGAATATACTGACAAAGTAAGACTTTAAGGAAGGATATCCTTAAAGTCTATCAGTTCAAGACACCAGTTGCGATTCCTCGTACTGACGAAATAATGCCGTTCTGACACAAAGAGGTCTGTGTCAGAAAAAGCAGACACAGGTATGGCGTTTTCCTGAAATTCCTACCTGCCGCCGTCTGAAGTACATCCGAGGACAGAGACCCATTCCGGATGTGTCCAAACGGCTAGAAATTTGAATGGGATCCTGCGTCTATAAATAGGTCGGAGCTACCAACATTTAAGAAGCTTCCTGGTTTTTCGACGCTTACACGCTTGCATCCTGAACATTCAATACTCTCCAACTACCGAAAGAACGAACATTCATTGCTAGCAAGCAAGCATCTTTCGAGGCTTTCTTTAAAGCTTTTCCGTGTGTTGATATCTTTCAAACACGAGACTTCAAGCTTCCTGCTTGTAAGTTTAGACCTCACCTGGTGTTCTTTCTCTTTCTGAGGAAGAACATAGCAGCTCCAGAGCCAGCCAGCTCTTGAGTTATTACGGGCAGTTTGCCGTAGAGGATTTACGTTCTTGGGAGAACTCAACACCCAACCAGTCAGAGGAGGAGGTTGAAGTGACGTGCTCGCACTCCATCCATCTGACGAAGAGTTGAAGAAGGACAAGGACCGGGAGCGGTTGATCCAGTGGACTGGTAGACGGGGCATCTACCAGCTGGAGATAGATCGTAGGAACTTTGTACCGGATTACTCTTATAGTGAATTTCCAGTGAGTCGACTGGAGAGTGGACGTAGATCAGTTGATCGAACCACTATAAAAATCCTTTGCCTTTATCTGCTTTCAGTATTTAAATTTGTATTTGAAACCCAGCACTCAAGTGCTGGTGTATATCTGAAAACTGATAACTGTGCAAACTAGGCTTAAAATATTCTAAGTGTTGAGCTATCAGCTGACCAGCCAGTCAGCCAGCCAGCTGAGCAACCAGCAGGACAGAGTGCAAGTTAGACTTATAAGTTCAATATTTCCGCTGCGTATCGTCATACACTCTGATAAACCGGGACCAACAAGTGGTATCAGAGCCAGGTTTTTACAGACCGTTCGTTTCTGTGTCGCTTAGGACCGAGATCCATTTTCCTTGGACCTTGTTTGTCTGTTTGATTAGCTCAGGTACATCAAGATGAATAATCCGAAGCTACTCGAATACGGGACTGTGAAGCATGATATATGGCGAAAGAGGTCGCTCATCTCTCTAAAGAGCATCCATCCAGAGATGAAAGATGTGCTAGAGACAGGGCCGATTGAGATCACCATGATACAGCACCAGCTAGGAGATCGTCCAGCTGCTGTGATCCCAAAGCCTCAAAGTGAATGGAACGCCGAGGACAGGAAGCGGAATCAGTTGGATTCCATTGCTCACGAGCTGATCCTGGCTTCTCTTCCTAAGTCGCTGATGGAGGAAGCCCTCCAGTTTGATAATGCCAAGGGAGTATGGGATTATCTTGATAGTCTATGTCAAGAAACTGACCAAATGAAACGCAACAAATTGCAGGTTGCAGTGGACAAATATGAGTCCTTCCAGATGCTGACTGGAGAAACCATCAAGGAGATGGAGGCGAGATTCAACGCCATTGTCAGCGAGCTGAAGTCTCTGGGCAGAGAGTACGACAATGCTGATCTTAACTCGAAGATTCTGTCCAAGATGCCTAAAGAAGATTGGTTCGTGAAGACGACAGCTCTGAAGGAAAAGGACCTGTCCAAGATGACTCCCAAGGAGTTGTTTGCTCAGTTGCAGGCACACGAGTGGGACATCCAGATGGTGAATAAGAACGAGGCCATCAGGAATGTTGGATCCCCCAGCGTTAAAGCTCAGGACGAGGCGTACTTCGTCAAAAAGGACTTCAATTGGAAGCACAAGAAGCCCTTCCATGCTGAGAGACCCGCTGCACAGCACAACCAGCCGAAGGAGATCCAGTCCGCATCAGGATCTCATTCCAAAGGCAGCGAGAGCTCTATCGCTGAACTAGAGCAACAGATGAAAAGACTGGCTTTCCTTCTGGAAAAAGCCAAGTCAAAACAGGGAGTTTCTTCTAGCTCATCTGACGGAAAATTTCTCAAGAGAGCTCCTCGTGCTTGTTTTCAGTGCCAATCCCCTGATCACTTAAAGTTTGAATGTCCACAGGTGGACAAAACTGAGAGGGAAAGGCTGAAGAAGCTCTTTGAAGAGCGTGCTTCCAAGGCTGTTGCCAAAGCCATGCTGACAAGGACTGAGGTGCCTGACATACCCGACCATGATGATGGGGAGTATGAGTCAGATGGAGAGTCGGAAGAGGAAGCTCTCCTGGCGTTTATGGCAGCTCTCGGAGAAGAGCCAACTGAAGAAGATGCTGAAGATGAGGAACAACTGGCACTTGCTGCTGACAATGAGGAACAGGATCATGCGCATCAGCTTCAGAGGTCGAGCGAGTGGATCATTGATAGTGGTTGCTCCGCTCATATGACTGGTGAGGAGTTTCTGTTTTCTGAGCTCACCAAGGTCAGAGGACCTCCAGTTATCTTTGGTGATAACTCCAAGGGCCGAGTTATCAGCAAGGGATGCATAGAGAAAGATGATGTGCGTATTGTCAACGTATCCCTTGTTACCAATCTGAAGCACAACCTCCTGAGCATCAGTCAGCTGTGCGACAATGGTTATACCATTGTATTTGACAAGTCTGGGTGCCAGATCAAGAATGAAGATTCTGGTGAGACCAAGCTGAAAGGCGTCAGGAAAGGAGGCCTTTATGTGGTTGACTGGCAAAGCGGGAAGACTGATACATGCTTTGTAGCCACCAGTTCCATGGAAACTAACTGGCTGTGGCACAAAAGGTTAAGTCATTTGAATTTCAAAACTATTAATTACCTAACCAAGCATGATCTTGTAGATGGTCTTCCCAAGGGTGGGTTCAAGAAGGAAGGAATTTGCAAGGCATGCCAGCAAGGCAAGCAAACCAAGAAGTCCTTCAAGAGCCAGTCACCTGTTTGCCCCAGTACCAGTCAGGTACTTGAGCTGTTACATATGGACCTGTTTGGACCAGTAACGCCGCAAACCATTGGAGGAAGACGATACTCGCTGGTGGTAGTCGATGACTACTCGCGCTATACCTGGGTAAAGCTTCTCAGAACAAAGGATGAGGTGAAGGTGATTCTTCCTGAGTTGATCATCCAAGCTCAGAAACAGAGAGAAGCTGTGGTAAAGCGAATTCGTTCGGACAATGGGACTGAATTCTGCAACGGTCCGCTGATGGATTTTTGCGCGGAGGCCGGGATCAAGCATGAGAGATCTACTCCAAGGCAACCGCAGCAGAATGGACTGGCAGAACGTAGGAACAGGACGCTGAAAGAAGCAGTCCGGTCCATGCTGGCTGAGTCTGGCTTGGGACAGAGTTTCTGGGGAGAAGCGTTGGTGACTGCCTGCTACACTCAGAATAGAAGCGGGATCAACGACAGACTCCAGAAAACTCCCTACGAAGTGTACTTTGGTCGTAAGCCTTCTATAGCTCATCTTCGTGCATTCGGTTCACCATGTTATATCCATAATAATGGGAAGTCGAAGTTAAATGCTTTCTCGCCTAAGGCTGATGAGGGTGTGTTTGTCGGATATGGACATCCCTCTCACAAGGGCTATAGAGTATTTAACAAGACTACCCAGCTTGTGGAAATAACATGCAATGTTGTTTTTGATGAAGCTACTTTAGTGCGCAGGACCTTACGCCAACTGGCTGAAGATGTTCCTGAGGTCGAGGATGTCAGCGACCAGTTGGGCAGGAATTCTTCCGATGCTCAACCAACTGGTTCGACTAGACCTATGAATGGATCATCTTCACAACCAGTTCCCTCAGGTGCCCATCAGCAACCTGAGAGGGTCGGTGATGCAAATGACCTTGCTGAGACC